>JAGPOW010001918.1:35354249-35386536 GCA_030014935.1 Caiman crocodilus | reverse complement strand
CCACAAAGTGATATAGTTCATCTGGATGAGAACCTTTGTATTGCCCCCCCCCCCCCGCAAAAGTTTTGGTTGAAAAAGGACCGACGGGTAACAAGTCAAGATTTTCTTAGACAGTGAGTTTCAGAAAAATTGTCAATAGATCAGGCCTCCTTGGCATAGTCAGATCCTAGAAGTCCTCTATGCTATCTCTGCCAGTAAACACTGATGAGATGCATGCATTTTGCTCATGTTTGAACCAGCAGAAGGTTCTGTGGTGAGTACCTTTTGGATCTATCTTCTTGTGCTTAGTTGTTATCACTATTCACCAGTGTTCATTTCATCCCTGTGCTCATTGTGCCCACTGCATGTGTTTCAGGCCAGTTTCCTCAAAGGGCTATGGATCTCTAATACCATTCTCTTGATACAGACATTTTTTTTTTCTGGTCAGTTAAGCCGGGTTTCTGATTGCCTGTATGTCAAAGCAATTTGAGGTTACTGATGAATTTGGCCCTTTAACTGTATACTATTCAGTAAGAGTAAAAGCTACTAAATTGCACGACAATAGTACATTCTCTCAATGTGTAAATAATATAATAAGAAGTGTATAATAAAAGCAACTACACAAAAGCCAAGTGAAGCATATAGCACAGGGACAGGCAATTATTTCAGCTAGAGGGCTACTTAATGAGTTTGGGTCAACGGTTGAAGGCCTCAGGGGTAGCCCCACATCTTGAAAGGTGCCCAACCCCCTGGTCAACATCTTGGGACTGGAAATCCTACCTCTAACCCCTGACCTTTGCCACCAGATGTCTTCCCCTTGCCCCGGAAGTATTCCTTTTGGGAGGGAGGGTGCTGCTATCTTGAAACCAACCCCCACCAAAAAAAACCCAACCATATACTAAAAAAAAACTACTATAACTTATTTTAAGTTATTTTTTTAAATTTTGTCCTGATTTATGTGTGCTTGCATAGTTTATATCTAGACGCAATCACATAATAGCTCAAAATACCATCCTACTCTTGTATATTTTGTGTGGGTAGTAAGGGGGTGTATGTGGGAGGATATGGTTGGGGAGTGTGTTGGGGGAGTATGATGGGTGGGTGTGGATGGGTATGGTTGGGGTGGGGGCAGTGGGTGGGTGTGGGGTTATGGTAGGTGGGGTGAGAGAGAGAGAGAGAGAGAGAGAGATGGGTCTGGGCCACCAGCTCTTTCACATGTGGCTCTCATGGACTGCATGCGAGCCTCACATGATGCAGCCAGGCAGAACCCATGCCCAGGCTTCATACTTCTGCCACCACACCCTGGGTCCCCATCAGCCGCAATGCATCAACATGGGCTCCATGCTCCTGCCCACTATTGCCACTCCCCCACCGCTTCCCTACTTTTCCTCCCACATACCTGCCCACCACGGCTGTTGCTGCTTCCCTGCCACCACCGTTGCTCCCCCTGCCTCCTGCTGCTTCCCACTGCTTCCTGGCCACCATCACTTCCCACTGCTACCCCACACCTGCCCACTGATTCCCCTGCCTGCTCCTCCTCCCACCCACCACCTCTTCCCACCCACCCACTGCTCTTCCTCCAGCCCACCCTAGCCAGCACCATGCAGTTCCTGGCTCCATGGCTGGGACCACATGGCATGGCTTGGAACCAGCCCGACCCAGCATGAGTCCTGCAGTGTGGGCTGATCTTGGTAGTTCCCCCCATTCTGTCTGAATTTATCTGACTTTCCACTTGGATGAAGGGAAGGTAGAGAACAGCCAAAGGATCACCACGCCAGAAGCTGAGGAGTCTTCTGATTGGGGGTTGGGGACTGGAGCGGTGGGGAGGGGGCGGGGACTGGGGGTGAGGTGGGGCTGGTTGGACCTTGCTGCTCAGCTGCAAAGTCATGCTGCTGGCTTCTCCTGGGTCCTGCTGCCACTGATGCCTTGTCATCTCTGACAGGCAGCCACACACAGATAATAATTAATTTTCTAATTTTTTTAAGGGCCCTGTGGGCTGGATAGAATGGCCTGGCAGGCTAAATCTGAACTGCAGGCCATATTTTGCTAACCCCTGTTATATTTTTTCACTTAAGTTTCTAGCTACTAATGAACTGGCAGTGACACATGCTATAAAATCAGTGTCTCAGGCCCACCTGCTATAAAAGGTAGAGCAGACCTGTATTCTGTGCCTATCTCAATCCTGTGTAAGTAGTGACTGACTCAACAGCAGGGCCAAATCATCCATGATAGGCAATTGTATAATGCAGAATATGTGAGGAAATTCCTTTGCCAAATGTCTATGGCCTGAGGCATTAGCTTCATTAAACTTCATCTTCACAAAGTACATAGCCCTATTTGTCAATGCTGATACTTAATTCATCCAGACTTTATCTGAGAGTCTTGCTGGATGAACTTAGGTGTGCTACATCCTGATCTTCTATTGTTTCAGCACTGAAAGAACAAAGGCACAAAAAACAGCTCAGTTGGCTATAAATCTTGATTTATTAGATTAGGTTAGAACTATGCAAAAGGTAATAAGAGGGCACATCTAAATGAGTGTCAGAGCTTCAGGCAGCTAAAACGTGCAGCAAATGTATAAACTGCTTAGATTATTTAGACCCATTCTTGGGGGGGTCCACTAATGTGATGTTGATTTTATTTATATTTGCCTATAAAATGTAATTTTTTTAATAAATAAATGTGATAGTAATATATATTCTAGATAAATAGATACACTCTAGAATATATATATGTGTATGTGTTTGTGTGTATGTGCATGCCTGCTTGTGCAGTCTAAGATCCCAAACAATTAGTTGGAAAAATGACAGATATCACTTCACCTTATAAACCTTGCTTTCCTCATTCTTGAGTCATCACTGTTATAGCATCATCACTACTAAGATCCAGTAATGGAAGGATCTTTGTCAAAAGACTCTAGTAGTTGAGGTATGAGTACAATTCATCCTCCCTCCTCAATGACCACTATGCTTTCATGGAAATGGTATATGTGGTCTCTGTGCTTGAAGATCTGGGTTGCCCATACGAGGTGCACTAGCTTCTTCCATAAGGTGGTTGTACAGGCTTCACGAGTTTCTCCTGTAGACCCAGGAGAGCACACAATTCACCAACAGACAGACATGACAAGATTCATAACCTCAAGGTCCCTGGGTACCATCACCCATGCAGCCCAATGTGTGCTATCTGTAAGCAGCACCAATTAGAGCTGATAAGAAATTTGCTACCTACAGGGCATAGCTATATGTGCATTTACACCAGTTCAAATGAAGTAACTGGGAATAGGCTGGCATTTACACGTGCAGGCCTTAAAGAGAATTAACCCTGTGTGTGGACTGACTTGGGACTAAAGTTAGTCCCAAATCTGTCCACACACACAGTGTTACTGCACAGTAAGGCATCTACATGTGAATTATTGTGCAGTAACTAATCTCTCAAGCAGGCATAAGTCACCATATTTACAGCACAGTACAGGTGTGCATGTGTGGACGTGCACACATACTCCTCAGTAATTTTGGTTACTGCACAGTAAATGCGCGTATGTACTGTGCACCCACCATTTTTTTTTGATGGGGAAAATAACAGTTTTTGGCAAAAAGTGTGTGTACATGAAGGGGGAAGACTCTGTCTCTCTCTCTTTTCTTTTTTCCAACCTCAATGTCAAACTCAGTGATTCCCAACTAAAGTGCTGCAAGATCCTTTTAAGGCTGTTGTGCAATATTAGCACTGTTAAGTGTATAAACTCCTATACATGATTCACAACATTAAACCCAGAGATTTCAAATAGGAATCTATAGTATCAAAAACATTTTGACATGTTGTGGTCTTTTAATGTTTTTTGAAGTAGAGGGATTGATCTGTTATTTTTCCATAAGCAAAAACCAAGTGAAAACCAGGAGATGGCATTTTCTAAGGGGTTCCTTGAGTCTAAAAAAATTGAGAGCCACTGATCCAACTTTTCAATTTTTTTTACTTTTTATGGGCTTTATACTGAATTCCAGTTATAGGCAACTTAAAAATCAGATTTTTGGTGAGAACTTGAAAAAACTAAAGCAGTTAATTAAAATAATTACTTTATATATAATTTCCCACCCAGACCCAAGGTGTCAACACTGCTCTGATACTGACATCTGTAGCTGGCCAGTGACAACGATCTGTCCCTGAGGTCCCTTCCAATCCCAATGCTCTGGGGGAGAGACAAAGAAACACTATAAAAGGATGTTTGTGTACTGATCTCTGCTATTTTGCAGGTTTGTCTGTGTCTGTATAACAGCAGGAGCAGGAGTAGAGAGCAGCATCTGTAAGCTTGAACCTTGGTAGTGTCTTCCTACCAAGTTGTAGCCAAGCCTTTCCTATTTACCCTTGCATACCCTCCCTACTGTTATCCATTGCAACTCTTTTTTCCCCAAAAATCCTTTGTTCTTTGTTCTTCTTATTCCTCACCCCCCAAACAAAAAGAAAGCAGTGCTTTGCCTGGCAGTGTCTCATCACTGTGGACTACAGGAAAGCACTACATATACATTGCACACATACTCACACAGACACACATTTTTTTCCGGGACACAAAATATGAAATGTGCTAGAAAGGCAGGTACTAGGTCTTCTGACAGGGGAGCCAAAGGGGGAAGAGGGATAGCTGTAAGTTTCCCCTCCCTCAAACTTAGACATACCCTTGTTTCTAGCAGTAGTAGGAATGAGGCTTCTGGTGCTAGTGACAGCAAGGAGGTGGGAACAGTGCCTGCATCTGCGCTCCCTCCAATAACACCACCCATAATAATAACCCCCAGCACCACCAGCATGACACTCAGCATCAACATGACAAGCTCTTCCACCCCCATTTCAGTTCCCAGCCTGAGCCTTCCAGTGCCAGACGAGGAGCTGGATCTGGAAGCAGAGGTCCTGAGCACCCTAGCAAAAGAAATTCTGGGGAAGGAGGAATCTAAGTTTGTGCTCCACATTCTCCAAGATCCCCTAGAGCCAGATCTCCTCTTCCAGAAGGCAGTTTGAACAAGGTTGACGTTGAGGTTGTGTTGGCTAGTAGCTCAGGTGAGTCAGCTACTCCTGTTGTTGTGTTGTCTCTGTCTGCTGAGAAGGGGGATCAGGTAGGATCCACACCTGCACCCCAGAAGCAAGGGGGTAGTGTGGTGTGGGATCATTTTGAGGTGGCAGATGATTCCACATATGCTATCTGCCTGCACTGACAATGTAAGCTGGGGCTAGGAGGTTAAACACTTCAGTAACACGGGGATACTGATGCATCTCGGGAGGCACCAGCCCCTTGTCCTTGCTCCTCCTCACCCTGGTACCAGTGGGAGTGTGCCCCAAAAGAAGCCCCCCTCTCATTCCAAAGCCCCTATCCCCAAGAAGCAGGCACAGGTCACCCTGGAACAGAGGAGCAAAGGCAGGCAGAAAGGATGTGTTACAAAGGAAGTGAGATCACGCAGAGCATCAGGGAGATGCTTGCTCTAGATGGCCAGCCCTTCTCCCTCATTGAGTGGCCAGGGTTCAGGTGACTCATGGCACTCATGGGCCCAACCTACCAAGTGCCCACATTCACCATCTTCAGCTGGTTGGTGGTGCCCTCCCTTTATGAGGCATGCAAGGAATACTTGAGGGAGGAGCTGTGCAAGGCAGGTCCGCAGGTGGCCTTGCACTTCACCTGGGACATCTGGAGCAGCTGGGATGGAGATCATGCCTACCTCTGCCTCACAGAGTACTGGTGCCATCAGTCAGGACATCAGTGGGTTCTTCTTCAAGCTTAGGTGATGGATGAATCCCACACAGCAACAGAGATCATGGTGGCCATGAACTACGTGATGCTGGGATGGCTCACTGGGCAGGGTGAGCTCACCTGAAGGCTCATGGTCACCAACAATGGGACCAATATGGTAAAGGCAGTCTGTGATGCCAACTTTGTTGACATCCTCTGTGTGGTATGGTACACAAGTTCTACCTCAAATTCAGGGACACCTTGGAGGGGGACAGGGCTGCCAGTGATGGTGCTGTCACAACTGGCCAGCTCATTTCAGAATGCAGGAAAGTGGTGGGGTACTTTCACCAGAGCATCAAGGGTGGGCAAGGTGCTTCAGGACAAACAGGCAGAGCTGAGCATCCCACAGGACAAAATCATACAGCATATGGAGACTTGGTGGAATTCTACATACAGGTTGGTCGCATCATACATGCATTTAACTTATGCAAATTCAACTATACATGGGGTGGGGGGGGGCAGGGCTTGAGTTTGCACACGGCACTGCCGCTTACCTGGCTTACCTGGGGGCCCATTATGGTGGTGATGGCCACTGCCTCCAAAACCTTCCACTGTCACCAGGGAGCTGTGCCCAGAGCTGTGTGGCCGGCAGCATGGTAGTGGCTGGGTGGCATGCAGCCATCCCCACCACCACCCTGCACTGTGCCACTGCCACCAGCCACACAGCTCTAAGCATGGCGCTGCATGCAAACTCAAGCCCCACCCCCTCCCACCCCATGTATAGTCACCAATTTTTGCCTTATGCAATTTTTGCCTTACACACTGACTTCAGAGCATAACCCCTGTGTAAGATGCGACTCCACTGTACCTGATGGTCAAAAGGCTGGTGGACCAACAGAAGGCCATACATGAAATAGCCTTTCTCAGAGAGATTGGGGTCAGTGGCCCCATTAACAATGCTGAGCAGGATACCATCTCCCAGGTCTTGGTGGTCCTCAAGCCCTTCTTCAAGGCCACTGAGACCATCAGCACTGTTGATGCTCCTTAGCCAGGTGATCCCCATAGTGAGGGAACTTGAGAACCAAATGGAAGCATTCCAGGGGATCAATGTTCCTGGCAGGGGCAAGCCACTGTCACCAGAGGGGTAGGCAGTGGTGAAGCAGCTGAGGGAGGGCATCACAAAATGGCTGGATCCATTGCAGTCCACTACAGCCATCGTGCTGGTGGTCATGTGTGAACCAAGGGTGAAGAGCAGCATAAGCAGCAGCAAGACCTTGGATCACTGGACAGAGGTGCTGGTGAACAGCATCCGGGAGGCAGAAGTGGGGGGATGTGGACGAGGGGTATCCACTTTTCCATGCCAGCACTCCCAGAAGCACCCAGTCTACTCCACAACACAGGGCCTATGAACTTCACTTCATCAACATCCTAGGTACAGAAACTCATAGATTCAATATAGACATTGGATTTATGACACACTGCAACCTGACTGACATCTGACTCCCCAGGTAGCAGGTACATCTCCACTTTTATCTGCTACCTCTCCCTTCTATCCCGTCCCCCCCAGCCTGTCTCTCACCCCCTGATACCTCAATTTACATTTTCACTGACTGGCTTTGCCTGCATTGCATGCCAGCTTCTGGTTTCTTTATTATTCCTTCAACCCAGGAAGAGCACGCGCGCGCGCGCGCACACACGCACGCACACCCCCACCCCCCCCGCAACTAGATGCTTCTTCAGCCTTATGAAGGTTTTTGAACCCGAAAGCTTACAAAGAATAATTTCTCCAACTATTCAGTTGTTCTAATACAAGATATCAGATTGACCCTAAGAACCTTGTCTGGGCTATGTCCTTAGACCAACATGGCTACAACCTACACCCCTTAACACACACAAGTGACACAAGTTTTGCTTTCAGCAGTTTGAGATGCAGTTTCACAGAAACCCCTGCACCACTCTGCCTGAAACCTGGGAAGCCTCATGCCTGCATGAGGGGCTATGTATGTGGCAGGACAGGTGCTAATGAGGGCAGCTATGTAATGCCCTGCTCTCAGAGCTGGAGATAGCAGTTTCGTTTCTCACCAGCCAGCAAGGGGAGAACATCTCCCTTCTGACCTTCCATGCCAGGAAGAGCTTGGATGTACAAGTACTGGAGCTATATGGGCATGACCTAAAACTGCACCCTGCCAGAGCAGGGAAGCCTGGGTGGGACTGCCAGTGGCAGCACCCCCAGGAAATGCCAAGACCACAAACCTCCCTGGTGAAAGGCAGATAGGAGGCACCTGATAACCTCCAGCCACTGCACAGTCCTGGCTGGGGAAAACCCAGACCTGTAAGATCTTTGACAGGCCTGAGATTTATTGGTTGCAGTGGAGTTGTGAGGATGAGAACAGGGGGTACCATCCCTGCAATTTTTGTCCCGCTGCACCTTAACACACATGCAGTCACATGTCATGAGTTTTGCTTTGAACAGTTTGGGGTGCAGTTTCCCAGAAACCCCCACATACATCTCCTGAACACTTGGCAGGCTTCATGGCCTCAGAAGGAGCTAGCATGTCTGCAAGTGTCATTGGAAGCAGGCAAGAAATGACCAAGTTATAGGCATTTTTGTTATTTTCCATTATAGACTATGGCTGAAACACTGAAACAGCGTCAAAATTCTGAAAAAAATTCAAAACAGTTTCAGCTGAAACAAAATGGGACAGGAATACAAAATGCTGAAATGAATCACTGTCCCTCCAAAATGCTAAATCTGAACCAAAACAAAACAGCCGTTTTGCACAGCTCTACAAAATACTGAAATGAAACACCGTCCCTCCAAAACGCTGAAGCCGAAAACAAAATGAAACATAGCCATTTTGCACAGCCCTAATAGTAACCTCAATCTGGTGCTATAATATTAGAGCATCTCACAGAGTACTTTTAGACCAGATTCATCATACAACAGTCACAAAGGTCCAGTGGATCTGGGCAGCAGGCTCAGAATTTGTCTATCTAAAAACTTTTCTGTCATGTTTATCACAGAAATAGATGCCTACAAATCAGTCTGAAAAATCGTTGCTTTGACTAAGAAAAATCTCTAGCAAACTTGGGTATGAATAAATGGAGAATTAGAATGACAACAAAGGATACAAAGAAGTAGTTTGGACATGCTCGTAATTGATATGAGAAGTTAAGGTATCAGTGAAATATGAAAGGCTAATAGAAAGAAGGACAATGAAAATAAATCTAAAATGTATTGAGGAAGCTGAATCTTCAAAAGACTATCAATCCCAAAACGAATAAGGGTGATAACATTGGCACTGTTTTTTGCTGTGTTAGTTACACTGCAAAAACAGATATGGAAAAAAAACACATCCTGCATTTTAAAAGGAACAACATATATGTCCATGCCATAAAAAAATTATGAAAATATTTTGGTTCATGACTGAAAATAAAAATGTTGTCTATTAGCAGTGTTAAACATGTTTTAATACATAGCCCTTCTGCCTGGCACTGGACAACAGTAAAAAGGACTGGGTTCAAATGTAGAGTTTAATACCAATTTTCCAATTCTTGCTTGAACCCCTATGCAGAAGCCTGGGGAAATTAATTTTAACTGGCTATTCTAACATGAACAAACTTCCCCACTCGCAAGTAATGTTCAATTAAAGCAGGGTTTATTACATGGGCAAAAAGAAATGAACACACAGACTTAAAGAAAACCTTAACTATTGAATATTAACTGGAACCCAAAACAGTTGACATCAGTAACTAGCAAACCAACCCAGGGCAGCTGCCACCTAGCCTGCTCAGTTGGCAAGACTGGCTCAGCTAGGGCTACTGTCTGGGGAGATCTATCATCTACACAGCCATCAGTGGCAAATGCTGGGTAGAAAGGCTCACTCTAGAAGACCCTCCTGCTCCTTGCAGATAGGAGTTGCCACTGTGCTTTGGGGGCTCTACAACCTATGCAAGCTAAAGTAGCAAGTGCTGGGCAGGGAGGCCCACACCAGAGTTGCTGCCACTGATGTTAGGAAGTGCTGCTGTGCCTGTTGGGGAGTGCTGCTAGGGACTGCTGTTTTACCTACCACAAGTCACCATCTCTCCTCTACTAGTCACCTGACGAACCCCAACACTTTTAGACTAAATCCTACTTCAGTAGCAAGCTCAGGTGAGTGTCAGGTTTCTGTTTGAGCCACTAGAGTAGGGGTGGGCTGTCGGGCCACTCAAGGAGTTTTACTGAGTTGTTGCGGGGGCAGATCATCATGCTCCTCCCCTCACCCTCCCACCCTCCAGCACCCAACAGCTTATCAAAACTCCCTAGGTGGCTCTGCCCTGGGTTATCACTGCCCCATGATTGCAGCCCTGGGTTTCCATGGACACTGACCTAGGACCTGCTCATCCAGGTGCATGAGAACGGGTCACAGGTGGGGCTGGGGCAGGGGCTGGAATCATAAGGCAGTGGCAGTGTGCAGGCAGTGGATCAAGGCTCTGCTCCAGACCCCAGTCCCTTGTTGTCACTGCCCCATGATCCCAGCCCTGCCTGCCTGTCCCACTCCTGGAAACTGCTTCCCACCTGCCCATGGTCCCATCCCATCCACCTGGCCAAGGACACCCTGCTCATACAGGTCCCAGGCTGGTCAACCATGGAGACCCCATGCACTGACTCCATCCAGTGCCCCCAGTGGCAGACAGGCTGGGCTGCCTGGACAGTGGGGCTGGTGGTCAGCATCAATGGTGACATTAGCAGAGGCAGCTGGAAAGGAGATGCTACCACCAGGGCTGCTGGGAAGCAGAGCCCAGCTGTTAAACTGCCCTGCTGTGCATCTGGGAGTGGTACACATCCCACAGTCTGGGATGCCCTCCCCATGCCTAGGTCAGGTGGAGCGAAGAGACCTGCTGCAGGCTGAATAAAATCTGTGATAAATAAGTAGTGATAAAAAGTGACCAAACGCCAGCAAACTGTGCTCACTGCACGGGGAAACAGCGAGTGCAGCCTGATTAGCCGTGCGAAGCATGCATGCAGCAAAATCCCTGGCTCATGCAGCTTAGAAAGCGTGCAAATGAAAGACCCGATCTGATTGGTTGTTGGGGCAGTATAAAAGGCAAAGCCCAGGAAAGGAAAGGCGGGACCACACATAGCATCGGGAGGCCTGATCATCTTCACCGAGGTCCTGCATCGACGGTTTCCCTTTTCCCCCCAGACACTCCCATTGGATAGTCTGCAGCGGATAGATAATCAAGAGCTCTTGGGTTCCCTATGGTTGAGGTTTTTCGGTTGTGGCGTTTACTATGGAGTTTAAAGGGAACTGCCGGCACGGAGTGGGTACGAGGCTTAGAGTGCCTCGTGGTGGTATGAGGCGTTGAAGTGCCTCACAGTGGTATTTGGAGGAGTGTGTCTACGGTGTTCAAGTTATAAGTAAAGCATTTATTTCATTATATCGGCTTTGGATTTCTTATTCAATATGGAAAAGGAGTAATAGGGCAAAACGTTCCTGAACCCTTTTGTCCCCGGCCTTTTCGACTTAGGGGTTAATTATCCCGCCCAATTCCTTCCTCACAAAATCCTTTGGCAAGCCAGATCCAGCCCATGAGCCACATTTTGCCCACCCCGGAGAATCACTTATGTCTAGAGTCTCTCCTAGTTCTCACACATAGTGTCTATGTACTAAAGCTGAGAGTCACTCTACTGAAGATCTTGGCAGAGCTCAATATGTCTAATGACCCTTTGGTGACCTTTGCAATGGCAACATTTATGTGCCTGCAAACATCACGTTTTTGGAAGAAAAGGCTGATAGACATAAATGCTAAGTACAGACAGTCAAAAACCCCAAGGCTGAATCAATTCAATCTTTGCAGGTTAATCTAAGCTGCATATATGGAACTGATAAGGAAGTGAACAACCATTCACTTCTGATTCCAGAAATGCAGCCACATGCCTGTAGTGGCCCAAGACAGAAACTAAGGGGTGCTAGAGCAATCCTCCCTGCTCGGCTGCAGGAGAGAGCTTGGGGCCAAGGCTAGCTTGCCCACTTTGTGTGGGAGGGGAGTTGCAGGGGAGATGCAAAGCATCCTGGGATGCTGGGGGACTGTGAATTATCTGGAGGTGATGTGGGACAGAAGTTCAATAAACCAATTTAACATAAATCAGTTAAGTCTGATACTACATCTATCCAGCTCTATCTTAAACTGGTTTGGGGCATTTTGATAGCAGTTTATGTGCATTGAACTTCTATTGTTACAGATTTGAACCAGTTTCAAATCATATATAACATTTTATGTGTAATTTCTGTCCCTAGCCAAAATCTGATCCACCTTACCTTTACAATTGCACATTTTAACCCCAGACAGTAAACTCAAGCCTACAAACAGTGCAAATAGGAGTGAGTAGCCCCACACCTCCAAACATGCATATTAGTGAGGGTATTCAGAGAAAGAATACACAAAGCTACCATTATAGAACATAACCATAGCTGAATATACACAATATAAGGAGGGGTATATTATATATAAGGACCAGATCGCTGCATCCAAGAGAAACAGAAGACTCTTCTGAATTAAAATTGGAGAGTTAAGCACTTATTTTACTAACAAGATGGGGACAATTTATCCTGTAAAGCAATGACTCAACTGATTTGGGCGTAATGACATATATATTAGCAGTTGAACATAAGCCCCTACTTCAATTCAATAGTTAAGGGGACCAATAAGCTTCTTGGTTGTATAAGCATTGTTAACAAGACCATTAATGTAATGCTGAGCTCAGTTCTGGCAGGTCAAAACTTCCAAAAAGGACATAAAAAAATTAGAAAGAGTTTGAAAAGTGTTCCCAAGAATGGTGTCAGCTCTGGAAGGCATGCATTACTTATGCTAAGATACAATCTCTTTTCAACTTCCCAAGGAGCTTGATCAGTGGCTGGATCACAGTCTTCAAGTAACTGTATCTGGGAAAGATTTTTCTATAGTAGCTAGTTCTCTAATACAGCAAAAAAGCATAAGAGCCAGTGGGTGAAAGCTAAAGCTCCAGAGGTTGAGAGGATTAACAAGGACTGCGTCAATTTGGTTCCATGCCCCATGCCCTTGTCCAGCAAAGGCATTTAATTGCTGGCATCTTCCATTTACCAGGCAGGCAAAAGAATAAAAACTGTATTTGCCTCTTTTAATTCCATTATAAGGTAGCAATTTATATTAGCTAAAATATGGAAGAAGTATTTCTGTAGTCAAGATTGTTGGGCTAGAATGAGAGTTTAGAATAGCTAAGCACAACATGTTCTTTTCAAGGTCAAACTGACATGAACAAAACACTCTGAATGAGTTATAGAAAAAACAATTGTGCTCTCTGAACAGCCTCCTTAATGTAGAATGCCAGATTTGACATCCTGGAACTCAAAAACAAAATCTGACTCTTATTAGCTGTAATTAAAATAGTTTACTTGTGTTGGTTAAGTACATAATGCCCCTAAAAGATTTTTATCTCAGAAACAGTGGAGGTTGAGTTGTCTCTTCAGTAAAATTGGGAGCATATATTAAAATTTGCTAGATCACACTGAAAACCTACTTAATACATATATCCTTTTCTCTGGAGTCAGTACAGTTAATGTAGTAGGAACAAAATATATCATCTAATGTATATTAGTAACCAATAGGGTGCCTTCAGTAGGGAAGGGTAAGCGATAAGAAAGGTTACATAAAACCTCTTGCTCATAAGCTTACAGTAACTGCTGATTAGATGCAATGACTTGGGCAAAGCCAGATAAGTATGATTCTTCCTTCTCAGAAGTCTTACACCATTGTAACTCTTACACCATTGTAACTCTACCGACTGTTGTAGAGTTACTCCTAATTCTCTTTGGCATACGTGAGAGCAGAATACAGCTCTGTTGGGCTGGGTGGGCTGTCAACAACAACAAAAAACAAGTATAACTTCTCAATACATCTAAACAGGTATAGTACTGCAAGGCAAGAGGAAGAGCATGTTTGGGGTAATTTTGAAGGCAAGGCTCAGGTCCTTAGCCACACTCATACAAACATTTGCACCAAATATGCTGAGCAGATTAGCTGACCTTTCTCTTGTGTTTCAGTTCTCTTGCAGATACAACATGGTGGTCCCCCACTCTGGAGAAAGATTAAGGGGGAGAGAGTTCCTTTTGCCTTGACTCCCTCCAGTCAGAAGATGCTGTGATTTTAACCTAAAGCTTCACATTTTTACTAAAGCCAACAAATAGCCCAGCTTTTAGCTAATGCAATCCGGTATAATTTTTTAAAATCAGCTATGCTGTGCTGTCTTTATCAGATGAGGACCTGGCTGATGTATTTTTCTTTCACCTCCTACAATAATGATTGTAAAAATCTTCTACAATTAATTCTTTAATAACAACACAAGTACCAGGCTTGCATTGTTTTGATTCAAATGTTCTTGAAAGGTTTAAGAACATGGAGCACATTTCCAAGTAATGTTAGAACTTTAGCTGGGGGATCTTAGTTGAAAGCACAGTATATTCTTGGTTTGTGTTATGAGTGACCATTTATTATCTTACTCTTCACTGGTAAATTGAAGCAGTTTATCACTGAGATCTCCACAATGTAAAAAGAAGCTTCTCAACTAGTTAATTCTGAATGCCTACAGAAGGTTCTGATTCTGTATCTCCAGATAACTTTCAACTTGCAGAAACATTCTCTAATGTGTACTTTATCATGGTGCTAAATTTGGTTATCTAGCAGTTTATTGAAATGGTGAGAAAAGCACATATACTAATGGTGAGCACTTTCTCTGTAAAAAGCTGTTGATCAATAATTCTGAAATTGATAAGAGGAATTTGGTGAATGGATACTGTTAAAATATGCCAATGATATTATAAAGTTTTCACTGGAAGATTTTCTGAGTAATGGGAGTACAGCACCTCTTTTCTTTATAATCCAGATAAAATAGGAAAAATCCTATTTCTTGTAATGCTCTAACAAGTAAAATGTGTGGAATTATCCAGATTTTCAAATCCCAGGTGAATTGAGATGTGTTCAGGTACATGAAATATTTTTTTTTCTGTGGGTACACTGGCCATTACCAAATAAAATTAAAATTCTTAAAGATTCATAGATGTTTGGGTCAGAAGGGGCCTCAGCAGATAATGGAGTCTGATCCCCTGCCCTGGGCAGAAAAGAGCTCTGGGGTTAGGTGACCCCAGCCAGGTACATGTCTAGCCTTCTCTAAAGATGCCCCAAAGTAGGGGAGAGCACCTCCTCCCTTGGAAGCCCATTCCAGATTCTGGCAACCCATACCATAAAAAAGTTCTTCCTTTCATCTAACCTAAATCTGCTGTCCATCAGTTTGTGGTCATTGTTCCTAGTTATACTGAGGGGTGCCCTGGTAAGCAGAACATCTCCTATTCCTTGCTGCCCCCCCCACCCGGCCCCGAATTTGTAGGTGGCCACAAGATCACCTTTCAGCCTTCTCTTATGGAGGCTGAAGAGATGCAGGGCCCTCAATCTCTCCTCATAAGGCTTTGCCTGCAGGACCCTAACCATGTGAGTGGCCCTCCTCTGAACCCTCTTGAGGTTGTCTACATTTCTCTTGAAGTGTGGCATCCAAAACTGAACACAGTACTCCAAGTGTGGCCTGACTCATGCCACATAGGTGGGAAGTATCACCTCCTGGGACTTGTTTGTCATGCACCTGCTAATGCATGATAAAATGTTGTTAGCTTTACTGATCGCTTCATCACATTGACGACTCCTGTTCATCTTGGTGTCAACAATGACTCCAAGATCCCTTTCCGCTGTTGTGCTGCTGAGAAGGTCATCCCCCAGCCTGTAAGTGTGCTGGTGATTCCCTCTCCCTAGCTGCAGCACTTTGCACTTGTCTTTGTTGAATGCCTAAGGGCAGACTTTCCATTTTTCAAACAACTGATCATTTGTATTTCAGAGTTCTTTATCATTTATGTGCGACACAGCCAGAAAAGCCTCCCCTTCTCATGGAAGATCCTGAGGAAATAGACATAAGGCTACCTATAGATATGCTCGTTTGTACTGTAATTAGAACACTCTAGCATCACTGCAGTGTCACATGTATTAAGCAACCCCACATTTGAAAATGGCCATGGGGGCACTTTAACTAAAGCTCATTGAATGAGCTTTTGTTAGAGCATCCCATGACCATTTTGAAATGTTGGGCAGCTTAATACACATGGCAGTGAACCATTTTACTTAGAACTGCTCACCAGGAACTATTCTAATTAAAATGCTTCTCACACCTCCCTCCAGCCCTGCAACTTATGAGCACATGTATAAGCAGCTAAATAACTTTCCATGAAAAGTTTTAACTTTTTATCAAGAAAGCAGAAAAGGAAACATTTTGGCTGGGAAAAAAAAAGAAAAAAAAATCAATTCAGAAATTGCCACCAGGTATCAAAAGGCTTCTAGTATGAGTGCCACGTATTTGCATTGTCATGATTCATTATAGTGTACCTTGGGATATGTTGTCTGGCCAGGAAGCATAGAGAAAGGAAACCTCTGAAATGCAAGTCAAATGGGAGGCCACAGAATTATTTCTGAGTAGGATTTGTTTTAAGCAACATATTTCTAGGGTGATTTTTCTTTTCTTTTTCTTTTTTTTTTTTGACAAAAAGACAATGTTTTCTATGAAAAAACGCAAACTTTTCTTATGGAGGGTGAAGGTTTTGATTGATTTCTTCTGGGTCTTTACCTGTACACTTTCAAATCTTAAAAGGAATGTTTCACTTTAAAGCATGCATAAATGATTGCACTGTGCAGTTTATTATTAACAATTTGTAACCCTGGGCATGACATTACATGTGCCCTAACCTAAATAGTGGGATCCTGGGGTACCCGGTAACCTGTAGCCCTGCACAGCCCCCCTGGGAGGCTGCTGCAGGGTCCCCAGCTGGAGAGCCTCTCCTTACAATCATGCACCCTCACAGACACTTATAAAACTATTTACAAGACTTAATTATTTACAAAATAAAAAGTAAAAATAAATAAACACATTGATATACCAATTAATAAACTCTCAAGAACTTATTTACACAGTCTCTCACTTGCACATAGTGTACTGTGGATATCCTGTGTGCACTGCCCCTGGCGGGATGTCTCAGGGAGTGGAACTGTCTGTGTCCCTGCGCAGGGTCTGTGGGCACTCCCTGGTGCTGGTGTCCCTCTCTGTGCTCCAGAGGTCTCCGGGCAGCAGACGGCAACTCCTCCTTTGCAGTCCCTGCAAGACAGCCTACCCCTGCCTCTGACCCCCATTCCTTGTCTCAGCAGGGGGCAGTGTCTGGGCTGCAGGCTGTAGCAGCTATCTTGACTCGCACAGCCTCACAACCCTGGCAAACTCAGCTCCTCCCTGGGCCTTGCCTGCCCCAGGGCCCCTCATTCACCAGGGAAAACAGGGCAGTCTCCAGCAGTCTCCCCCTGGCTCTGCTGTGCTCACCCAGCCACACCGGGATGCAGGCAGATCTTCCCAGGCTCAGAGTCTCCACACAAGCAGCCCCTCTCTGGTCCTGCCCCCGCAGTGCTCCCCGGCCAGAGAGAGGAACTGGCTCTGTATCACTCCCAGTGCAGCCTCTGCTGCTGCTTCTGCAGGGCTCTGCCAGGGGCTCTCTGAGGGACCACTGTGTTGAGACTCTCTCTCCAGCCTGCCCCTCTCTCTCTCTTGTTCCCCCCATCGCGGGAAAACTGCTCCCCCCTTTTATCCAAGCCTCTCAGCCAATCCCAGGCCAGGGCCCTTCCTGGGCTTTTGCTAACAGCTCTATTTCAAAACTTAGCTGGGGTTATGTCACCACTCCCACTTCCAACAGGGCTGCCTCCAAACAGCTTCCCTTGCCTCAGAGTCTACAGTGTCCCCTCTGGGAAAAACTCTGTCTTTCTACAGGGCAACCCTTCCCATTCTTTCAGGTGGGTCCATTTTTTTTAAAGCTGCTACAAATTTAATTTTGATAATTTATTAACCAGCTGATTTTGAAGCTATTTATCCCATTTGCTATACTTGTTAGCCATGGTCACATTGGTTTGTAAAATTTCTTGATAAAATAAAATGTATGCTGCATAGTTTTCAGAGGCCTAGCAGCACAGTATGGACTTGGGGCAGCCTCATGATATCAGGGGCAACTGTGGCTGTGCCTACTGCAGCATGGGGCCAGCTGCTGCTGTGACAACAGCTGTTTGTGCGCCTCCCCTCAAAGACAGTGCCCAAGGTTGCTGCCCTCCCCCCAGCTCATTATACTACTGATAGTTTGAGCCTGTGCCACTTCCCTGATCTCAAGGGTAGAGCTAGTATTACTTTGGTTTTTCTTTTGAAGTCGTTCACATGAGAATGGTTGAAGCTTTCAATATAACTAGACATACAGAAGTGAACCCCAGTGGAAAAAATAACCTCTTTTGTGGTTTGCCACCATTTGTAATCTAGGAGATCAATCCCTTGTAGTTAAATGTGCTGATTTTTCCAGGCCAATAAAGAACAACTGTACTGTGTTCTCTATAAGGTGAAAGAAAAAGCATGAGGTATTGAAGTCCCTAGAGTCTGTGTGAACATGACACTTAAAAACTGCTGTAGATTGAACTTTCCAAAAAAGGGAGCAAAAAAGAATTAATTGTAAAACCACATTTTTTCACATCAGTTACTTGTATCTTGCCTTTATTAAAACATTATGCATATATGTGAGCAGAGATTTTAGTGTTAGAAAGTACCTGTAAGTTGTGTAGCAAAGAATATAAATGTTTATTGGGGGTTTTTTAAAGCAGTGAATACTGATGCATTGGAAGACGTAATAGGCATTTGTGTAGGGAGAATATTCCCCAGTCTCACCTGCCATATATAATAGAAAATGGAGTCCTACATTCCTCTGAACTATCTGAACTACTTCCTATCAGCAGACCAAAAGCAGGCATAGCATCCTGAAACAGTTTGTGATGGTCTGGTGAATCCAGAAGCTTTGTAAGCTCAGTTAATGTCTATTCAGGTTTGTAATTACATAAATAAGGCCTCTGATCCAAGGTTGCTTTTCTTTCCTTCTGTTCCTAGGCTAGTAAAAAATAGTGCAGTATGGTGACCTAGAAACTAGCAGCCCAACTACCTTCTGAATGAGTCATTGCCCTTGAAAGTAAGGTTAATATTATACTATCCTGATGGCAAAAGACATATTTAAACATAGGCAATCTCTACATGTGAAAAGATATTTTCTAAAATATTTTAAATATAATTATTGTCCAAATAATGTACAAATTTGATTAAAATTCTATTTAAAAAATTTGTCCAAATTAAACTTGACAAAGCCAAGCATGTCTTATGCATTTTTCTGCTAACTAATGGGAAAACCCAGAAAGCTATCATGAGCCAAGGAAGGAAAGAGATCTGATGACCTAAAAATGTCTAAAGCATGTCTTTGTGATACTGTAGTGCAAATGTGAGCGTTCTGCTGAAAAATCATGGCATCTTTAAATTTCACTTTATTGTTAATATGGGACAAGTTCACTTTCCATAAACATTAATATAACTCCATCCATTTTACAGAAATCACTTTATTCACACTGCTGTGTGAGAAGAATCAGACCCTTCTTCCCAGTGACATATTTAAGAATTAAATCTTGGTTAATGCAAGAAAAGCCACAATAAATTTATATATATTAATTTGCACCCTAGTGAAATGGCACAAGACAAATGCTTGGGTTATGAGAGCTATCAGCTAAGAACAATGGAGGGGATATTCTCCAAAAAAGAATGAGGATCTGACAGACTGTGGATGCATATTAAGAGCCAATTTCAATTCTCACATGCATTTGTGACTTCCCATTACACACATTAGGGAACAGAATTTGGTCCAAATAGTAAATATTTTTAAATTAGAAAAGGGTTGTAGACACAAATGAGAATAACAAAGGAAACAACTGGCAAGCACAGATTCTTGAAAACAGAAATTAAGAATGAAGTTAGACATATTAAAACTGAAAAAATAACTGACATTTCCTTTCTGTGCAAAAAAAAAAAAGGATAAAAGCTGGATCAGAAGCAATGGGATAATGCAACGTGATCTAAAGAAAGCATATTAAAAAGAAATATGAGGTAATTAACATTAATGAGACTTGTCTAAATTGGGACAACCAATCTGGCTATCAAGTTACCAGAATATAAAGACCTCAGGAAGAATAGGTTCCATAGGAGAAGGAGGAGCATGACAAAATGGTGATGTAAGCCTGGAAATTAAATGATGTGCAGACTGGTTATCTTAGGAGCAAGGACTCTGTGGTTAGAATAGAAACATGAAGACAATGATACTGTTAAAGTGTCAAAGGTTTTCAGGGTAGGATGAAAAGTCAATCCGTTCTGATAAGAGAGAGTGACACTGATTTTGACATTGCCTGGAAGAAGAATATGGAATGATTGTATAACAATGTGTGTGTGAAGGTATCATCACATGATTCTTACAGATTTAATAGATCTATGTGAATAACTACTTTTTACTCACACATATTGAAACATGTCACATTGCAGATAGAAATTTCTTGTCCTTGGGAGAGTTTTGCATGCTCTATAAATGTCTGAAATGTAATATTTTGATTGTTTTCCCTAGTATTTTTCACATGCCTAGCCAAGTAGATCAGGACACTTACTAAGAATTATAAAGAAATGGAGTATTATTGAAAAGGTACACATCACAGCTTTATTTCAAGTGAACTATCTGGGAAATAAGGTTTGTTCTGTTACCAGGTGGTTCATTAAAGCGTTGTATAACATATTGTGGAAAACCTGTCCTGAAGGTAAGCAATGCCTTCTTCATAAATTAAAAGGAAATGATTTCCTGGATTATTTTTTAAAGGCAAGTTAAGAAGTCAACTGCATAACTGCAGGCGAGAATTTTGACTACTCACAGTGGAACTGCTTCTGCAGGGGGCTAACTGTAGTCATTTGCAAGCATGACCATCTGATTTCTGCATGTAAAGTTGACAGCTCACAAATTAAAAATGCAGTTGAACACAACATGCTAAACAGGCCCTTACATGTATGTATTAATGATTTCTCTGGAACAAAGATATCAATTTATGAATAGCCCATCTATTTTTCTAGTTGTTTTTATAATTTTTCTTGTCTTAAGATTGATTCTCTGCAGAAGTGCAGTGCTAGTGGGTCTTCTTGGGTGGCTAAATTTGGATTCCTATCCATATGTAGACACCTAAAATATCAGCTACCTGGTCTTCAATGTTGCTGATCACCTACAGTTTCTAAGAATTTGTAAGAGATTTGGGGTTTTGATATTTCTCAAGATCAAGTCACGTAATAGAAGTGTCTAAATAGACTTAACATTTGCCTAACTTACCTATGTGCTGTAAAAAACCAGTCAATCATGTCTAAATTATTTAAACAGATCTTAGAATTCCGTAACACTAATCTTTAACTTTTCATTCTGTGACAGACATTCATCATGTGAAAACTAATTGTTTAATTAAAGAGTTGTGGCAAGGGGAAAGTCAACAACAATGGATGAAAGAGCTTCGGATTATATTTAAAGAACCAAAAAAACCAAAACTGTGAATCCTTTGTTTATGCAAAAGCTTCAAGAATGTGTTTTCTCTAGTTTGGGCACATACAACAAGAAAAGCAAAAAGTGTGCGATGGTTAAGTAGTAAATAAAAGGTGTTCATGGGCTAGAAAAGGAAATTTTCAATAATTATTTTTAGTTCTGTTTCAGACACTGCAAAATAAAAACAGATTGGCATGATCAAAAATTAACACAAGTACTGCAATTTTTTTTTCTATTGCCTCAAGAGAAAGCAAAGTAAAGACATGCACTGCCACTGATGTTAGTTACATGCTAAATCACATGCTGCATCAGTAAATCAACATGAAAGAGTTCAAATAGATGTACCTTATATCAGAAAGGAACAAAAGTTCAGAGTGCAGCTGGGAAAACTAACAGGAAGAACTAAATTGTAGCACATTGTTTTCATCTATCATTTAATTAATTTTTACTGGTACAACTCTCCCTTCTGCTCTAACCCTTGCTTAAGACTGTGAGCACTAAAATAACACACAGATCAGAGGCAAGAGGTTAGACTAGCTTCAGGAAGCAACTGTATGTACTACAGAAAAGGTTTAAGACCAGACACTGCATAGTCAAATTAGGGAGGCTAGAATGGGTATGAACAGGGGACAGAGTTGAAGTAGACACACAAAACCTTAGTGTGTGTCTGCTTCAACTAATATGTGTCTAACTCATGCTCTTAGCACAGGAGATGCAGCTGCTACTGTCTTCCATTAGCAGGAACAATACTATAGGCAGGAGTTGTGTAATAGTTTCCTGTCGTATCCTGGGTTGTGTGGATTGATTTTTTTCAGTGCTATTACCACTGTGGACTCTACTTAAACAAGATGTGAATATTCATGAGTTATTTGAGTAGTATGGATTTCATGCTTTTAAGCTAGGGGGAGACGGTACACATAAATCAGTTTACATAATCAGAAACTGGTTTAAACCTGTAACAGAACAGATGTTCAGTGCACATAAACCAGTTTAAAAATGCGTAACCTGGTTTGAGAAAAACCTAGTAGAATGTAGAATCAGACTTAACTGATTTGGGTCAAATCAGTTTATGCAAAGTCAGGCTCAGATCCCTTCCTGATTTAAATTAAACCAGAGTCCCCCAGCATTTCAGATGCTTTGTAACCCTGGGTGGGGCTCTGCTCTCTGCTCCAGCCCAGCAGGGCTAGCCCCTCGCCTCTGCTCCCTGGCTTCTGCTCTGGCAGAGACTTCAGGTACAGCAGCATCTTCCTAGATTCCTCCTGATCCCCTCAAACCACTCCCTACTCAAGCAGGGATCCCCCCTCCCTTCTACCTTACACAGACATTGCATTAGCTAGCATGCCACATGCTGTCTATGGTCCATGCTGTGGGAGACAGGACAGTGTTGACTCAGGGCTTTTTGGAGCTAATCAACAGGTAGCTGGTAATGTCCCTCTGTTCCTTCCTTGGAAAAAATTGTTCAAGAACAGCTTGTGCTAATGAGAGAGTCTTCGTTTTGTTTAATGGGCTGATAAATGCTAGTAAATCCCTGTATAATTCCCTGCTGTTTCACTAAATGCTGAGTTATCAACAGGGGAGGAACCCCACCCTAATCAGAGCATCCTGCCAGGGCCTGGTTACCCCCCACCCTGCCCCTGGTCAACACTATAGAAGAGGAGGGAGGGCTGCTCTAGAACCCCCAGGCTTCTAGCCTGAGTCACTGCAGGCATGTGCTTGCACTTCCTCAGTCCAAAGGGGATGTCTGTATGGTTACAAATTGATTCAGCCTAGCCAGATTAGACTAACCTGCAAAGATTGAATCAATTCAGGATCAGTCTTTTTGAATGTCTGTCCCTAGCCTTAGTGATTCTGTAACTTACATAAAGTATTTATGTGACCTCTGAAGTCATGGAATTCAAGGCTAAAACATTTTTTGTTTATTGGGTTTCTCATATCTTCCATTTTAAAGTCACTTAAATGCATATCCAGCATTTCCTGTAAGTTATCCCACAACAAGTTTCTCTAAACCAAAAAAGACATCTTCAGTCTTCTGATGTAAATCTAAAGCAACACTTTCCTAAAATCAATACTTGCATATAATATAAAAAATTTCATAGCACAGTAGCAAAAATATCATTAAAACAGTAGGGATGGCGGTACAGAGCCGTGCCCCTCACTGCTGCCAAGTGAGTAGGGGGGTCCCTCAACAGGGTGGCACAAGGCTTGCAGCAGCAAGGAGGTTCCCCACCCAGTCCTGCTTTCTCCTCCCATACTGGGACCCAGCTGCCTGGGACCCAGCTGCTGGGCCAGCAGGAGGCCCCTGGGTGAGGCCAATAGAGCAGGGAACCCAGGCCCATAACAGGCAGCCTGCATCCACTCCTCCACTGGGCTCCACTCTGGCTGTACCATCCCTGGAGGAGGGGGAGCCAGACTCTGCTCCATTGTAGCAGCCGCTGCCTCCCACAGGCAGCAGCCAGGGCTTGGGCACTGCTAGAAGGGGCAGGGGACTGCAGACCTGTGTTCCTGGCCCCATAGCCTTGTGGAGGCAGAGGGCTGTGGTTGGGGAGTGAAGGGCACCAGCAGGGTTAAGGGACTGTGGGTTGGGAACCAGGGGCCTGGACCTGCATCCTGGTGAGTGAAGGGGCCAGGAGGAGCTCTCATTTTCCATGCTAAAAAGCCCAAAATTAAATACCTGAATGTATAGGTGTTTACAATTTATTTTATTATAGTGATTGAGGCAGTAGTAGTATTCAAGTTGCTTTAAAATTGTAACTATATTACTACAATATTGTGTTCAATTGATACCTATATAATGGCATTTCATTTTAATTGCAGATTTTGGGGTTTTTTTATCAGAGAATCTGCAATTTTTATCCGAGAGTTTGTTATTTTTAGACAGAGAAAACCAGGATCCCTGGTAATCATTCCCAAATGACAGTTGCTAGAATTGCAAGAGATGTTGCTTCAATAAGTGAATTTTCAGTAGATGGCATTGCAATTGCCTATCACTTTTATGAACGGTGAAAGTAGAAGGTTATGGCTTATATAAAGCTATAACTCTTGAGATTTATCTTGCATCATATTTACCTGAGTTGAACCATAGCAGTGCTATTTCTTCCATTGCTTTCAGACCTAAATTAACCAATTAAATTTATCTTTGCACAATAAAAATCTCTTTATTGTTGTCTACATTAAAAATTTTCTCTTGGCTTACTTGATAAGGCTAACATTATGCCAAGTCAATATGATAAATTCTCTTATTTTAATATGTGACATCTTGGTTTTAATCCAACATTTTTAATAGAGAAGTATTTACTTCCTCATATAGGTTTATTAGTTCTGAGCGCATGACACTTACTTACCTTAGTCTAATACAACTCCAGGAAGAATGTGGAGCATTTTCAGAGATTCTGAAAATGGAATCAGCCTTTATTACTTTTGTCTAGGCCTGTGAGGTTTAGGATGACGAAACACATTGAGACAGAATTTGGTACGGAAACACCTTCTGTCACAGCTGCAGCAGAAATTTTCTTAGCCATATTGTCTCCTGCTTTAATTGCTGGCTTGAATATGATTTATGAAAAAAGATTATTTGTGCTTTCTTAATTCTTAATCCTGAGAAAGGGAAATGTTACCTGTCTTTAATGTCCATACTCTTCCATAGTTCTAATCCTGGACCTGGAGGTGATGGAGCTTCCTAACCATATTTCTCTTACTAGATAAACCTTCTCAAATTTAAAATGTTCTGTAACATTTCTTCTTAATAAGATGTGCCTATTACTTTTTGTCTCCCCAGCGTTCCTGTTGCTGCCTCCTCCATGTAATTAGTCCCTTCTTACATGGAGCATTGTTGCCTCCTTATTGCTTTCTCTCGGGGTCAGTGTTTTCCATTTCCATTTCTAGTAGTTAGTAGCAGTGATAATGTAGGCCCATTAAGCTACATTGAAAAGCTATAAATGACAGCTACAAATCTCACAAGTGAAATTTATTGTGATTCTTAAATATTTGAATTTTAAAGTACATTGGCTTCCTCGTAAGGATGTTTTTATATAGAATTGCAGTATCATATTGGTAAACAAACCTCACTTCCCAAATGACATGCTATGTCATTTGCAGTTTGCTTGTGGATTCATTGGCTATCTGCTGCAGAAACTGGAAGACACTAATATAGAATTTATGAACAGTTTTCTAAATAACACAGAAGAATCTGACTATGGGTTATCTACAGGAACTGAGGGAGAAAAAGGGAAAGTAATGGTGAAGGACAAAAGTTTTAAAATATATTTGAATACTATCCCTGTATTTGTGGGAAGAGTAGCCCAAATTCAAAATTACCAGAGTCTTTGTGAAGAGCAGATGCAGCAAATTATGTAGAAGCTTTATCTTTCATCTCCCCTCGATACACAGCACTAGAGAAAGAAAATTTCACACAAACCCCGATTTTTCTAAAACAGGTGAGGAAAAATTGCAATCACTTTTTCTGTTTTTCTTTCTTCACTGCCTTGTTTCGAAGATAGTTTTTATGACTTAATATACCTTCATATGT
Source organism: Caiman crocodilus (assembly GCA_030014935.1). Classification (NCBI taxonomy): domain Eukaryota; kingdom Metazoa; phylum Chordata; order Crocodylia; family Alligatoridae; genus Caiman; species Caiman crocodilus. Next base: position 35,360,819 of record JAGPOW010001918.1, on the reverse strand, counting down.
CTTACTACAGGGGTATCAAATGTAGGTCACAGACTGGATCTGTCTCATATGGCATGTGGAGTCAGACTGCTTGCAGGGCCAGATTGGCTGCAGGCACTCCATGCAACACAAGGGGTTGGTCTGGCACCTACACCGAATGGATCCTGATTGCTGGCTCCAGAACCAGTCTGGTTTGGGCCATGCTAGAATCAACAAACCCTGTGCAGTGTGCAGTGTTCATGGGTGGTTCAGCCTCATGGGACACATAAAACATGCACCAACCCCACTCCAGGGCTTGAACTGCCCATGGCACAGAGGGCCAGCACAGGGCATGTGCTGCATGTGGCACCCTGGTGGACGAGCTCTGTGCTCTGGCATACACAGACTATCTGGGCCCTGATCTGGACCAGTGCCAGACAGTGCACAGACCCAGTCTGATGCAGATGCTACATGCAGCCCATGCCCTGGACCTTCTGTGCAACATGCAGTGCACACAGCATCAGGTCCAGCTCGCATGCCACATGCATCCTAAGCCCTGGAACATGGCCAGCATGTGTTGTACATGGGGCTGGACTAGCCATGCATGTCACACAGCACAGGGGCTAGCACTCAGTGTGTTTTTGCTCTGGCATGGCCCCGTCCAGCCCACAGGCCAGCCTAGTAACCCTCAACCAGCTCCATGGAGCTAGACGAGTTTCATACACCTGTCACTGACAGAATATCAGTGATTTAATGCAGCGAAAGGGAAAATACTGACAGAAGACATAAGGCCAAATTAAAACCCAATGCAAACTGATACAATATAGTTGGCTTCAGTTGAATTGCATTTACTTGCTGCAAAGTATGAAATTGAAGTGCAATATCTCTTGGTTCATACAATGGCCAACATGACTTTTGTTGGCTTTTTGTTTGGGGTTCTTTTGCTTAAAATATAGAATGTAGAGTTGGCTTGGATATGAATCTTCCCCATATATACAGTAGAAAGTTAAACTAATACATTTACCAGAAGATTACAAAATGTGACTTAAAGAAGAATTAACTGGATAATGTATGTGTTTAAAAAAATCCGTTGTGTGGCAAGATTTCTATCATAAATATTTGAAGTGGTCAGGCCCGTAGGCATCTGTTCCCTTTATGCTTATTTTTCCCCAAGGCAGCTGCCTAGTGTACTTATGCCTAAGACCTGTCCTGGACATAGTCTACAATGAGTATCTTATGAGTAAGCAAGCAGGTTGCAAGTGACATGTATTCACTTGCAATTACTTTGAGAAAAGACCTTACTGTAAAGAAAGAAGTAAGTCTATGTAAATGTGGTCACGAAAATGAATGTGAAAGTTCTTTAAGGAGAAAATTAGCCAGGCAAGCCAAGGATCATAGCTGTGAATTGCATGAGGATCTTATAGCAAAACTTAATTCACTTATTTAATGCAGACACAATGGGTGCATCTACACAAGATGCGTTACTTGCATGGTTGCCCAATTTACTGTGCAGTACGGATGAGTGTCTACACATGTGCGATCTTACTGCACAGTAAAAATAGCTAATCATAATTGAATTTGCTACCAGGGCAAATGCAGGTAGCACATTTTATTGTGATTAGTTACCATGCAGTGACACACACATAAACGTGACCCAGCAGCAAATTTGCTACTAAGTTTGCCTTACCACTAGATGGCTGGCCTCAGGCCAGCACCAGGACTTCTGGCTGGGAACCTTTCTTCTCCAGGGCTAGGCTGCTTTTGTGGGCCATTTTGTGCTTTGGGGAAGATACCACAGGCAGTCTGAGGGTAGTGCAGACTTTGTGTGCCTCCCTGGACAGGCCACAGCCCTGTGGTCCCTGCCTACCTGGACCTCTGAGCTGCAGTGTGGCCCTGCTCAGCTTTGCAGCTGCCAAGCTACTGCTGCCTGGCCTGTAAGGTGGATAGCACATGCAGCATGGTCACCAGCAGCTGCTTTATGGAGACCCAGCAGCCTGCCTTGCACCTGCAGCTGCTGTGGGGCATAACCTCAGCCATGTGCCTCGAGTCCTTTCCCATGCTCCTGCACTGGATGCTGCTGGCAGCTGTTCTAGGCTGGCAATAGAAGGACAGCTGTGCAGGGGCCTAGAGAGTCAGAGTGGGAACCAGCAATGTGGCCTTATCTTCCCCATCCAGGCCCACCCCTGCCTGCATGCACACACCCATGCCCTCTACCTGGGGTCCCAACTGGAATCAGGAGGATGTTGGTGACCTCATGGTACTCTGGGGCAATATGGAAGTGCACAGGCAGTTCAAGCAGGGTGGGAGCTCAAACACCCACATTTATGAGGCCTTGTTAGGTGGAATGCAAGAGTGAGGGCACTCCCGGTCACTGTGGCAGTGCCGCTTCAAGGTCAAGGCATTGCAGGCACAGTGGGGTGGCTGTGACCAACCACAATCATTGGTCCAGTTGTGCCTGCAAGACCATGCCCTTTATGTGACGGCTGAGCCATATTTTGGCACCCCAGGACACAGGGCAAAGCCATGCAATTTACACCAGCATGATCAGCCTGCCTGAGTTCCTGCCCCAACCTGACTCCTAAGGTGTCACATCACCAGAAGAGGGACCTTTAGGCATTCAGCATCCCACCCTGCCCAGATCCCCAGTGCTCAATCCACTAGCAACTGAGGGAGCTCTAGTCAGCAGCTGCCTCACCAGCTTTGCATCCCCAGACCCCAATATGAGGAGAGGCCAGCCATGACACTGCTGGCCATCAGCAGTGTCAGCTTCTACTCTGGATGCCATGCACTGCAGACTGAGGACATCAGGCACCCTTGCCAATCGGAAGGACCATGCCAAGCCACCAGCCTCACCAGCCCCAGACATGTGGTAAGCCCTGCACTGTGCGGGGGAGGCCCTCCCTGAACCAGCCCCTGGCCCCAGTCCAGGCCCTGGCCACAGCCTCTGGCTCCCTCTCTGCCTGGCCTGCCTGAACTCCTCTGGCCCTGGGTTCCACCCCCCACAACCCCACAGCATGCAGAGAGGCAGGACACAATGCAAAAACTTTTTGAGCAGACTGTGACACCAGAGTTGGGTGGGCACAGGCTTCTCATACCCTGAGGAAGGCATTGATGTGGGTGGCAATGTCCTTCTCAGCAGTGGGGGACTACTCGCCTTCCAAGTACAGAGTGGAGGCCTTCTCCGACAGCCTGAGGTATGTGGGCTGCAGCCCCCATGGCCTGGGTCCTGTCCTGGGCATCAGGGATCCAGGGGGGACACAAACATAGCTGCCATGTGCTGACTCTGTGCATGCCATGCTGCTCCTCTGAACATAGGAACTGACTTATCAGAGAGCACAGAGTGGGATTGGGTTTTAAAGATGGCTGTCAAGTGCTGGCAGCTGAGGCCAGAGTTGACAGCTGCCCCTGGCGGCCCCAGGGACATCTAGCAGGGCTGGAGGGACCTGGCAGCAAATTTCTGCCATGCTTCTGTATGTGTAGACACCAAGCCAAAATTGCTTAATGGCAGTAAATGTAGTTCTGACTAAATGCATGTGTAGAAGCACCCAATAGGACTAACTTTTAAGGAGAAATGGAAAGCAATAATGACTCTATAACATTTTTATGCAATACGAGTCCTTGGGCTGGTGGTGCATATAGTCCAGAAGTGCTTTAAGGTCTTGTCTACTCCACAAGTAAATTACAAATGTATCTGTGTAACCCAGTTCTAATTACCTGGATTGGGTAAATAATAGCATGCCAGATATAACAGCATGAACTTCAGTGTCAGGGAATTTGGGTGAATACTCAAGGGAATAGCCACATCTCAGCTTGGATTGTTATACAAGCAAGTTTGTGTATGCCCGTAAGTACTATAATTACACTTCTGGTTTGCAGTGCTGGTGGAACCCCAAGCTCTTATGGCTACTACGAATATGCCATTTGAAAGGGCCTTTCTTATCCTTTGTAGTTTTTTCTCAGATCCAGAGCTCTTTCTCAGAAAGTTTCTTCTTGAATAGTTCTTAGCACTCTATAACCTTGTGGATACTGCTAAACAAATATTCTATATTAAATTGTTTCCCAGAGCTCTGTGCTAGGATAGAAGTAAATTACAGTACACCATAGGAGAGCCACAATATGAATGCAGCTATAGAAATGGGAGAGTGAAAAGACGTATGCACTTTATTAGGTCATGTAGTGCTGCTGCCTGTTAGACCAAGACTAACCAAATTCCTTCTGTTCTTGTGTGTGGTTCAGTAGATTTTAATTATATACTATAGTAGGGCTTCTACCACTTGCCTTTAATAACTACTCCCAATTTAATGACAGAAAATTTTTCCTGATATTTTGTCATCCCTAATTCTCATTCACACTACATGAAGTAATTCCTTTCCTTCTTTAGTGATTGTGTGCACTCTGACTTGTTGATTACACAAACTGTCTGCAGCTGTGCAACTCCAATAGCATTTATAATATATTCATATATTTTCAAGCCTTTGTTACTCAGTTCCATCCTATTCTATGAGTTTTGTTTGGTGAAGAGTTATCATCCTAGCTGTAACGCTTTTATTTTCCTTTTTCTCACTTGTTCTCCAGAAATCATATTAGGATCTTTGACTTTTCTGGATTGTTTGGTCTTTTTTTGCCCCTCCTGTTCTTGGCTGTTCAATAACAGGATTATCTTATTTTGACCCTTTATCTTGCTCCACACAGAATCTTGTCCTTAAAACCATTTGGAGATAAGAACTGGGCTTACAGTTGATATTATATTCTCTTTCCCTCCAGAAGTTCAGTAACTAGCAGTAGATCATACAAGTCATTACTGAAGATTATAATCTTGGGTCTGAGGCATCTTTCTGCTGCATAGGCATACAGAGTCAACTTGTACAAAATTGTATGAATAATTACTTGTGCGGGGGGAAGGGGAGCTGGCTAAATAAAAAAATATTCATCTAGGGTTAACTCAAAGCAAACAAATTAAAAGTATGATGGACTTGAACACTGTACTTCTACTTCTAAATCCAGGGAACTCTGTTTAAGTTGCTACTCTAAGGGGAATAGAAATAATGACATATTAGGCCGTGTGTAGACGAAACAAGGGGCATGTGCGTACGCCAATTTTAAAGCGGGCTAAGTTCTTTTGCACCACTTTAATGGAGTCAGTGTTTGCATGCCACAGCAGTATATTGTGTATGAATTTCAGCCGCTGTAGAAAATTCATTGGTGTAATGTACCCTAACTGACTTAGTTTCATACGTTCATAGTAGCTAGGGTCAGGCGGGACCTGAACAGATCATCTAGCCTGACCCCCTGCCATAGGCAGGATCCCAGATCCCAGGTTCACAAGATCCCAGACAGGTGATCATCCAACCTCCTCTTGAATTTGAACAAGGAAGGGTCCAGGACCATTTTCCTGGGAAGTTGGTTCCAGATTTTGGCTACCTTATGTAAAATATTGCCTTCTGGTCCCTAACCTAAACCTATTCTCCATTAGCTTATTATCATTGTTCCTTGTTACCCCAGGTGCTGCTGGAGAGAAAAGGGCTCTGCTTATTTGCTGTTGATCCCCCTGATGAGCTTGTAGGCAGCCAACAGGTCCACCCTCAGCCTCCTCTTGCTGAGGCTGAACAGATTCAGGTTCTTCAGTTTCTCCTCATAGGGCCTGTCCTGCTGCCCACTCAACAAGTGGGTGGCCCTCCTCTGAACCCTCTTCAGGCTCACCACATCCCTTTTGAAGTGTGGTGCCCAGTACTGGATGCAGTACTCCAATTGCGGCCTGACCAATGTCGCGTAGAGAGGGAGCATCACCTCTCTGGACCAGCTTGAGATGCATCTTTGGATGCATGACAAGGTATGTCTGGCATTGCTGGCTGTGGTCTGGCATTGGTGGCTCATGTTCATCTTGGAGTCAATAATGACTCCGAGATCCCTTTCTGCCTCTGTGCTTTCAAGAATGGAACGCCCCAGCCTGTATGTATGCTGTGGATTCCTTCTCCCAAGGTGCAGCACCCTGCATTTATCTATGTTGAACCCCATCCTATTTTCATCTGCCCACTTTTGTAGTCTGTCTAAATCTAGTTGCAGCCTCTCTTTCCCTTCAAGTGTGTCCACCTCACCCCACATCATAGTGTCATCAGCAAACATGGACAGCGTGCTTTCCACCCCTTCGACCAAGTCGCTGATGAAAATGTTAAACAGTGCAGGCCTGAGGACCAAGCCCTGGGGTACCCCACTGCTCACATCTCATCAGGTTGAGTACAACCTATCCACCACTACTCTCTGGGTGCACCCCATCAGCCAATTTTTTACCCATTCAACTGTGTAGGCATCAATGCCACAGTCACTTAATTTTTTGATGACGATGGGGTGAGAGACCATGTCAAAAGCCTTCTTAAAGTCTAGAAAGACTATGTCCACAGTGACACCATCATCCAAGGATTTAGTTACTTGGTCATAAAAGCAATCAGGTTTGTCAGGCAGGACCTGCCTTTGATGAACCCATGCTGCTTGCCCCTGAGCATGATCTCCCCTGCAGGCCCCCCACAGATGTGCTCCTTGATGATTCTCTCCAAGATCTTCCCAAGTACTGAGGTGAGGCTTACAGGCCCATAGTTACTTGGGTCCTCCTTCCTC
>JAGPOW010001918.1:35344017-35354149 GCA_030014935.1 Caiman crocodilus | reverse complement strand
GGATAATGAAATCCAGCAGGTGATGATTGCTATTGCCCAGGTGGTCAAGGACCTGCAGTCCCCTCACCAGGTCATCCCCTGTGGCCAGGACCAGGTCCAACAAGGCGTTACCCCTAGTGGAGCTGTGCAGTTCCTGGATAAGGTGAAGGTCCTGTAATATATCCAGGAACCTACACGAGTGGTCAGACCTGGATGTCTGCTTCTCCCAGCAAATATCTGGGTAGTTTAGGTCACCCATGACAATAACATCGCTTGACCTAACCACCTCCATAAGCTGACTGGAGAAGTTCTGGTCTAGCTCTTTCCCCTGGTTGGGTGGTCTGTAGTAGACGCCCACTGTAAGGTCCCTTTCACCACGCCCCCCTTGTAGTTTGACCCATAGTGTCTCTGCCCAACCCTCCTCTAACCCAAAGCTAATCCTTGATGATGTGAGGTGCTCTTTGACATGGAGCGCAACCCCCCCATCTTTCCTCTCTGTCCTGACCCTTCTATATAGGGTGTACCCCCAAATGGCCACCTCCCAGTCATAGGTAGGGTCCCACCAGGTTTCTGTGAGCCCTACTAAGTCTGGGTTCTTGCTTGCAATCAGGGGAACAGCAAACTAAATCTCCTTAGTTTGCTGCCCCTACAGCTGTGGAGCAAAGCACTGGGCTCCATGCAGCTCTGCAGCTCTACTGAAGCCCTGCAGGCAGCCTGGCAGGACCCCAGGAAATCAGGCTCCACTCAAGAAAAGTCGTGAGCCTGATCTTTCTTCCCTCTCCCACCCAGAACCGGCTTGCCTGCCTGAGCTGCACGGGGACCCCCAAGCCAGGTGCCTATGAGCAGGTTCTATCTGGGAGGGGGACCCACTGCCATGGAGGGAAGCACCAGCCCTCCATCCCCCAGCCCAGGGACTGCTCCGGCTGCCAACAGTTTGCCTTCCCCTCCCTGCCAGGGAGGCTGGTAAGTCAGCAGGATGTGTGCATGACATGGAGGTTTAATCAGCCCTAAGTTGAAGCAGTGTTTTTTAAAACCTACCACTTCAATTTAGGGCCCCCATTTCATCTAGATATGCCCTTATAGTGATTAACTGATACATTTAATAATGAGGGCTGGGGCACACTGGTAGGTTATCAGAACAATTCTAATAGTTAATTAACTGGAATTTACTGTAAGATTTTTGTGTTTCCAAGCAGGGAACAGAAACAGTGACATACAGATAACTTGTGACCAGTCACACACAATATGTGGCTAATTGGCTGTACTCCATTCACAAACTATTTGAGTAGTTGCAAATGATAACTATGCAGAAATCAGGTTATACCTGAATGGAGTATGAATAGTGAAAAATCTACATTCGTAGAAGAATTTTATTCAAAGAATAATACAATCAGTCTAACTTTTAGCAGGACACTATTAAAGCATCATCAACCTGTATAATCAAAGATCTGTTTTGTAATCTAGACTACACGAAAAGATTACAATATATTTCAACATATAATGGCATAGTGATCACAGTCATATCACATCAAACATAACGTAAGTCCAAAGTTGAGTGTTAGAATGAGGAAAACATACAAAACATAAAAAGCACTTTTTTGACCTGCACAGTAAGCATGTCTACATGTGTACCGTTACAGCACAGCAAATGATTTGGTATTTGTCAGTAGTATTTGTCTCCCCAACCCATCTTTTGCTGGTATATCAGCAAAGATGTAGTTGGCCCCATTTGACAGTATATTGTTATAAACAATAGCAACCTGAACTTTGTGCCCTGTAACAGGTCACCCTCCCCAGCGCCACCTTCCTGGTAATCCACACCTTATGTGGGGCGCCCTTGGAGCCTTCTTTGGGGTTCTTATGTCCCACCCTATACTTTCCTGCCATGTCTTGATGGAAATTATGATGATGATGTTCCTATGAGAGGGAGACTGCTTATTGTACTGTATATGTTGGGGCCTTTCACCTACTCCTGTTTTTCTCTAGCTAGGCCTCCCCGTCTAAACCACTAAACAGGGTTTAACTCCAAGGCCCTAACCTTTTCCCGTGTCTTGAGGCTTGTGGCCCCCTTTCCTGCCCCGCCACCCTCCCCACATAACTGCAGTTGCCACATCAATCTGTAGAGATGAAAAGAGAAGGTGGGGGTGCCTTTCCTGAACAGACCTGCTTTCTGGTGAGAGGGCTAGGGTTTCCTATTACATGATCCAACTCTGAATGCCTAAGCTCTTAGGAACCCTAATTGATACCATAATTAATTATAAGGCAAATAAAACAGATCATTATCTATGACAAGCTTGGGTTTTTGGTAAATTTTTACCTTTGTATAAGGATGTTGGTCTAAGGACATAGGCAGACAATGTTCTTTGAGTGAATCTGATTTCTTTTATTAGAACAACTTAAATAGTTGGAACAATTTTTCTTAGCAAGCTTTCAGGTTTAAAAACCCTTTGTCAGTCTGAGGAATCATCTGCAGTTGGTGTGCATTCTCCTGGATGGGCACATTATAACCAGCCTCACATCTGACTCCCCAAGTACCTCTCCACTATTTACCTGTTACATTGATCCCTCTCCTCCCCTTCCCCCCCAGCCTGTCTCTCACCCACTGACTCCTCAATTTACATCTTCACTGACTGCCTTTCTTGCATGCATACCAGCCTCTGGCCTCTTTACTGTTCATTCACTCCAAGAAGAGAACACACCAACTTTAGATGCTTCCTCAGCCTGACAAAGGATTTTTAAACCCCTAAGCTTGCTAAGAAATTCTTTTCCAACTATTTAAGTTGGTCTAATAAAAGATATCAGATTCACCCAAATAATCTTCTCTATCCTTGAATAACATATCTAGCAAACACATTCTCATTTTAGACAGCTACAATTATGAAAATACTAAAATACAAAATGGCAAACATTACATTACTAGAGTGTTCCAGCTGTAGGCAGACTTTGCAGATAAGTCAACCTCATGTATTCTGATTTAATTATATCCCAGGAAAAAAGCTGTTTTTCCAATATGTCAATAAGAACAGATACAAATTTTAAACTTCTATTGCCCTTACAAAATCTTACAGCAGAATCAAATAACCAAGGAAAAGACCCAACACATTAAATAAACTAAAGATAATAAAATAAAAACGACAATAAAAACAATTCTGACTCGGTAATTTCATTGCATGCACAAAAGTACAAAATGTACAAAAAAGTCAAAACTATAGAGGGCCTGATTGTAGGCTGACCCTGTTGAAAGTAATTCTTATGCTTCTTTTAGAGGAAATAAAATATGATCAGAACAGCAGAGCCTGAATCATTGTGTCCACACAAACTTCTGGGCAAAGTGTTTGGAAAAGAAATAACTTCTCAATAAACAGAATGACTAACACCTCCACTTTACATGTCTGTTTTAATTAGAGAATGTCTACAAATAACTATTATGCACAAGAGAGAAGGACAAAACATACTGTTGTATTAACTAACAGTAATGTTTCTCTTCATTTAAATAATTAATTTCCCTTTTTGAATCCTCACCCTTTCTGACTATCTAATAATCTCTGCTTGAAGAGTAGTCCCAGTTCTGCCCTCATTTACATATGCACAGCTCTGACTCCATAACCAGCATTAAATTGCTGAACTTCAGAGGGCTCCTATACACATGAAAGTAAATGTGCAATGGGATCTAATGTGCCATCCACACAGTTGAGCCTCCTGCCATGCTGCACATGGATGACAGGAGGTACAATGGTGTGCATCATACATTTGATCCCTTTGTACTTTACTGTGCGGGGGGAGCCTAATCCTGAACTCCCCCTGCACCAGCAAGAAGGAAGCAGCCACAGCTAGCAATCCCAAGTCATCTAACTGGGTTCTCAGCTGCAGAGGTGTACCCTGCACTCATATATGGGAACAGCATCAGCTGATCTTGGCTCACAGCCACAGCAACACCCCAGGAGTTTCTCCCACACCTCCCATAGCTGGAAGACTTGTCAACTGGGATATCTGAAGCTCAGGGGTGCATATCCCCCTCTCCTCAACTGGAAGATTTGATCAGCTGACAAGGGGTCCCTCACCACAGCCACAGGGGTCCCTCACCACACATTCAAATAATGCCATGATAGAAAGCAGCTACGAAGTTATTCCACATATTATGTGTAATAACTTTGTAGTTTATTCCTCTTTTTATGACTCCATTAATAGATTGAACATGTGGCTGGATGAACTGCTTAAACACACGTTAAGTGTAATGTGTAGATGGGGCCAAAGTGCCATGACACCTTTAGATGAAAAACTACCCAACATTAAAAAAGACCCAAAACCCTTGTTATCTAGGCTAGTCTGTCTATATAATCTTTGCATTTAGATAAGAAGTTCTTTGGGGCAGGTAAGTTTCCTGTCTTGTACACCGATCCTTCTTATTGATGTTTAATATTGGATATAATACTACACAACCTTTAAGCTAAATTCTACCCTGTCTTATGTCGTCGTAACACCATGTCTCACTTGGCTTATATAGGTGTATATAAATCAGAATTTTTTCCATTGAATTAATTGGTATTGATCAGGTGTAAGTGAGAGCGTAACTTGATCTGACAGACACATTTTCAGTGCAGAGATTTAGTCCTATAAATTCCAGTTACTTTAGTCAAAGCTTTTGAGCTAAAACCGTAGGGACTGTGCTTACCCCAGACATTTAAAAAAAATATATTTTACTCTGCTCCTCAACTCACAGTTCTAAGTCTATTTACATATATAAGAATACACATGAACTTTAACATGGATAATTAGAAATAAAGATCCATGGGTTAAAGATTTAGGGATAAAGGGATTTTTAGGAGTAAAGATTTGAAGTTACATATTCAAAGTAAATTGACTGAGAGAGAATGGCTACATGACAATTCTGAGAAAATGCTTTACACTTCTTTTGTGCAAGCTCTACTGGCTCTTTGAAGGTCTGGATCTTAAAAGGATGATCTATTTGAATCAGTAGCTTTGTTTATATTTGTTTGTGGGCAGTATTGAACACAGGCTAGGTACAGACAGTCAAAAAGCCCAAGGCTGAATTGATTCAGTCTTTACAGGTTAGTCTAAGTTTCACAGATTTAATTGAAATAGAAGTGAACAGACATATAGTAATGCAGCCACATTCCTCCAGTGGCTCAGGCCAGAAGCCAGAGGTCACTAGAGCACAGATCTCTGGCTGTGTGTTCACTTTCTCGTCTTGATTCCCTTGAGGTTGCTGGGATTTGCAGTCCAGAATTACACCAGCTGGACTCTGCAGGGTTGCTCATCATTTCCTCTTCCTGCTTCCAGGTGCCTTTGAGATTTGTAGTCTACAATTGCAGCCAGTAATAAGTTGGAGTAGGGGAAGGGATGTTTAACCCCCCTCCCTGGCCCCAGCTATGGTTTTCCTGGAGGATCATTCTCCCACCTCCCCCTGTAGACATCCCCAGCCAGGCTTGTCCCCCACCCCTGGTTGTCAGCCAGCCCTTGGTGCTCCAGCTACAGAGCAAAGGGATGAGGCCATCTCTGCTCTCTGAAGCCGACAGTACAGCCCAGCCCAGGGCTGGAAAGCATGCTGGGATTCTGGGGGACTCAGTTCTAACTTAAACCAAGAAAGGATCTAGGACAGGAGTTTCATAAACCAGTTTGACCCAAATCAGTTAAATCAGATACATTCAACCAGGTTTATCTTAAACTTGTTTCAGCCACTTTGAAACTGGTTCATGTGCACTGAACTTCTGTTGTGTTACAGGTTTAAACCAGTTTCTAATCACTTAAACAAGTTTATGTGTAACCTCTGTTCCTAGCCATACAGAACTGTAAATATATATATACATGACAGAAAGAGCAACAATATTCAAATCTCCTTTGGAGAGTTAGCTGAACAATCAGAGGATCATCACAACCCTAAATTTGTTCATAGTTCTGTGACCTAACAAGGAAGTGCCTGAAGAAATCATTCAGGATGCTGAATTTTTCAGCGATGGGGGGATGTTTTAAAGGGAGAGAGTAATAAGAGTTAAGCAGGCCTAGGACATCTCAATGAATACTGATTGCAGAGAAGACAGCATTATATGTTACTGCACATGGTCATCATATTTTTAATACATATTTTCAAGATGCAAGCAAGGTTTAGTCTGTAGTTCTGTTGTCACATTCCCATAAGTAACTTCAGGCAGAAAGTAGAGCAGGATTGCTGCTGAGAGACTGACTGGTTGTTCAGATATGCAGAAGATTTAATAGGATACAGGGTATTTTTTCAGATGGTATGAATGAAAGGGAATTGAATAGAATGAAAGGGTTCTGAATAGAAGGGAATTTGAATACAAAGGTAGTGCGAGGGGCACTGCTGAGAGAGACAAATGTCTGTTGAATGGGGATAAACATGGCAGTTAACCCTTTGAGAGATATAGCTGTCATAAAAGTTAGTCTAGGTAATAGAATAAGAATCCAGTCTTTATTTATTACCATATTTAACATAATCTATCATGCCCTGTCTTCTACTTGACTTCAAACCAACATGTTCAACTACCTCTCTGTACTCAGCTACCCTAGTATGATGCCTAAGTGGGCAATACCAGCAAATAGTCTTCTTTATATTCTTTATATGTTTTTCATTTCCAGGCATCTGCATGGTCCCAGTATCTGTATGATTAAAAGTGCCTCCCCAAAACCTCATGTGGAATAAAAAATTTTTCATTGCACACATATTCTCAAGAAGTAAAAAGAGTCATGGTTGTATTGAAATTAACTAGGGTGACCATATGGGACAATGTAAAATCTGGGACACTGCCCCTCTCCTGTTCTCAAGTCAGCTGTGCTGCAGCAGGCAGAGGCAGGGGCAGGGTGTGATGGTGCAGCCTTGGTATTACTATTCAAGCAGTTAAGGGAGTCAATAGCCCATTAATGACCCATTGTTCTTTACTTCACAGGTGTTAACAATCATCTCCCCTTGTTAACTGTCATTCCACTGATAAAGGTAACCTATTTTAGGGCAATTTTACTCTCTTCTAGAGCTTCTTATTTCACAGCTCATGCCACTCTTCCTCCCCACCCCATGTTCAGCACGCTCATTTTAATTTTCCACCAGCTGGCTGGGACCAGCCTCTGAAATCAAGGACTGTCATGGCCAAACCAGGACGTATGATCACTCTAATGTTAGCAGATGTTCAGTTCTCTGTAATTCTGTCTATAGCATTATAGTTATCTTTAACTTTACAAAGGGGGGAGTTTAAAACAGCATGTCTTGGTTTCTACCAGAAAGCCCCAATTTGCACAGCAATCTTGAAAAAACACTTTCTATGTTCATTGGTTTCAGCAGAGTTTGTAGCATTAGAAGTAGGCATTGTGATTCTTCATACTGATAGAAAGTCTGCTGTCATTGAAGTCAATGCCAAATTCCTCTCGACTTGAATGAGGTGGTCCATGCCTGAAAAGAGAAACATCTGTATTGCCTATGTAAAATAGTTTCAGGAACACATATTTACATCAAGGGTGGGGGAATAATCAAAAATTTCACATAAGAAAACAGAAAACAGGGTTGTTCATATATGTGAATTTCACTGTTTAATTGCATTGAGAGAATGCCTCTGAGGCATGAGATATGTGAAAAAATAAAATGTGTTTGGGGGAGTTACGAGAATTCTGCAATCATAAGTAATTCAATTACGTGTGAAACAATAATAATTTTAGGCCAGACTTTCCCTTCAAGTACATACATATAGTCTCCATTGATCACAGTAGCAGCCTGTGTCCTTCTGAGATCACTATTTAAAACATAGTGACTTTATTGATTTGTTATTCAGGACACCAAAGAAAGAGCCCCATTTACTTGTCTATGAAGTGAGGAACTCTGCAAAATGGAGCAAATGGGGTCATAGTCATAGAGGATTACTGTACATCCAGAATTCAGGCTAGCACAAGAATGAGACAGAGCAAAGGACCACGTAATGCTAAGTAATGAGCATAACTGAGGGAGGAGCAACTGAGAAAGCAGCCCTGGGCATGGTCTTTGGGGAATTGTGCAAAAATAGCCAGCACTGCCACAGCTAGTGGCTAGTCCCACTGATGCCTCTGGTAGTGCAGCATCTACCACTGCCCTGCATATTACAACTGCCCAGGGCATGGGAAAGCTGTGTTATGCCTCTGCTAAAGAGTCACTCTTACCTGGCTCCAATGGCCCTTGTCTCTTGTAGAAGACAGGAGAATCTAGATCTTGAGCGAGCTCCCATTTGAATCTATCACACAACATTTTGCAATTACACAGGAGGGTAAATTAAATGGCCATATATGTCACAGCACCACAGGCAAGGCAAAAATCATACTGTTAATTTGTCCTGACTTCCATAATTAGTAACATTCTGGGGCTTCTCCCAAAAAAGTATTTAAGTATATGCTTAAATCTCCTTGGTATCCTTTTGCATAATGTCAGTCTTTGAATGGCAATGGAGTTAGTCATCTGGACACATGAAGTTCCATGGATAATTTGTTTTTAAGTTCAGAGGAACCCAAAATATTTATCTAGGCCAAATTCTTGCATAACATGGGCCATAACATTTCACACACAAATCCCCATAAATCCTATAACTTGTGGCTAATGTAGAGCATTGCTTCAGAGTGTAATTAGCATAAAATCCTGACCCCATGGAAGTTAATAGGAGTAAGATTTCACCCTCATGCTTAGTGATATCAACAGACTATTTTCAAAGGGACCTAAAGGATATATGGAATTCAACTGAACTGTCAACTTAATTCTCCTAGATAGATGTGAGGACCCAAGGCACGGGTAGAATTTGCCACAATGCTAGGTAAGATGTTCTCATACTCTCTAAACATGAGTGTTTATTTTTAATTAGAAAAAAAATCAAAATTTATCTTGGATCTTGGTAACCTTCATTCTGTTGAATTAAAGAGTCCTTTGCTGTCAGATACTTTCCTCTTCCATAGGTATTTAGAAGCAATGATCAAGCCATCTTACTAGTCTGTCTTTGATAAAAATTCAAGTGTCACATGGTAGGGTACATTTTCCAGACCTTGAGCCATTCCTATACTTCTTAATTAAATCTATTCCAAAGATTTAGCATCCTTTTCTATTGTGTTCCATGTTTCATAGTTTCATAGTAGCTAAGGTTAGAAGGGACCTGGACAGATCATCTAGCCTGAACCCTGCCACAGGCAGGAATGAATGCTGGGTTCACAAGACCCCAGACAGGTGATCGTCCAACCTCCTCTTGAATTTACCCAAGGTAGGGGTGAGAACCACTTCGCTGGGAAGCTGGTTCCAGATCTGGGTCACCCTAACTGTAAAATATTGCCTTCTGATCTCTAACCTAAACCTACTCTCCATCAGCTTATTACCATTGTTCCTTGTCACCCAGGTGACGCTGGGGAGAAAAGGGCTCTGCCTATTTGCTGTTGATCTCCCCTGATGAGCTTGTAGGCAGCCACCAGGTCCCCCCTCAGCCACCTCTTGCTGAGGCTGAACAGATTCAGGTCCCTCAGTCTCTCCTCATAGGGCCTGTCCTGCTGCCCTCTCACCAAGCGGGTGGCCCTCCTCTGAACCCTCTCCGGGCTGGCCACATCCCTTTTGAAGTGCGGTGCTCAGTACTGGATGCAGTACTCCAATTGCGGCCTGACCAATGTCGCATAGAGGGGGAGTATCACCTCTCTGGACCAGCTTGAGATGCATCTTTGGATATATGACAAGGTATGTCTGGCGTTGCTGGCTGTGGTCTGGCATTGGTGGCTCATGTTCATCTTGGAGTCAGTAATGACTCCAGGATCCCTTTCTGCCTCTGTGCTTTCAAGAATGGAACGCCCCAGCCTGTATGTATGCTGTGGGTTCCTTCTTCCAAGGTGCAGCACCCTGCATTTATCTATGTTGAACCCCATCCTATTTTCATCTGCCCACTTTTGTAGTCTGTCTAAATCTAGTTGCAGCCTCTCTCTCCCTTCAAGTGTGTCTACCTCGCCCCACATCATAGTGTCATCAGCAAACTTGGACAGCGTGCTTTCCACCCCTTCGACCAAGTTGCTGATGAAAATGTTAAACAGTGCAGGCCTGAGGACCAAGCCCTGGGGTACCCCACTGCTCACATCTCATCAGGTTGAGTACAACCCATCCACCACTACTCTCTGGGTGCACCCCATCAGCCAATTTTTT
>JAGPOW010001918.1:35332118-35343917 GCA_030014935.1 Caiman crocodilus | reverse complement strand
GCCAGCTCCCTCAACACCCTTGGGTGGAGGGCATCTGGACCTGCAGATTTAAAAATGTCTAGTCCTTCCAGAAGATCCCTAACTACATCTGCGCTGACTGAAGTCCTGACAGAGCTATCCGCAAGACTGTCCCTACCTCTGGTAGGTGGGATGTCCTAGTCCCTGTTCAAGGAAACAGAGGCAAAGAAACTTAAAAATATCAGCTTTCTTGTCTGACATAGCCGTTTGCATCTTGCATCTTGCAGGAGCCCTACGTTGCCTGGTGCCCTCTTCTTGCTCCCAATGTACTTGAAAAAGGACTTTTTGTTGTCCTTAATCCTGGACATGAGCCTGAGTTCCATCTCTGCCTTGGCCATCCTAATAGCCCTCCTACACTCCCTGGCCAAGGAGGAGTACTTCTCCTTGGTGATAGCTCCTCCCTTCCCCTGGTTGTACACCTCCCTTTTAGTCCTCAGGCACTCCTGAATGCCCTTGCTTAGCCAATGTTGTATTTGCTATTCGAACATAAGTTGTAATAGTGGAAAGTGTGAAGGCAGTATGCTTAGGCCTTTACAACAGTCACTATGTATGCTCGAACTGCATTGTGGGAAATGTATTCACACTTTGCAGTGGAACTTTACTATTTATACCCAGTGCATTGATACTGCTTTAAGAAAAGGATTAAACTCTGCCTGCTTCTTTTCAGATGCCAGCATGTTGGCATGCATTTTGCAGCCCCTTAGAAATTAACTCTAAAGAAATCAGCCCTCTAGTAAAGATAACTGTTCTACTAGAGAATTAAAAAAATCATTGTCAAATATGAAATAGTAATTGATTTAATGCTTAACACTTAACATGAGGGTGTTTTGAAGCAGCAAGCTAAGTACTGTAAATTAATGGAGGCACTTTGTCTATAATGTAGTTTCAGACACAGTCAGGCTTTAGTTAATGATAAATCTTCTAGCAGAAGTAGTAGATGCATAGTGTATAAATGAGTAAGAATACAAAACTCTGAGCTTCAGCTTTTGGTCTGTGAGGTTGGAAATAAGGTAAATGTAGTAGGTAACTTGGTTGTCCCTAGTAATTTAAGGTTCTGGAATTCATTTAAACTAAAGTAAATTGGCTATAGTGTACCCTTGAGTGCCCATTAGTATTTTATGATAGATTTAAGAACTCTGAATATCCTCATCCTGTACCCAAGAGTACTGCATGTCTCTTTGATCAATTATTGTACTTCCATTAAAATATTTTTACCTCACTGTTGGGGAATCTTGATCATACTGCATCTTACTACAGCTGTCAAATCACCTCAGTCTTTCACATTTCAAGGTTATCATTCCTTTCAGTTATTATGTCAGGTGTTTAAGGGCAGGTAAATGCAGCTGGTAGAAATCCTGCTGAAAAATCGAATACAGAAAAAAACTTTGCTCCATGGCTAATATTAATAACATTCTCATTAAATTTATCTAAATTTATCTTAAACATTTTGGTTACCCAGGAAAAGGCATTTACTATGGTTCATTTTAACAAGGCAATAATATCAATAAAAACAATAGTATTATATAGTATTTGTAATTATTTTCCTTGTGGCGTGGTAAACCCTCCCTTGTGGTGCTTTACATAGGTCCTTCACTTGGTATCAGAGCGAGATGGCCTCTGATAAAAACAGCCCTGGCATCTTGCAAAGCACACCTGTTTTAAGGTAGGGGATTAGCTTTTATATCTAAAGTTTATAATTGGTTTTACAATACTGACCAGCATTTTATGTCATGATAAATGTATCTCTACAGACTGCAGGTGTTACAGATGTATAACTCTCACTTAAGTCAGCTGTGCTGATATTTTATAGGAATCAGAGCTGCAGATCTAGGCCCAAAATGAAATGAAAAGAAATAAATGCTTTTTTAGTTTGTAACAGCATAGAGAGGTTCTGGAAAAAAACAGAAGTGAAGTTAAAGTACATGGCAAAACTCCCATTAACTTTAATATAGCCAAGATTTGGTTCAAAGGGGGTGTCTGTATGTGTGTGTAAGTGTATGTTTGTATAAATATAGTATAAATACAGAGACATCTGACTCCCATGGAAGTTAATGGAAAGACTCAATTAGCCTTGGATGCCTTTAATACCTTGAACGAAGTAACTTTGTAAGCGTATAATATTGAAAAAGAATTGCAAGATCATGTAGCATTTCTAGAGATTTTCAAACTTTAATTGTCACTAAACCATGACTCAATAAATACTGGTTTTGATGTTTAGTGGAGTGTGTGCAGAAAAAGGACCTTTCTGAAAATAAAGCTGTTTTAGATCTATAGCATATTCAGAGAAAATAGCCAATAATTTTGACACAGAATGAAATTACAGTGAAAGCACTATTATCAGGGGTGCAATTCAAAATAAATTATTCATTCTGCTGCATAATCTCATCTGCTTTATTCAAAAAAATGTGTGAGTGTAATTTTACAATGTAAAGTATGCTTTTTAGTGACCCATTAGTATCCCTGAATTTAAATGGGCACTTTTATAGTCATGGTTTGGTTTAAAAAAAAGAAAAGAAAAGGAAGCAGTCTGTCTAAAAACAGGCTGTTGGCATTTCCAGTGGGAAATATGCATAGAAAAAAAAATTACAGCTACTCTTGCAACAACAGACAAGCAATTCATACACATTCATTTTTCTTCTAAAAAAATGGATCAAAATCCTCTCTGACATAAATATACATACTTAAGAAGGATGTTTATACATACAAAGATTTTGGCCCAATACTGCACTTACCTAGAAATACATATATGTTTCTCAAAAGCCACTAACAGTTTTACACAGCACTGCTCTTTTGTAGTGGGGTTGAAGATGACATCGATTAGCAATTCTGCATTAACACTACCAAAAAATAATACTTAGGACCTAAATACTCCTCTTGATTACATCACACTGGCTCTAAATGCTACCTAGGAAATAAGAGAAGAATTTGATCAAGCATACTTATGATCTTCTCTGAATTATGTATGAACAAATTTAGAGGAAATTTCTGGTTTGCGAAATTTTATATGCCCAAGTTGGGTTCTGGGGCTGAATTTTTCAGTAAGATTCAGATGCATAGTTTTTAACCGATTCTACCATACTCCATTATTGGTCTCTGCACCAGAAAAACAATAATTTATGTGTGTCAATGGCACCATCTCATAGGCAACTCTATTCTTATTCACTTGTGGGTATGCCATTGTTTCCTGTGCTTTTCCTTTTTTAAATATGTACAGTTTTAAGATCAACTACCCTGTAGAGAGTTGGCAAAATGCATAATGTCTTCATAACAAATGCCATAAACCAAATCTTCATCTCACTGAAGTCTAATGAGAGTTTTACCATTCGTTGCATGCTAACTGGATCATTCTTTGGCTGCTTAATTTGCAGTGATTTGGAGCAGTTATATGTTTTAATATTAATACATTTGTAAGATATTTAGTGCTGTGACATTATTTTAATGTTTAATTAATTCCTCATGTGAAATAGTTCTCAGTCTTCTGCTTTTTTATTCTTCTTTTAGAATAATAATGACATTAGTGAAATTGGATGGCCAGGTTCTTAAGAGTTGATTTCTGCTGTCATCAGGGATTAGGAATATAACAGAATGAGTATGTGGGAATAACAGTGATGTGTTTATCCTTTGCATTTAGATTCAGCTTGGCAGGCTTCTTTAGGGATGCCCTTTCAACTGTTTAAGAGGCACATGCAAAGAGTTGTGTCCCTGAATATTGACATAAATAGCATAGAATACAGTAGTACTGGAAGAAGCAATACTTTGTAATCTAAAACACTTTAATATGCAGGGTATTTATGTAGGGTTTTTTTTGTTTGGTTGGTTTGTTGTTGAGCTGAAAATAACTCTCAGGGATATATCTTCCTTCCATATGCTACTAATTCAGAAAAGGGCAGGGAGAATAGGGGAAGTGTGAAAGGTGAACACTGTAGAAATGGTCTTTCCATTTACTCTGAAATTACTGCAATCATTTATTTATAGGAAAATATATTACATTTAATTTGTCTCCAGCTTGTGTTGGATTAAGGGAAGGGACTTCACTACTAAAAAAAAAAACAAAGAAAGGAGTAAGAATCAAGAGGTCTGTGAATTTCAAACAGATCTCATTCTGAGAGTGGTAGAATCCCAGGTTTGGGACATCTCCAATTCATATGAAATCTGACACATTTAGCTCTTTATTTTAGCAAATTTAAATTTCACATCCCAAAATCCATTTAAGTAATAAGATGCCACACTTCCTAGACTGCTGCTCATGAAATACTTCAGAAACAAGAGAGCTTCCTTAGGTCTTCCACTTCTTGGACTTTCTGTCTGAAATGGAGAGAGAGGGGGAATGGCACAGGAAATATTCATATACAGCAGGGGTTGGCAACATTGTTGGGCACAGTGCCAACAACACCTGCAACCTTGACTTGTATGATGTTGGCCAGGGGCAGACAGTGGGGGGAGTCATGAGGGGCCTAATCCTTGATATTGCAACATAGCCCCAACCCCTTCCCTGCCATCTAGCCCAAGGTACATGTGCCAAACAAAATGCCTTCATGTGCCACACTCTGGCACCCATGCCAGGGGTTGTTTACCCCTGATACACAGTTTACATATGCCAGAGAAAACAACCCTCCAAAACCATTCCTTGCAAGATCATTCTAACATAATTATTTTGGAAGGATACTCTGCTGGTCAGAATAAATTGCCATATGAATGATGTATTCTTGCCTGATGGCAATAGTGCAGATAGCCAAACAGACTATGAGTGAAAGGGCTTGGTTTTCCAAATTCATACACCTTTATGTAGCTCCATTCAAGTCATTGAGAAACAGCTGGGTTAATATGACTGAATACTAAATTATATAAAAAATGCCATGGATATTTCAAAATCAGAAAAGAAATTCACGCAGGTAAAGATTTTATTGTAGTTTCAGCTATACTTAGGTAAAAGCTTTCATTTTTTTCCTTCTGGTGCCCAGGATTGAAAGAACTGTACATTTGTTGAAAAATCTAGACTTTGCCTTCATCTTAATAATGTCATCAGAATTTCCACCACAGCTGCTATATATTAAGGATCTGGAATGCAAGGCTTTGGGATAAATTTCCAATTGCTGAAATGCATGAGAGAAGTGCATTCCTGAAATGCAAAGAATAAAGAGAAGTGACAAAAATAATAATGGGTCCTTTTTAGTCTGATATCAGCTGTTACAGCAGAAAACCATATTTTGTGAAGAGATCAGCATGAGATGTTCTTCTGCAGGCTGCTCTGTAAACTGTTACTTAATTCTCTCATAATGACCAGGGAACAAATCAGCACAACCTCCAATCATTAATGTTTCCTTTCTAATTGTTACATTGTTTCCAACATTGGTTTAAGTGTCAAATAATTTCTCTAAGACCTTGCCTATAAGGTGTTGCTGTGGCAAAGTAGTTCAGTATGTTAAGTCTAAATGAAACAATATAACTGTGCAGCAAACTGAAGAGTATCCAAGCATCTTTGTTATGGCACTTTTCTAGGTAAACATTGTGTATATACCACTCTGCTTTATTTTGAATTAACTGCTCAGCTCTTTGGGCTGATAGCTCATCATGCACTAGCCCATGGCTCTTCAACACGATCTGTAATTTTACACACTAGAATTTTTTATTCTTTGATAGACATGGAAAATTATAAGAATTTTGGGAATTAGGGCCAAATTAATAACCTCCCCAAATTCCTCACCTGCCCTTCATTCATTTTTCAACTGTTTTCAAACTGGTGTCAGGAATCATGGGGGACTCAACATTTAACACCACAGTAATTAATATGAAATGAATAATCCACATATATTTTGAGTTATGCAGGTGAATGGATTTGCCTCTGCAGTTTCATAAGGTGCAGTGAAGGAGAAGTAGGATTATGAAGTTGATCAGTTACTCATCTACTACATAGGGGAAAGACTGTTTGTAGGAGCTTGCTAATTCTATCTTTGGTTACATTATTTTGCAGCAACACCATCTATATTGTCGGGGAGCCAGTAGTTTCACCACTTACAAAAAACTGTTCTTTGTAGTATGGCCAGATAGTGGGAGATCTACCAAAGGAATCACAGGCCTTTTTGTCTTCAGGTACTTTTGTCAGAACCTAATACTGGGACCAATGCCAGCAGTGCCCCTTGCCTTTTTGTTCACAGAGTATCTTGTGAATATTTGCATGATGGTAATTGTTATCTAGATGAGACTAAACAGACACCTCTAAAGGTGGCAATCAAATCCAAGACCTCTGTAGGAATTCTTGTGGAAACATAGACAGGGGAAAGGAGAGATCCTAATTGCTACGAGGGATATATGAACAAATCATCACCTAATATGAAACAAAGGTCACCTCCTGTCAAATGATCCTAGAGCACTGGAGACATACGGGCATCATAAGGGGACACTCCAGAGCTAAAGCAATGTGATGTGCATTACTAACTGAAGGACTCAGCAACATAGTACTGTATTCAGGAACTGGTTCACACAGACCTTGAAGAACACTAGCTCAATGCCAAATGGAGTTAAACCTGTTCTATGCCTATTACTTGGAGAATATTAGGGTACTAAATAATTTTGAAAACGGGTTTGATATGCACACATGGCACTGTAATGCAAACTAACTGCAGCTAGCACAATACAACAACCTAATGTAAATAAGACCTAAAGTAATGTAACAGCAACCCTTTCTTCTCCAAGACATTTGTTGTTATGTTAGTTGGTAATGCAGTCACAGAAATAGAAAAATGATGTGGGCATGCCTACATGTGTGTTTTAATGTGCAGTAACCTATTTTACTGTGCATTAAGGCATTGTGTAAAAAAATGCTATTATGCTAATGTGCAGGAAAATGAGCTAGTGCTCATTAAGCATCACCTAAAAACTGTGTGTAATTACTGTGTATTAAGGTAGCCTAATGTACATTTGTTTAGTATCTCAGGGTGCCTATACAAAAGTGCAGAGGCTTCTCTGATGTGCTGTAATTCCAGTGTGTTGGAGCAGACTTAATTCATTGAGGCTGCTGAAGTATGGCAATTACTGTGCTATAGCAGTCTCCTGCATCTCACGTATCAGTGTCCCCAGGCTTAAAAATGGCAGTGGGGACACTTGAACTAAAGCTCATTGAACAAGCTTTAGTTCAAGTGCTGTCACCACCATTTTTAAGCATGGAACACCAGTACACAAGATGCAGCAGCACTTCAATTAGAGCGGCTGTTGTAGTTGTTAGAGCTGCTCTAATTAAAGTGCCGCCCTCCCACCCCCAGGCCATGTGTAAAGGTACCCTCACATTTGAGGTACTAAATGTGATGAGCATTAGGAGAAGCACCTTAATGCACATGTAGATGTGCTCTGTGTTACCAACACAAGGATAGAAAGGAAAGTCAGTTAGCCATTTTAATAGCATTTTATTTCACATTAGACTATAGTTTAGTGTGTTTGGCCCCACAAAAGAAAACCTGGTCAAATAACCTGAGTAATAAAAGCACTGAGCCTTTGAGGGTGAATAGTTTTTTAGTTTTTATTACCAGCATTTGAAAACTTTGTGCTCTCAACTGGCCATTTAGACCTATAAAGCAGAAGTTTTGTGTTTCCTAACTATATACTTTTATTTTCAACATATTAAGATATTTCTATTTGCATTTAAAATAAAAAGTGCAGGTTTATACGGTTCTGAGATTTTAAAATGGCATTTTAATAACTTATTCCACTTTATTTTATCAATTTCATTCAGTCTTCTAAAGTCTTACATTTAATTACATGTGCATTTCCCTGGCTTATTCAGTGTCAAAGTGCCTTATAATTACAATGTATTGATTACATTACTAATAATAATTACAGGCAGCCCTCAAACTTACGACACAATTGTTCCTGAAAACCACATTTTAAGCTGAAATGTAACTCAGAACCAATTTTTGCATAAGAAACAATGTTTTAAACGGGGGATTGGTTCCTGAACCAAGGCCCGATACCCTATTTTCACCAAAAATACCCCAGAATTTGGTACTCAATCAATTATAGATAAGTAATATAGCTACATTAACAGGGCTGTAGGTTGTAGCCATGTTGGTCTAAGGACACAGGCAGATAAGGTTCTTTGGGTGAATCTGATAACTTTTATTAGACCAACTTAAATGGTTGGAAAACAATTATTAAGCAAGCTTTTATTAACTTAAATAGTTAATAAACTTCCAACTTAAATAAATTAATAAATATTCCAACTTAAATAGTTGGAAAACAATTATTAAGCAAACTTCCTTAGCCTGATGAAGAGTTTTTGAACCTGAAAGCTTGCTTAATAATTGTTTTCCAACTACTTAATTTGGTCTAATAAAAGATACCAGATTCACCCAAAGAACCTTGTATGGCTACATTAATGTATTTATATTGTAAATAGCAATCATATTCATTTAGAAGGACTTCTTTGGGGTGACTTTGCTGGACTTTTTGAAAGGCTCTTGGTTGGACTTTTTGAAGGGTTCTTGGCTGGAGTCTAATCAGGAGTCTTGGCTGCAGGTTTTTCTGGAATCTTGTCTGCTTTCTTAAAGCAAGTGTCCAAGGCAGTATGGACAGACTTTCTCCAGGGAGATAAGCAATGCAGTGAATTTGTTCGCTAGCGTGGTGTTGCTTCAGATCAACCATTGTAAAATCGAAACTGAAATCATAAAGTTGAAATAGGGTGTCAATTTATAAAAATTGTAAGTGCAAAATGTTGTAACTTGAAACACTGTAAGTTGAGGACTGCCTGCACTACAGAATATAAGGGGTAGAACCAAATCACAGTCTGATTTATATAGAATTTGGGTTGCAGAAGAATTAATGTGGTCTACAAAACAGACCATGACAGGATTGCACATCCAGCGGATGCTGTGATGCTGAATCCAACAGGAGCTCTCTGCACCCTAATATACAGAGGTGGCATTCATCTATGCATGATTAAGCAGCAGCCAGTGCATTCTAGTTAGCCTCACCTCTAAAACATGAGAGGCAAGGTTATCTGTAGTGAGCTATAGAATGAATACCATGCCATACCATGCAAAAGAAGCTTTCTCCTCTCTTTTTCTTTTGTTTTCCTCAGCTGGACACTTTTTAAAATGAAAATGCAACACACTACAGTTGCTGTCTTCAGGTATGCAGAGTAAGTATTTTTGCCATGGTCCACCTTCCACATTATCTCACTACAAAATTAAGCTTTGAGGCTTAATTATATGGTAATATTTTCTTTGAGCTCACTCTTCCTTGAAGGCTTACTTGCATACATTCAGAATCTCCTTGAAAACAAGTATACCTCCTACTTAAGTAGGCAATAAATGCTCTCAAACAATCCTTAAAAGACCTGTTCACCTTGGCACATTGTAGTTATATATATTTTAAGTGCTTAAAGCTTGGAATTTTCAATAAGGAATTCCCACCAACCACAGAATATTTTTACAACTTGATGGGCACATCTACACATCGCTGTATGGTGATGTTCCTATAGCACGTTGCAGTATGGGTAGTTACAGTATCGTGCATGTAGCGCACAGTTAGATTTTGCTGCTACATCGTCGTAGTGGCACTCTGTAGCAGAGGAGCACACCACTACGGTGAGGTAGATGACTATCACATGTAGATCCATGTGATTGCTACATTTTCATGGCGTGCCATATGGCGACGTAGCACATCACTACATTACCATAGGGTGATGTGTAGATGTGCCTGGTATGTGCAAAATGTTGACAATAAAACTGAAGCACCTAAACCTCACTGGCTTTTTTTATATGCTTCTAATTCCATCCAGGTTCAACAAATAGCTTGCTGACTTTTTAATAAAGCAAGGGCAATTATCTAGGACAAAATATCCTAGAATCCATTTTTCTTTGAGTCTGCCAAACCTTGATAATGTCTCATGCAAAGAACTAATAAAAGCCTGGAATATTAAGAAGAATGACCAGTGACAGGAATTGTACACTAGCTGGTAGCACGTGATGAAAAAGCAGCTCATAAGATGACAGCATGCAATGGAAAACCATTTTCTTTCTAAATTTGTACTTCCCCCTGTATTTGTAGAATGTACTTATGCTCCAATCACTTCACAAAGGGAAGCACCACAGCTCTACATTTGAAGGGTTTAGAATTTATAACCTATTTTATATATTGTTGTAAACTTATGTCATGTCCAACTCTGACATTAAAGTCTCATATAAGACATAAAGTACCCCCCCAAATTCTACTATGTTAAAAAATTATATAGAAAAGGGAGGAGTTCTTATATCACTGCCCATAAAAGGATAATGTATAGAAGCCAGCTGGTGGTGAGGCAAGTTGTGATAACAAGTAGAGCATGATATAAAAAGGAGTGATATCCAGTTCTGAATGTACTCAGTGTAAAATTTGTATGTAGTACTAGCAGAGACCACAACAGCCTAAAGAAACAAAAATGCTCGCATGATCCACAGGCAGTTCAGCACTTGACTGAAGTTAAAGACAGATTTGACTGAGTAAGAACTGCAGGCATACAAGATCCAGCCCTGTACTGGGGACACTATAAAATCCTATAGTGGCTCATTCTTGTGACCCAACCATTCTCTTCCTGTAGTCAGGAAATATTTTTTTTAATAAACCCACAGAAAACTTACTTTCCACTTAATTTTATATGAAAACAATTAAAATTTACCTTTGCCAGATTTTGGAAGAATGGGCTAAAAAAAATCCTCTTAATGGCTCCCCGCCAGTTATATCACTTTCATTGTTCCATCACCAGGAGACCATGTATATTCACAGAACCTTGTCTGCTTTTAACATTTCTAACTGGAGGTGTTTCATGTTAAGTGGTTTCCATACCAAAAGTCATTGAAGTTATTTCTTAATAGATTAAGTGGAAAACACTGATTATTATAGTACTGCAGGTTAATTACTTGGGGCTTCTTTTTCCCTTCAAAATGGATGCGTTCTGCAGTGCTCATGTAAGTCAGCATGCACTGCAGCGTATGCGTGCACTGAAGCTGATCTGCTTGCTTCCAGTTATACCTGCAATAATCTCAGGCTGATATTGAAAAGGTCTGTTTGCCTATGAGCTGTAGTTGAATGATAAAGGCTAAAACAAATCAGCAGGCAAAACAAGCATTAAGAGGACAAAAATCATTTCAGCTCTATTGAAGTGATGGAGAAACAGGAAGGATGTCCTATAATTCATTTTCTGTGATCCACCAGCTGCTGCACAGACACTTATGTGGTAAGACATGCCTGGATTTAGTACGAGCAATGTACAGTTGGAGAAAGGTTTTCTTTCTTCCATAGCTGTGTAGAAGCTGGGTGGATCATTCATCCTTGCCCTTTTCTGGCCAGCCTTTTGGGATTTGTGTTGACAATGAACAAGCCTGGTGTTGGCTTTCAAAAACAATAGATGCCATTAAGAATCCTGAGATGAGTTCAAGCAGGTAGCAGCTGTTCAAAGAAAGAGCGCTACAGGGCCAGGCAGTGGTTATTACAGATACCCTAGAATTTGTAGTTGAACAACAGTGTATATATTATGTACTATATATATAGCACAAGCTTATAGATTCATAGAGTCATAGATTCATAAATGTTAGGGTCGGACGGGACCTCAATAGATTATCGAGCCCGACTCCCTACATAGGCAGGAGAGAGTGCTGGGTCTAGATGACCCCAGCTAGATGCCTATCTAACCTCCTCTTGAAGACCCCCAGCATAGGGGAGAGCACCACCTCCCTTGGGAGCCCATTCCAGACCTTGGCCACTCTAACTGTGAAGAAGTTCTTCCTAATGTCTAGTCTAAATCTGCTCTCT
>JAGPOW010001918.1:35317195-35330922 GCA_030014935.1 Caiman crocodilus | reverse complement strand
TCTGACCCCGGTGCTCTTTCCTGCCAAGGCAGGGGGTCGGACTAGATGATCTGCCCAGGTCCCTTCCGACTCTAGACACTATGAAACTATGAAACTTAAACATATAAGGGTGTGAACCTGCAAAGACATATTTGCAGGCTTGAGTTACACTAGTGATTCCTAAACTAGGGGTTGCCGCATTTGAACTAGGGGCAGGCGCCTGATAAAAATTCAGTTATATTGCTCATACTGACTCCAGAAGTGGGGTCATCCATGCAAAGAGGTTGGAAGCTGCTGACTTGAAAACTATTCTTAGTCCTATTAGCTTCAGTGAGACTTCTCTGTGTGAAAGCCTTTTTTAGGACTGTGGCCTTAGATCCTTTCTAAAATACAACAGCAGCTACAGCTCACACTGCAGTTCGTAGTACACTGCTGTTTATTATCAGTTAAATGAACCAGACCCTCAGATAGTGTAAATATAGGTCTCACTGAGGTCAGTGCTTACGTGAGCTGAGGATCTGTTTGCACAGAAGCTGCCTTCAGAATAGTCATGGAAAAACCATTGAGTCTTAGTGACTTGTTACTTTGTAATTAGAGAAGTTGTTTTCAGGAAAGGAGTCCTGGTTTTCTATGTATAGAAATTACAAGTTCTCTGATAAAAATCCGCATTTTTCTGTGATTAAACTGAATGACTATATGTGTGTGTGTATATATATATATATATATATATATAAAATGTATCAGTTGAACACAATATTTATTGATATATTTGCAATTTAAAGCAATTTGAAAACCTGCCAGTGCCTCAATCCTTACAATAAAATAAATTCTAAATAACTATAAATGTTGGCATTTGATTTTGGGTTTTTTTATCATGGAAAATTAGAGCTCCTCCTACCCCCTTCACTCACCAAGACTTGTTCCCTCCCCCACTCCC
This sequence comes from Caiman crocodilus, assembly GCA_030014935.1. Taxonomy (NCBI): domain Eukaryota; kingdom Metazoa; phylum Chordata; order Crocodylia; family Alligatoridae; genus Caiman; species Caiman crocodilus. The sequence goes on along the minus strand of JAGPOW010001918.1, from coordinate 35,330,006 downwards.
CTTTGTGGGACACAGCAGCCCTTATGTACCGGTGCCCTGCCCATTCCATTGCCCCTCACTCCTGACCCATAGCCCCCCTGGCCCTGCTGGTGCCCCTTACTCTGCAACCAAAGCCCCCCACTTTTGCTGGTGCCTCTTACTCCCCATCCACAGCCCCACAGCCTTGTCTTGCCCCTCACTATCCACCTACAGCCCCACCCCAGGCCTGCTGGTGTCTCTGTCTTCCCACCCACAACCTCCCACCACCCTCAGCTCTGCCAGAGGGTGCCCCCACCTGCCAGGATAATGGAGCCAGGGACCCAGGTTTACAGCTCCCTGCTCCTCCCCCACCCCCCCAGCAGCACCTGAGCCCTGGCTGCTGCCGGTGGGAGGCAGTGGCTGCAGCATGGAGTATGGCTCCCCCTTCCCCCACAGGAAGCATGGCCCAAGTGGAGCCTATGTTTAGGTGTATGGCAGAGGGTGAGGGATGAAAGCTGCCTGCTGTGGGCTCAGGGCTCCCTGCCCTACTGCCTTCCCCCTGGGGCCTCCATAGCCCAGCAGGCAAGACCCAGCACAGAAGAGAAGATCAGGGAGGGGAAGTTCAATGCCACCACTGCATGCCCCGTGCTACCATGGCAAAGCACTCCTTGGCATTGTCATGGGCCCTGCACATGGGCCCTGCACTCCTACCCAGCTGCTGCTTCACTCCTACCTCCCGCCACCACTCCACAGCCTGCCTGCCCACCACAGCTGCTGCTACCACCACCCCTCCCCCCCGCCGCCCTTCCCCTGCTGCTTCCCTACCCGCCTTCCTGTCCACTTCCCCCTATCCCTACCCCTACCTCCCCTTCCTCCACCCATCACTGCAACCACTTGCCTCCCTCCCCCGCTACCACCACTCCACTGCCACCACTTCCCCTACCCACTGCCACTTTCCTACCTGCTGAACTGGGATCAGGGCCATCCCATGGGTGAAGCTCACTTTTGCACTACAGCTTTTGTGAGCTTAAGCTGCCCCCTAGGGAGCTGCCCCCTAGGGAGTGAGCAGGGCTTAGCCCCATGCAAGTGCAGCAGGGGCATCCCAAGGCCAGGCTGGATACAGTGAACTGGTAGGCACCAACTGACAAGCCAGATGAAATATCTTGGTGGGCTGGATGCAGTCTGTGGGCTATATTTTGCCTGCCCCTGCCTTAAGGAAACCAATACTTGAGGGTCAGGATTGAGACAGGCTGCATCCAGGAGGGACCCATGGGCTGAAGAAGTGTTGAGAGCTCACTTTGGGATCCTGGAGCAGCCTCCCTTTTTATAATCAAATCATGACATCAAGGTGTGGCAGGAAAGAGGAAAAGGATGTGGTATCCAAGAACCCAGAGAAAGGTAGGAGCCACGACAGAGAATCACAGCCACCCTTCGGGCCCAGTCCCATCACAGGGTCATTCACCTGTTCAGCCCCATAGCAAATATACCAAAATGTCAATGTAATTCAGGAGTTTTGGTTGTAGCCATATTGATCTAAGGACATAGTCAACAAGGTTCTTTGGGTAGATGTGATATCTTTTATTAGACCAAATTCTCCAAGGTAGAAAAGAAGCTAAAAGTGTAACAAGAATTCTGTGAAAAGGTAAAAGAGTGGAAGTTTGGAAGATAATGAGTAAAGATAGGAGGGGAGGGGGTGAAAGGGGAGAAAAGGTGTGATGGAATGCAAGTGGTTAGCTTCAGGTAGGTACCTTGTGAATCATATGTGAAGCAGGTTATAATGTGTCATAAATCAAATATCTATATTCAGTACAAATTTTTTTGTATCTGGTAGATCTATGAAATGAAGTTTATAGGATCATTTATGAAAGGTGTTTTGTAAGTTCCCTATGAGGGTTAGAACTGAGAGATCAGAGAGGGAGCGATCGTCTTTGTGAGAAGTGGGTACCCACAGAATTGGGTGTTTTTGTCATTGATAGATTTCTGGTGTGCTTCTTGGTATGTTTAGGGTGGTTGCTGGTTCTGTGTAGATACACATATTGGTCTGTGGGTTTCTTGTATATGGTGGTTTGTATTTTACCATTCTGGATATTGATCAGAGTATCTAAAAAGAAAATGTTAGTGCTGGAGATAGTCCAGCGGGGGGCTGGTGATTATTAAATATGTGATGGAACTCAATCAGACTGCATATTTTTGGTCCAAATGATGAAGATGTCATCTACATATCTTAGGTATAGCATGGGTTAGATAGTGCAGTTCTTGAGAATTCTTCCTCCAGGTGGCCCATAAAAAGGTTGGCATATTGTGGGGCCATTTTGGTGCCCATAGCTGTGGCCATGGTCTAGAGGACAACAACCAATGTGAATGTTATTCAGTCTATTCTCTGGGACAGTGAGGGTAGAACTTGTTGCTGAGGTAGTATCTGTAAGAAAATCCTTAAGGTTTCCCAAAAAGCAGCCCAATCCTGCAGCTTTCAACAGAGGCATAACAAGCAGGTTCAGCAGCCTGGGTGGCAGCAATAGTGCCTGTCACTGTTGCAGCCCCTCTAAATCAGCACCTGTTGCTCACTGCTACTTACACTACCGGCTTTCTCTATAGGAAGAGACTATTTTGTCCCCAGTCTGCACCCAAAAGAAAGTATTAGAAACCGGTCAGTTTGGATATACAATTTTCCACCCACAAAGAAAGGATATTAAGGTTGGCTAAAATATTGGTTTGCATCTGAATTCATTTTAAAGGAGTACCATTGCATGTGTGGTATATAAATACAGTAATGCACAACACAGAGAGTAAGGTATTGAATTAGGATTCAAGAACTTTGAATGTAGCCTTGCTACAGACTTCCTTTTTGAACATAGGAAAGGCTTTGAAAAGTGTTCAGCTCACAGTTGTTGCTTGCAGACATGTGAAAAAAAAAGCAACACTTTACTTCAAACTGCATTCTCCCATGTGAAGCCCAGCACATGCCCAAAAGAGGCATTGCACGCATTGGACTTGGCTCACCCAATGTCTGTATAGATCAGTCACTTCAGTGGTTCTCTTTTGGTGCTTTTATCTAATAGCTGATTGAATCAGCTATTAAATAAAAGCGCCAATAAGCTGCACAGAAGTGCCCCATCTATATAGATGCTGAAGAGCCAGGTTGAATTAATGGGCTGCCTCTTTCAGGAAAGTGCCCTTTTTTGCACAGAGGGGTTATCATCTTCCAGCAGCCACTCAGATCACCTGAAGGAGGCATGCAGGTTTTGAGAGCTTCTGGATTCTCAGAACTTTCAGTCTCAGGGGCTAATTTGTCTCATTTCCTTGCTTACAAAAGGAACATTTATTTTCAACTGAACTTAAAGTACCTTTAGTTTATTTAAGAAATTCACAGTACTAAAGGTTGATATTTATTATCTCTTTTAGGTTAGGATGACTTTGTTTAGTAGAAAAAGAGTCTTCGCTTTCTAGTGGTAAACAGGACCTATTTGTAGCCTGAAGATATTGGATTTTACATTCATGACTCATTCAGCATGAAGAATTGTCCACTTCATACATCAGATCAGTTTAATTCTGGGTGGAGAAAGTCTACATTTGAGGATAAAGAAGACCTGGCAGGTAGCTTTTGATGACTGCCTTTTAGGCTTTTCAGATGTTTGGAACACCAGCTGCAATCTGGGACAAGCAGGCATAGTGCAGGTGAAGCAGTCAAAGGATCACGATGAAGGCAACTTACCACTGAGGCTCTCACCAACATATGGTTTGTGCAAGTGAGAGATAATGTAGATTGTATTGTTTCACATTTCATTGAAATTTTACTATGCCTGTATTTACAACTGAACCAAATAAAAAATGTAACAAGAAACATCATAGTTTGTGGTTTCAGGGATGTAGGTTGTAGCCATGTTGGTCTAAAGACACAGGCAGACAAGGTTCTTTGGGTAAATCCAATATTTTTTATTAGACCAACTCAAATAGTTGTAAAAAAATCTTCTTTGCAAGCTTTCGGGTACAAATACCCTTCATCAGGCTGAGAAAGCATCTGCAAATGGTCTATGCTCTTCCTGGATGGAGTGGCAAAGCAGCCAGAGGCCAGTACATAGGCACTTTGTTGTATAGCTTCTTTCCACTGTGTACAGTCTGTTTCTGTAGCCCTGCTTTAGTTACCTAGGAAACAACTGTAGGATAGAATGTATTATGTCTGAATATGAGCCTCTGACATATACATAAGGTTTATCTTGTTTTCATCTTTGGAGGAATTAGAATGTGTTGGATTGGGTGACATCAGACAGCAAAAAACACGTGTGAGCAGTTATTGGTGCTACCCAAACAATTGACAAAAATAATCAGTAATTCCCAAAAGAGAGAAGTAGAGGAGAAAACGTTAAAGTATATTATCAGGCCTATACTCTCTGAGTGAGAGACCACAGCAGTCCAAAGTAAATGGGGACGGGAATTCTACGCCAGTGGTCTCCAACCTTTTAAAATGGGAGAGCACCCTCGGCATTTAAAAGCAACCCAAGATCTACTGTGCACCACCCCCCAGCAGATAAATCTGTGGGGAGGAAAGGGGGAGTAGATCGAGACAGAGGGAGAAAAGAATATTTGGGGGTGCACCTCCTCAGCAGGTAAGTCCCACCCAGCCAGGGCTCCACTCAACTTACATCTGTTCCTGCCTCTGCAGTACTGTCCCTTACCATGGGGCCCTTGACTGAGCCCCCTTCCCTTTTCTCCCTCACAGACTGACCTGCTGGGCTAGGGTACATGCATGCATTCACACAGGCATTCAGCCCCACCCCCACCCCAGCCTCAGACTGGCTCCAAGAGGCTCTGAGATCTACTGGTGGATTGAGATCCACTGGTTAGTGACCACTGTTCTACATGCTGCAAGATTGCTGTAGTGGTGCAGTGGTATCATCATGCTTTTTTTATTTATAATGTTTATGCTGTTTCCATCAATTGCAAAGTAAGCGTATACACAGGTCAGCCTTTTGCTCTGATTTGTAAACTAAATTATCCAATTTAATTGAGTTATACAGGATGAAAAAAAGGCAGAATTTGGCTGGTAAGTGTATAATTTGACCTTAGCACATTTCATTGTAAGATCTCAAACAGTCTTACAAGTATGGCTTTTTAAGAGGAAAATGGATTCAAGTTCAGTAACAAGGTTATGCAAGGTTATAGGCCTGTAGAGGATTTTGGAGTCAATTCGAGATCTTTTGACTCCAGGTTTCCTACTCGAATTAGTACATTATTAAAAGTAGCATGCATTCTCCTTGACACTACATTAGTAAAACAAAACAATCCAAATGATTTTTGCAAATCATACAAGACACAGAGAAAGCTATTAAACATACAGGAAATTAAAATATTTAAAGAGGTTTATGAATTTAACAGATAGCAATCATTTGGCTCTTGGTGCATGCAATGTTAAGTGTTTAAGGATATTTATTTGAGATGGATTCATTATGTGTTCTGTATAGTGTACATTTGTGATGATCTAATGTTTGCCTCTAGGTGGCTCACCTGGAATTACCATTGCAAAAACCTTGTCCAAAAAGAAATTTATACAATACATTGTAATGCTATAATGACTTACATTTCTAGCAACAATCAAGACTCAGTCTTGTAAATATAGTATATTTATATAAAAATATTCTGCCAAATTGTTTTGCCTTTTGTAGGAACAAGAATAACAGATGGATTAGGGACTGGACAGATTTATGAGTAAAGTAACTCTCTATTAGTCTATTATCATGAGTCACATCCTAAAATATCTCAGGGAGGCACTGTTTTTCTGGCTGTAATAAACACTTTCCAGATGCAGTTTTTGCTATGGAGTAGGTGACATGTTTGACAATGAACAACTTGTCATCTGTCTACAGTTTTTTTGCACCCTGTAAATAATAAATGATGATCTTCCAGTGGAGCAGGACATGAACTACTGCATAATCTCAAAGATTTTAATTTTTTTTAAAAAAAACTTGGTTTATGCCACTATGAATTAAAAGTCAGAAATGCATTTGGCAAATGGGCTAACAAATTCTCTTTTTTCCCCCTTCTACTAAACAAAATGTTTCATATGGATTCATATGAAACCAGGATAGGTGGAATATTACTTATTGCTAACATAAAGATTCACTGAAAATAGCAAAAAGAGGGAACCAGAATATAGTAAAATCTATCCCATTTCAAAATACAGAATTTGGAGAAGGCTGTACAAGCTCTAAAACCTGCATGTTCTGTTTATTTCTCCTAACATGAACACTGCATAGTCTAGGACAATCTCACTTCAGAGTGCAGACACTCTAAATATGATTCTCATGGAGTATAAGATTCTATGGTTATCTGCTGCTTTGAGTATGAATCTCATTGGGTGTGTCTATATGAGACATGTTCATGTTCTATTTTCTATCTGTAAAAGAGAACAAGATATCTTTTATTCTTTATTAGCCCAATAGGAGAAAGAACATATTTTTAAGCCCCAGCATTGTTTTGTATTCTGTACTGCATGTTCCATACTTGTTCTGCAGAAGGAACTCTTTCACACTGATATTTATTCGACACACCACACAAGTGCAGAGTAGTCTGTAGAGACTCTAAGGGCACTTACACACATGCGGGGAACCTGTTCCAACGTGCTGGAAATCCAGCGTATCAGAGCAGGCTCAGTGAACTGGTGGTGGTGGTGCGCTCTGAACTAAAACACATTCAATGTGCTTTAGTTCAAAGTGCACTGCTGCCATTTTCTCAGCATGGAGGCACACTGCGCTGCATATGCATGTGGTCCCAACATAGCACTGGGAGCTTTTAATTAGAGTGGATTGCTAATTAAGAGTCACCCTGTGCCGTGTCAGCAACACATTTTAAAATGACCTTGTACACTGCAGGCTGAAGAAGAGAATATTTCTCTAGGTCGTTAGCCTGCCCATTAAAATGAAAGTAAAATAAAAACCACCACTTTCTGAGGTTCTCCAAAGAGCAAGTAAAGGACTAAAAGGCTTCAAAGACAAAGCAAATACTTTACATATTTGAACTACCTTTTCTGATAGTCCTCAACCTAGTTCTTCACAAGACATCTGAGTACCATACAGACATTAAACAATGTATCTTTGTAACACTCAGGTGAGGTAGGGAAGTACTTACAACTAGCCCAACTTTTACTGATGAGAAACTGAGGCAACCAGAGATAATGTTGTTTTCTGGCAGAGCTGAGAATAGAAGCCATACTTGCCAAAAAACTGTTCCTTCCTTTGTGTGGTGCACTGTGTAAAACAGAATTTTCTCATGCAGCGAAGAAACCAAAATAACTATCCTTTACTCAATCAGGCCCCAAATTGGCAGATTATTTATTGAATACTGATGGATTAAGAAACCCTGAAGAATCCAAGAGGAAGTCAGAGCAAATTTCACAGAAACTCTGTGCTTCTTTAGTGACCCCATGGCTTGTCACTTCAGCCTTCAGGCAGCTTGGTTACTACAAAGCTATGTTATCAGGAACTGACTCCCAACTGCTGAAGCTATAACTTGAGACACTGGAGAGAGCAAATTCCATGGAAACAATAATACATATAATTCATAATAATATAATAATTATAATTTCATTATTTGGGAAATCCTGTCCAGCCAGAAGAATGAGGATGTGCCCACTGTGTCAGTCATTTCAGCCCATCCCATCTTCACCCCAGTGAGCTTGAGACCCACAGTATGCTTTCCCTGTATTTTAGGAGGAGAGGGCCAGAAAAGGTGGTAGTTGACTCACACACACACTTTATGACTCTATCAAAGCATGGAGGATCTTGGAGGATCCAAGTAAAATAAAAATACAGTACAAAACAAAAGTGTTAAAGGGATATGGATTCTAACACTAAACAACTAATGGATAAGGGTCTGTTCTAATACTTTTGCTTGGGAGCAAAGTCTTAGACACAACTTGTAGGATCTGGATGCATACCCTCCTATCTTCACTTGATCTCCTAGCTTCAAGTGTTTCTAATAGGATCATAGAAGCATGGGAAAGCAGGACAAGATCCAGCCCCTGCTCAAGTCAGATTACCCCTGACTAAACCATTCCAGCCAAGTGTTTGTCCAGTCTGCTCTTGACAATTGCCAGGGATGGAGATTTCCACGGATGGAGATTTTTCTCCCCAGATCCACAAATATTTCCTGCTAGCTTCTTACATCACAGATTTTGAGCTCATGCCTCTGCCTTTCTCCTGTTACTCTGCATGCTCCATCTCAAAATCACCTTCCTAACTGCCACCACTGTACCCCCAGAGGTGCCCTGTGGTCTCACTGCCTTCTTCCCACTTCTGTTCTGTGATCCTTTCTAGATCTAAAAAATGGATATGGAAGAGAAGCAATCTGCCATGTGGGATGACTAGGCAGGCCCATCAGAGTTGCTCTGCTACCTTTTGAGGGCCCTTTTGTGACAGGCTAACTGCAAAGCTTATTTGCTTTCTCTTGGGCTTGGAAGTGAGGGTAAGATTTGAATGCGTTTCAGAAGGAAGACTGGCATACAGTGGAAGGGCTTTAGTTTTGAGAAATTAAAACCATTTCCATTCCCTCTCAATCCCTGCCCATAATCCATATACTAAAATGCAGTCAGCTCAGCTCCAGTGCTCTTGAAAGGATGTCAGAGTTCAGCAGTTAGCAAACCCAGCTCAAGAAATGGCCAGAGCTACATTAACACAGAAACTGAATATGATCTGTAGATTATAATGTGGAAAAGAAAGGTCCTTTTAGGTCAAGGTCAAGGACAACAGCTGAGCAGTAATGTGGCTTCCTTCACTGTAGCTACTGTGCCTTTTGTATATCATACATAAAATTTTGGTTTCTAAGGGTTTGCAGGCACAAATATCCCAACACCCAAACAAAATAATCAGAAATAAATAACTCATGAAGCTGTTGATAATAAAACCAGAGAATAACCATTCATAGAAATATGCATTACATCACTCTTTCTGAATACATGGTGATTCATCACCATTTCCCTGCCTTTCTCGCTCTTTTATTCTTTTGATTATCTTTGCTCGGGATCCCTCAAACACTTTCCACCTAATTTTAGATATGTTTTTGTTTGAAATGTTAGATCTTGGAAAAAGCCCTTTTGAATGGGAGTAGTTCCTATAACTAGGTCACTGCCGCAAAGATATTAGACATGCAGTCTTTGCTGACAAGATATTTTGCTTTGTAAAGCACTTAATGCTGCTTTTTTTAACAAGCAGACAAAACAAAACAAAACAAAATGGGAAAAGGGGGAAACCATTTGTTGACCTTGTTTGGTGCTACATAAAGTGTCTTGCTGACCAGCTCATAAGAAAGACATTATACCAGTGATCTATAGAACTAGATTTGTACTTGGAATAAATAAGCTAAAAATATCCCTTCAAACCCAAGTAAGCTGTAATTTTAAATTGTAGCACTTTTAAAGAGTTTCACTGATATCAACACACCCAGCCTACCAGCAGCCAGGCACTGCATTTTAATCAAATAACTGTGAAACCATTGCCGCAAAATTGCAACCAAAATGTTTGTGTAATGTTTTGTAGCTAAGGAGACAAACTTGGGCTTCTAGAATTACCTTATTAACTGGTTCATAGCAATGGGCTCATCACATCATTTTAGAAAAGTTACATGTTAAGATGCATCATTTTTAATTCATTTTTTCAAATAGTAAACTAGCATCTGAATTCAAGACAGGCAGAGATAAAATGGTTCTAATTTTCTTTAATATAAACTTTAGACTGGTTGATTTAGGATGGAACAAATGTTTCACTAATCACTAAAAAAGATCAGTAATTAAATTATTCCTACATGCATTGAAATCCTACACAGTATTTACAATCAGACTTCTAAAACCTTTTATTATTAAACCTGTCCAACCTTTTACCTACTTTTTCCCTTTCCTGGACATTTAGAATACTGAACTCTCTTTGTTGTTGTGTTTCATCTCAGAAATGATGAATTATGACCCTAAAGCTAGAAAAAAAGTTACTTATATTAAAGATGTGAAGTTCAGCTAATGTTCTAAAACATCCAGGCCTATTATTTGCTATTTGTTTTCCATTTGGAATAATACTGCAATGTATTTTTCTTTCTATTGCAGCCATAACTTAGAATACCACATAGGAATCAGGATCCACTTGTGCCAGGTGCTGTACAAACAGAACAAAAAGATAGTCTCAAACCTAAAAGAGTTGTATGAATGGAAATCTCCTATCCTAAATTCTTCCTAGAGCCGGTCTGTTTGTATTTGTTCTGCGAAAAAAGCAAATGATATAGGAAACATAAACTATTTTCTGGGTCAAAAACAAGGTTAAGTTTTTAGATTAAATCAAACCCATTTTTATGTCTCCAACAAACTTGTAGGGATTTTTAAAAATCAAAAGCCAACTCTTCTATAACTTGATCATACTGGAGATGAGTTTCAGTATAATCCCCAATGACATTTTCTGTTTAATCTGACACAAAATGTTATCAAGACCTATTGAAATGTGAGGGCAGAGGAGTATGAGGGAAGGACAGACAGATTACATACAGAGAGATGCATAGATAGGAGGGAAATTTCCCACTGGAAAGAAAAATCAGTCTGTTTATTTAGTAAACAAATCAATATTTCCAGTGGAGCGTAGTGAAGTTCCTAAATCAGTGGCCTGCTGCTTCATGGAAAGACAGAATTAGCAGTTTTACACTCAGTAATGAAAGAAACAGGCAATTTTTTGCGACTAAGTGTTAGCTATTGGGTGTGCTTACACGTGAATTCAATCCAAGATCAGTTTATTTGCAAGTAAACTATTCATAAGTAAACACCCCTGGGCAGGAATCTAAACATGTAGGAGTGTGGAACCAGATGTACTCCTCCTAGCAGCAAACTAGTCCCACTTCCTGCAGTCCTGCAATGGGCCCCTGCCACCACCGGGGGAGCTCAAAGCATGGGGTCAGGAGACAGGTGTCTCCTGGCCAGAGCTGGAACATTGCTCCTTGCCCCTGGGGAGCTACCTGCTGCTGGGCTGGGGACAATGTCCCCAGGCAGGGGACTTGGAAAGAGCTGTTGGAGAAAGGCAGGTCCTAGCCCCCTGCACCAATCTGCTGGTGGGGCAGCTAGCAGTGACTTCCCGCCTGGGCAGGGATTCCCACCAAACCAGGGGCTTGCTACTAGCTGCCTCATAGGCAGATTGGGCAGGGATCTGGGACCTGCCCCACCCCTGCAGCAATTTCCAAGGGCTGGGACTTGCCTCCAACCAGGACAGGTTCCAGTTCCTGCTCCAAGATTGCAGGTCAAGGGCTGGAGAGCCTGTTTCCTGCTCCACTCCATGAGTGCATACCTGGGCAGGGAACAGGCTGAGGAGCCTGTTTGCTGCCCAGGTCCATGCTCATGCTGCTGCTGAGTGGGGAAAAAGCTTCCCAGCCTGTTACCCACTCCACCAGCTGGGAGCTCATAGTGCCAGCTCCCCTATTATGATAAAGATCTGCCAGCCCTCAATCCCCTATCATGATCTCAGAATAGGGGACTTGGAGCTCTCTGCTGCCAGCGTAGGGGGCCATAGTCCATACCGAGGCTCCAGAACCAAGGAGAAATCTCTCACTCCCCAATAGCCAGCTGACTGGGAGCAGATTTGCTTCTAGTCAGGTGTCTACCTGAGCACTACTGTTCAGTAACTATCTGCGAGTAAATTTCCTATTTGCATTTGCAGGTAGCTAGTTTAGTTGTGATTGGTGAGGATTACTGTGCAGTAAACATGTGCATGTGTAGATGCACACACTTAATCTGCAGTAAACTATGCTACTTCACAGTAAAGTGTCTCGTGTAGCTACACCCACTGAGTGTGTGCACATACAAATGTTACATTTCTATTGACAGAATCCTTTTTAGTCTAGTAGAAATGCTCAGGGTACAAGCATTCACAGTTCTTAATCAGGTTTAAAATTGCAGTGGAAAATTTAAACCCTATCCCATGAGGCTTAAGCCCAGTGCAATAGGGGTTAAACTGGTTTGACAAACATTTGTGCATTTTCCCAAGTGACAGAAGATTTACTGCTGACCTCTGATGGCCTACCTTGCATCACTCCATGCACTCCCTCCTCTCCGGAGAGACACTCTGTGACTCAGCCAGACTTGACTGTTGTGGCCAAATTACAGAGCAAACCCTACCCCCTATCAGCAAAGGAGCTGGGAAAACCCAGCTTCTGTGCTGTACAGTTGACAATGCCCTGCCCCTTCACCAGTCCTTGGGCTTTAAATGGGTTGGGGTTGTCAGGTGGATAGCCGGGGTGGCATCATAGGCACCCACTTTGGTTTTTTGCTGGTTGGTGCTTACAGACATAAAAAAGGCAAAAACAAAAAATAAAATAGCGCTTTACTTTTAACTTGGTGTGTTGCCATGCTGGGCCCCTCACATGCCCAGAAGAGGCAATGCATTACTTCAACCCAGCTCGGCAGCATCTATAAAGATAGGGCTCTTTAATGGAGCTTTTTTGGCACATTTATCTAATAGCTGATTGAATTGGCTTTAGCTAAAAGCACCCAAAAGCCCTGCTGAAGCACCTGCAGAGCCAGGTCGAAGTGACATGCTGCTACATCCAGTAAAGCATGTTTTGGGGGTTTTGGACAGGGGGTGTTTTGTTTTTTAACATTTGCAAGTGTAGCATATCCTACCACAGCTGATCCACTTTATTGAGCAACACACACTTAATCCCTTGTCCCACATCAGGCTGTCTGCCCAACATGGGACAAAGAGCCATGTGTGTTCCTTTCCTGGGTCCCTTGCTGCCCCACAAGAGGACCCGGAGAACTACAGGCCTGTCAGTCTCACCTCGGTCCCGGGAAAGATATTTGAGAAAATTCTCAAGGCTCATATCTGTGAGGGACCGGCTG
>JAGPOW010001918.1:35289741-35317095 GCA_030014935.1 Caiman crocodilus | reverse complement strand
GACCCTGGCACTCGTTCCTGCCATTGGCGGGGGGTCAGACTAGATGGCCTGCTCTAGGCCCCTTCTGACCCTAGGCACTATGAAACTATGAAACTATGAGTTCTATGCTGACCCTTGCTTCACATAGGTCCCAGTGTGGGATGGTGTGGAGGCACATGACAGCACAGGAGCTGGGGAATCCTTGGCTCCCTGTGCCTTCATGAGGGGACCCATGCTGACCTGTGCCCCTGCATGAAGCATGGGCTGGCACAGATCCTATCAAGGAGGTACAGAGCACTAGGGATTTCCCACAAAACCCCACACCAGGACCTGCACTGACTCATGCTTCAGGCAGCAGAACAAGTCAGTGCAGTTTCCAGCATGGAGGCCTGGGGCCAAGCAGGTCCTAGCACGGAGGCATGGGCCACCCAGAATTCCCAGAATCCTGGACCTCTGCCCTAGGCCCCATGCTAGCTTCCTCTGCTTGTGGAGATACACCCCTGGGGTACATCTCTGTAAGCAGAAAAAGCTAGGCAGGTACTTCAGGGAGCTGAGGGGCTTGGTCCTACCTGAGATGTGCAGGATTGGGCCTAGCAAGCCCCCGGAGCACTTGTCCAGGGTGGCAGAAGTGTGTGGGCAGCTCTAGGTTGCCACAGTCTACTGCCACAGACCAAATAGATGTCAGCTGCAATAGAGTGGCATAATGTATTAGTACTTTTATCGCACCACTGATATGGCACAAATGTGACATCAGGCAACATCTCTAGTATTATTGGAAAAAAAATAAAGAAAAATACTTTGAAAGAAAAATAGAGCTCACTGGCCATTCTCGCAGAGTCTTTTGCTGGTTCTAACCTTTCACAGAACACAACATATCACTTTCAAATAGAGCTGAATTTTTAAAAAATAAACATTGTACCTTTTCCAGCAAAAAAGGGACATATTTTTCAGGATATTTTCCCCAGTTTTTCTCTGCCTCTGCTCTCAAAGATAATGAAAGGGAAGTCAAGTACACATCTTCAGGTCAAAACCCATTAGCTGCCCAGAATACAGATTTACTTGGTCTTCCATTTCCTCATAAACTCCACTGCTGGACTAGGGGAACTAGCCTGGAATGATAATGGCTCTGGCCCACTGTGTTTGAGTCCCCAGTTTCCCTTTTAGCTGTAGGTACCGATAAAAATGCCAGACATGATCCTGCCAAGATACAGTAGAAGGTTCCAATTTCATTTCTATACAACTGACATATAGACAGGTTCAATGTAAATGGGTCAACATAGTTCACATTGCACACATCCACACTAGTTCACATTGCAACTGGTTCACATTGCAAACTAGTTCACATTGCACGCATACACACATGCCCCTAACTGTGCCGTTGTTACTGCACAGACTTTTAGTACCTGGTAATTACTACACAGTCCTGGTGGTGCCCAAGTCATTTCTAACCCTACTGTGCAGTAACTTATTGCTAAATGTTCTTGTTCTTGGGTCAGACTCATAAGAACTAAAACTACATTTCATTAGTAGTTCATTGCTACTCCGCAGTAGTGTCGGCATCATGGTCTATGCTGCAGATCATCGTAGCTCATTGCTATGGCAACATAGTGTTTCATATAGATGTGCCCACTGTAGAGCTTTTGCTCATGTCAACACACCGGTTTTGAAAATGATGGTTCCTTTGAGCCTCATACAATATATTATTTTTGTTACAGGTAAGAAGAACCAAGGATTAGATGATGCACAGAATGCTAATTAATTTAAAGGAAAGGCCCGATGGACTCTAAAGTATTTTCATGGCTGCATTTAGCAGCAGGGGCTTCCTATCTCTGATCAATACTTTTGATTGGCAATTTTTACTAGCAGGAGTCAGTGCAGATAGTGGAAATGCTACTTAACATTTCAAATATGTGAAGGTAATTAGAATGTGCAAACATATACATACTGGGCTAAAGTAATCCTTGGTGTCATTCCACTGGGATAGGGGGATATACTTAAAAAATGAACTGGGCTCATGATGGTAAACAAATTGCAAGTTTATTCAGACAATAATTTCTTGAAATATGAGACGATCAACAAAGCAATGTAAAATAAAAGTGCATCTGTTGTAATCAAAGGAATTGGTCCAGTTTAAAATCCAGTAGGGTAAGTAGTTGGCTTAGTTTATTTAACACTCATTGAACACTAACTTTGAAAGAGACACTAAATAAAAGTCTTGTAAATGTAATATCATGGTTTCATCAGACTAGGATAACTGTAGTTAAGAGCAGTGATCTGGTCAACTTAACAAGACTGACTGCATGCACCTATAATTAGATTTTTGTGGAAAATTGTACATTGTTTGGCTGGCCCTAATGTCATTCTACCAGGACCGCTGCTAGAAGAGAACAGTCCCTGCAGGTGTCTTTTTATCTATATCAAGCTTTTTTAAATCCAGTGACCTTTGCAGATGCAACAATTAAAAACACTTGAGTATAGCTTCCACTAATGCACCAACCTTTATTATCATTGATACAATCATTTTCTTAGTTTTATAACTAAGGCAGTGATGTACAATTCTTAATGAAGGCTTTGTTTATATGGGACTGAGAATGGAGTTATTGCCATTTGTGGTAAATAGGACTTAAAGCCTATCCAAACTGCATCACTTTAAAAACAGTGTGGTCAGAATTAGTCCCTATAAAATTGTTCTAGAAATGAGGTTACATACTCCTGCAGACAGTCACACAATTGAGAGGCAATATATAAGCTATAATTTGTTTCAAAGGGTTAACTAGAATATATATATTTTTTGTGCATAAAGGAAATTTCTCAACCTAATGCTCCATAAAAATAAGGAGGTTTAATATTTAAATAGAATATTTCATTCATAATCTCTTTTGGAAATAAGGATTTCTAATATAGAGAAACCAGTCCTACAATATTACCTGCTTCAGGAAGCATGTCTGTATTATTCTCAGTGTTCCTTTATCATTTCTGTCAGAGGGGTTGAACCTATTTAATGTAGGGAACAGAGGGGCATGCTGCTTTAAAATGAAGGATTACTTTAGGGTAGCAACTAACAAGGCAGCACATATTGGGGATGTCATGGCTCAGTTTCACCGCTATTACTTGTTTACTGGTTCTTTATTGAACTTATCAAATGAGGTACAATATTACCCTCTGTTTGGGACCTGGTGTACCTTCATTAGCTATTTAAAATATTTGTACAGATAGGATCACCCAAAGCACATTAGATTTCAGTGTTTAAAGTCTAAGCTTTGGCAAACATCTTTAAGTGTCTTTCAAGGACCTATCTGTGTTTTAGACAAAAAAAAAGTACAGGTGTGGTACACAACAGCTTGAAAGGAAAAAGGGATCAACTGTGGGCGCCTCCACATGTACAGATAAAGGCACAATAGGATCTAATATACAATCCACACCATCACGCCTCCTGTCATACCACACATGCATGGCAGGAAGCACAATTGTAGGATTATGCATTAAATCTCATCATGTCTTATTTCTAGTGCAGGAGAAACCCAATCCTGGGCTCCCTCTGCATCAGCAAGAAACAAATTCCCATGTTTGGGACCCCCCTCAGCTGAGACTCCATGAAACCACCAGAGCTAGGACATCACTGCTGCTGCAGCCCAGCTGGATCCCGGCATGAGAGGTGCACTGCCAGGATTCAGCCTCCACAGCTGTGGGATTCTGGATCCCAGCAGCTGCAAGGTTTTGCTAGGTGTTGCCTAGTATCAGCACCTGCTCGGGGACTCCCAGCCCCAGATGGGCATGGTACACCCTTGCATGGTATAGCCCTGCAGCTGGGAGCTCCATCAGCTGACAGGGTTCCCAGCCACAGGGGAGATCCTACTACATGTGCACATTAAAGCTCAATAGCAACCAGCTATAAAGTTATTGCACATTTTTTAGGTGTAACTTCATAGCTGGTTGGAGCTTCTTATGATGTGATAGCTACTTTGCACGTGTAGCTGGTCTCAAGGTAAATATGCAATTAATCAGTTAATTGCACGATACTTGTAACATATGGAGGGGAGCTGTGGTACCTATAAAATGCTCAGGGTTTGCAATTTTGAAAACATCATATGGCTACACCTCAGTTTGGATCTCCAGCATCTCACCTCCCTAATTCATTGGAATTACCTAGCATTTGTCACCAGGACATCTAGCTCTTCTAGGGGGTACGTGGCTTTAATGGTAGGACTGCAACTGTGGAATGCTTTTCCAGAGAAGATCAAAAAGATTCATAGATTCACAGATTTTAGGGTTGGAAGGGACCTATTAGATCATCAAGTCCAACCCCCAACACTGGACAGGAAAGAGTGCTAGAGTCAGATGACCCTAGTCAGGTGTTTGTCTAATCTCCTCTTAAATATCTCAAAGGAAGGGGATAGCACCACCTCTCTTGGAAGTGTATTCCATATTTTGGCAACCCTCACTGAAAAGAATTTTTTCCTGATGTCCAATCTAAATTTGCTCTCCTTCAAGTTGTAGCCATTGTTTCTAGTTACCCCAGTGGGTGCCCTGGTAAAAATCATATCCCCTATTTCCTGTTGTCCCCTCCACCCCCGATGAGTTTGTGGATGGCCACAAGATCACCTCTCAGCCTTCCCTTGTGGAGGCTGAAGAGATTTAGGTCCCTCAATTGGTCCTCATAGGGTTTTTCTTGTAGGCCTTTAACCAGATGGGTGGCCCTCCTCTGCATCTTTTCCAGATTATCTACATCCCATCCCTCTTGAAGTGCAGTGCCCAAAACTGGATGCAGTACTCCAGCTGCAGCCTGACCAATGTTGCATAGAGGGGAAGTATCAACTTCCTAGACCTGTTTGCAATGCATCTACTTATGCAAGAAAGAGTGTGGTTAGCTTCACTTATTAACTTCATCACATTGGCAACTCATTTTCATTTTAGAGTCAACTACGAGTCAACTACTTATAATGGTATGCCCCAGGCTATAGGACTGTTAATGATTCTTCCTCCCTAGGAGTTAGACATGGCATTTATCTTTGTTAAACTGTATCCTATTCTGTTCCACCTACTTATCCCAGACTGTCCAAATCCACCTGGATTAACTCCCTGCCCTCTGGTTTATTTACCTCATCCCATAGTTTGGTGTCATCTGCATACTCTTTCATTCAAGTCACTAATGAAGATATTGAATAGTACCTGTCTCAGGACATAGCTTTGGGGGACTCCACTGCCCACATTTATCCAGGTAGAAACCAACCCATCCACCACCACTCTGGGTGCATCCCATAACCCAATTTTCCACCCACCAGATTGTGTAATAATCTACATTGCAACTGTTTAGTTTATTTATAAGACTTGGGTGCGACACTGTGTCAAAGGCCTTTTTAAAATCCAAGTAAATAACATCTATCTATCTTTATTCCTTTATGCAAGCATTTTCTGACTTGGTCATAAAAAAACCCAAACAGGTTAGTCAAGCAGAATCTGCCTCCTGTGAACCCATGCTGGTTGCCCCTTAGCATTATTTTACCCGCTACTGCCCCACAAATGTGATCCTTAACAATTTTCTCAAAGGTCTTGCAAAGCATACAGGTGAGGCTAACCGGTCTATAGTTACCTGATTCCTCCTTCATCCTCTTCTTGAAAATAGGGACAACATTGGCCCTTTTCCAGTCCTCCAGGATCTGTCCTGAGTGCCATGAGGGCTCAAACAGTCACACCAGTGTCTCCACTAAGATCTAGATCCTGACTATATATAAGTCTAAATGCAAGACCCAGTCTTACTTTATGACATGTAATTAATCACAGGATAAATTGTAGCTATCTAACGCTAATTAATGAAAATGCTATCATTACTAAATATGCCTAATTCCTTCTAAAACCTTTTCTTCACATGCACCACTGCTCTTACCTGGCTGCTTGCTATAGATTTAAAAATAGGGGCATATATCATTACCTATTTGATGAAACATTTCCCTAGCTTATACAGTAGCTTCACAGGACCAGCTAGTGATTGTGGAAAAGGAAGGAAGGACTTTTGACTTTTTAACTACTTTTTCACAGGTTTGGGGATAGATACAAAGAGCTTGTCCACTTACAAAGCAAAAACACAAATTACCATCAAACCAAGAACACCATGTCATTGCATTCATCACATCACACCATGACAGACACCTTCGCTACATTCCACATCATGTCTCACATGCTAGTTATGCGATTGGAATGCATGGTCATAACTATAAATAAACAATTCCTACCCTGCTATATCCAGTCATACATGTGACAACACCTTCAACTTCCCGCACAAAAAAAAGTATGAAAACAGCCTAGTGAGGACCTAGGGCACAGCACGAGCTGGAAATCATAGTCTGACACCAAGCCTGCCCAGTTGCCCAGGCTTGTCATGACATCAGAGTGCATCTTTGAGATGGCCATCCTCCACATGGCACAGTGCTCCCTCAAGGGCCCAGCATGTCTCAAGGGTGGGTACTGCCCACCGGAGCACAGTGTACTAAAACTCCAGTGAAAGGCATGCCTGCACCAGGAAGCAGAAAAGCCTCAGGGAATCACCTAAGCCAGTCCTTGCAACCCAGTTTTGGCAGCTCTTGAGCACAGCCATCTTGGCCTGACTCAGTAAAAAGTTGGCCAGGCAGATAGGGCCCTTCTCAGCCACCTGGTATGGGTAGGAGCACATGTAGGTGGTCTCTGAGAAGCTCCTGCCCAGCGCTCGCAGCAGTGGCTTGAGGGTGACAAAGAGTAACTGCAGGTAGGGACAGTTGAGGAAGGCATGAAAGAGGGTCTCCTCAGCACCCCCAGGGCAGAAGGGGAAGGCCTTCGAGGCAGCTGGGTCAAAGTGGGGTGCAAACATGTCAGTGGCTAGGATGCCATGCAGCAACCACCAGTCTTCTTGATAGTTGGTGGTTTATACAATGTGCACCAAGCCAGGTGGGCTGGTGGGGAATCTGGCAGCTCCTGGCACTGTTGCCACAGTGTATTGGGGTGGCTCACCAGCATTTGGGCATGGCGGACATGAAGCACCCAGACATATAGGCTTCTACATGACAGAAAAGCAAAGGGGCAGCCCATATTACTGTCAGGAGGTACAGGGAGCATCAGCAGGTGCCAAGTTTGCAAGCCAGCTCACTAGCCATGTCCAGGGTAACTGGTAGCTCAGGAAAAGCCTCGCTTGGGGCATCTGCAGTGTAGGGAACCTGGCCCGCCCAGAGATGGTCATCTAAGGTGGCTGCTACCTTCAATGGGAGGGCAACCTGGATGTCACACAGGAGATGACCCACACTCTGGATGAAGCACATGCCCAGTCAGGTGGTCAAGGCCTGGGGCGAGAGCCAGGCCGACAGAGCAGGGTCAAGGAAATGGCTCAGGTGGAGGACATGTGCCTGGATGAGAATGGTCATGAGTCTGGCAGAGGCCAAGCTTGGCATGGGGCACCTCAGAGATGAGTTATGCACCAGGGGTTCCCTCAGTAGCTGCGGGAATTGCAGGTGATGGACCTGGGGCTGGAGGTAAAAGGTGGCCTGCCAGGCTCATATCATGCTGCGGTAGAAGGTTGGAAGCACCGCCCAGTTCAGGAGTGTGAGGTCCAACAGGAAGAGCTCCCAGTCAAAGCTGAGGGCCCCTACCCTCTGCAGGAACCAGCACACCAGTTGATGCCAGAGTAGTTGCTCCTCACTGTACAGGAGTCATTGAAGGGCCTGCAGGCAGAAGGTGGCCACCTTGCTTGCAAGGTCAACCATACTCTGCCCCCCCTCGGCTACAGGTAGGTAAAGGACAGCTCGTGGGAGCCAGTGGCACCCATCCCAGAAAAAATTGAACAGGAGGCACTGGAGTCTCTTGAGTAAGTCCTGTGGCTGATCGAGTACGGTGCACCAGTGTCACAAGGTCACTGCCACCAGGTTGTTTGTGATGAGGACACATCCACAGTAGGAGAGGCTGGGTAGGTGCCAGTGCCACCACTGTAGGCAGGCCTCTACCCCTTCCTCGAGTCCATCCCAGTTGTGCACCATGAAGGTTGATGGCTCTAGGAACACACCCAGGACCTTAAGGCCCTCATGGCACCAGGTGAGGCCCCCTAGAAAATCGGGGGGGGGTCACACTAATCCACACACTAAGCAGCAGGGTGTCACGCTTGGCCCAGTTGATATGGGCTGAGGACATGCATTCATAGGCTCACTGGCAGTCTGTTAGGGCCCCCACATCTTCCTAGGTGTTAAGGAAGATGCTCACGTTATCTGCATACACTGATAGCCAGAGCAGAGGGTCAATGAACAGGCACATGGCCGATGGCAAGGCCACACCACTCAGGCAGCACCACAGCACATGTAGCAGTGGTTCAATGGCCAGAGCATAGAGTATGCCCGACAGGGTGCAGCCCTGACAGACGTCTCTGCATGTGGGGAATGGGGCACAGAGCACCCTGTTCACTGTGAGCAGGCTGGAAGTATCTTGATCCAAGACCCAGAGGGCCCCAGTGAAAAGGGGCCCAAAGCCAAAGGCCTCCAGGGTCTGGAAGAGGTAGGCATGGCCCACTCAGTTGAAGGCTTTCTCTTGATCCAGAGAAATAAGGCCAATGTCCAGGCCGAAGAGTTTGCTGTCTGTATGTAGGCTGCACAGCAGAAACAGGCTGTCTTGGATGGTTCTGCCCAGCATGCAGTAGCTCTGCTCAAGCCCAGCAATGGAGGCCATGATGGTGCAGAGGCAGATTGCCAGCACTCTGGCCAGAATCTTGGCATCTGAGCACAGCTGGAAAACTGGCCACCAGTTCGTAATGCAGCGAAGGTCTCCTTTATTGGGCAGCAGCGTGAGCAGTGCAGTGGCAGCTGATCAGCAGGACTTTGTCTGCAACGCTATCCTGGAAAATGTGCAGGAGACAGGGGCTGAGGAAAGGCCAGAAAGTCTTGTAAAACTTAGTAAGTAACCCATCGAGGCCTGGGGCTTTGCCGGAGGTGAGGCCAGCTGCAGCAGTTGCCAGCTCCACCAGAGACAATTCCTGCTCAAGCTCACTGGCCTCCAAGGCACAAAGGTGTGGCAGGCCCACATGGTGTGTGGCAGGACAGGACAGGGCAGGACAGCTCACGCACAACCAGGTCACAATAGAAGGAAATGGTGTGCTCACATATGAAGAAGAAGCGGGTTGGGGCATCTGTTTCAGCCAGCTCTTGGCAGCGGGTGTGGCTCCTCGCTCCATGGGCTATGCTCTCTGCCAAATCAAGCAGGCACTTCCTGCAGAGCCAGAGGCTCTCATGCAGCACTGCATCACTGCTGGCAGCCAGCAGGGCAGCCTCAAGCTGTACCACATCTTCCTCCAGCTTTGTGATATGGCGGTGCAGTTCATTTGTGGCCAACTGGGTGTACTGCTGGCAAAAAGCCTGGATCTGTACCTTGCCCACATCCCACCATAGCTTCCAGGATGAGTAATTCAATCTTGTGGCCTCCCAGCCCCACCAAAAGTTGGTGAAGCAGTTCTGGAAGTAAGAGTCCCATAAGACCCATAAGAACCTCATAGGGCTCGAGTTCCTCAGCTCCCAATCAGTCACATGCAGGGGCACATTAGAAATTACCACCCTCAGTGCTGGGGTGTCTAGGGGCATGACAAAATAGTGTGAGTCCTGGACAATGTCCAGGCCATCTTTGCATACCCTGTTAACTAGGGTGGAATTGCTCAGGTAAATCATTGGGACCATGTTAACACAACCTGTGTAACTTATGTTTTGCTGTCCCAGGAGACTAGTAAGGGCATCTATGCAGGCCTTGACCCCGATGTAGGGAGGGGTGTGAATCCTCAAGCCATGGGTAATGGGGAGGTTCTGAGAGGCTTTCTCATGCCAGCTGCTGGGTGTAGGAGCAGCCATTTCTGCTAGGACAGGATTAATTTCAAGATGTAAATAAGAAAAAGAAAACAAAAATGTTTATACTAACTAAAAAGATAAGTGTGGGAATGTGGCCATAAAAACGTGGCTGGGAAGAGGAGTGGGGTGGAGGAAAAAAAACTGGGGGGAAGAGTAGGGGCAGGTTATGAAGGTTAAACAGAAAAAAAAGGGGAAAAAAGCAGGGGGGAATTAAGAGCACCCCTTGGAAGGCAAGCTATTGGAAAAGATAACTCCTCGCAACAAGTAAGCAGAAAAGAAAGAAGGAAAGGAAAAGAGACAGTAAGGAGAAAAGGCTGTAAGGAAGCAACTCACAGACAAAGAGACCAGAAGTACAGGGGTAGAGGACAGAGAACAGAGAAAAAGAAGGAAAAAACCTGTGAAAATGCAAGAAAAGAATCAGAAATTGAGCTAAAAAGAAGCAAGAGACATTTAGACAGGTGGGAGTCAGGAAAGAAAAGAGATAGGAAGCCGGGGAGTCTTATGCTCAGGATCGCTCCACGCGGCTCCAAGCAAGCCTGCTCCAGTGCATCCAAAGAGGAAGAAAGGAAGGAAGGAGAAGTAGAATAAGAGAAAATGCACACAAGAGAAAAAATAGTTGAATTTAAGGCACACTATGCTATTACGATCCATTGTTGTATCTAGGCCTGATCCAAAGGGGACACATCTGCTACAACTGCTAATCAGGGCCTATGTACTTTGCCTCAAGCTGTCTTTTGCCTCTGAAAAACTCAGGCTAAATGCCCCATGATGAGCACAAAGGTGGTGTCTAATTATCTTACAGCATTTTCACACCAGTGCCAGAAAACCTGAAGTAGAGCTGTTATGTTGAAGGAACCATATTATTTAGCTTAGCAATAACAAATAATCAAATATGTTGCTTAACGACACAAGTTGAAGTTTGTTCAGTAAAACAATTGCCCTATCGTCCATAATGAAATGTCCAGCTCTAGAAAGGTTGTGAGAAACACTTCTTAATCTATTGTAGGGCTTAACAAATGTAAGTATTCTACACTGAAAGCAATTTCTTTAAGTCCTCACAAAGTTCATGGTTTATTAAAAATTGCCAAAGAAAATGTCTGCAGTACTGTTTATCTGCTATAAATTATGTCAAGAATTTTACTAGTGGTATAGTTTTAATGTTCCATGTAATTTTTATATAAATATTATATTTATTTCTGGTAGCTTTTATGGAAGCAATACATTAAGAGACTTTGGAATTCTTACAAAGGACTATTTTAGGAATATATGTTTTTAATTGATTGATTTTAAATACCTACTATAGATTAATTTTAAATAAAAGTTTAGGCGTCTGGAGTAGGATTGGAAAGAAGTAAAGTCTGTTACTGAAAGTAATATTTTAAAATGCAGCACATAGCAACAATTTTTAAATAATTTACCCATTGTTGGGATACTATGAAGTAATTCACAAAACTATTGAGGAGAAAACATTTTTTTGGTTCCAGAAAAAAAATCTTATGTACAATTTATGATGCTTCAAAATAAATTATTTTCCAGTTCCTGGAAGTATTTCATTGCCAAAAGGGATATTTTCCCCAGATAAACAATGATTTAAATGTACATAAAACATCTTTATTTTTAACTAGTGACCTTCTGTGTTAGGCCTCCATCCAGAAAATATTTACACATATGCTTAACTCCAAGTTCATGAGTATCCTCCAATGGAATTGTTCACATGCTTAAAGTTAAGTATATTCACGTATTTGCTGAATTAGGAACACCTATTTCACCAGAAAGAGCACTTCCATGCCTTAAACTTAAAACTGTTTCCTTTCTAATTAGTTAAAGCAGGTAGCATGAGGTTATTGTGTTAGAAGAGTAGCCTGTAAAAATATTTAACATCATTGCAATTATGGATTTGGTTTTATGTTAATTTATTACATTATCATGTGATAAAACTGCTGCAAGTGAATGCTGATAGAAAGTGGCTCAGCAACCACTGTGTTATTTATTGTCTATGGCTATATTTCTCAATATGTGCCTGTTTGATGCTGAACACAGTGATGTCAGTAAACCAGAAAAATGTATGATATCAGAGGACAAAGAGACACAGACTCTGTGGTTTGGAGGTCATTTTCAAGAAAATATTAATGAAACAGATTAGTTTTACCTATTACAAAATGTTCATCTACAGTAGACCCCAAGTTAGGAAGAATCTGAAAATTAGGTTAATCTGTGGTTGACATCATTTTCGCTATGTATAATGAAGCCTCTTTTTATGCAATTTTTCTATAATTCCTTCCTAAATTTTAAAGTCATTTTCAATATCTATCAACATAAAGTCTACTGTTGAGAAAGGAAGACAGGAACTTAATTTGAATGCTATCAAGTTAAAATAATACATTGATTTTCCATGACAGGAGGGAAGGATGTAAAACATTGGTAGTCGCCCTATTTTTGCTATCAGGCTGAATAGTGAAAATTATGCTCAGGTCTCAAATAACCTGGCTCTAATCTTACAATGAAGGGTTTGGGACAGAAGACTATTTTCCATGGCAATCTAATCTTTATTTTCTTTGATACTCAGAACTTGCTTCCAGAAATTACCTGATCGCAAACAAAACTATAGTCATGAGGCAATATTATTTAATGACGACTTCTTTTATTTGCTTGTTCAGTCAAGAAAAATGTTTTCGAATCCCCAAATACTGAGGATGTCTTAATCTAAAACCTTTTTTTCAAAGTTAGAGCCTCTTGTAGATGAAACAGTTATGTGTTAGATAGTCCAATAAAGGACCAGTGATTCTCAATCAGGGTGCATGGCACCCTGCTGTGCCATGATATCCTTTAAAGGGTTCAATGGGATGCTTTGCAATATTAGTACTGTTAGGTGTGCAGCACCAACACATGATTCACAACATAAAACCAGAGGGCATCTTTACAAGTGTTCCAGGGATGGAGAGGTGCTTTAATTAGAGTGGCTCTCAGAAGCCATTCTAAAGCACCCTCAGCATCTCATGTATTCAGTGTCTTACACTTCAAAAGGGAGGCAGGGATGGTTTAACTAAAGCTCATTCAACAAGTTTTAGTTAAAATCCTCCTGCTGCCCATTTGAAGCATGGAGACACTGAATGTATGAAATTCTGAGGCTGCTGGAGCATGCTAACTAGCACACTCCAACTGACTTGGTTAATGTGGTAAAGTTCAAGAGAGTCCAGAGAAGGGCCACCCATATGATCAGAGACTTGCATGGCAAGCCATATGAGGAAAGGCTGAGGGACCTGGGACCCTTCAGCCTGAAAAAGAGAAGGCAGAGAGGGGACTTGATAGTGGCTTACCACTACATTAGGGGCGTACATCAAGGGCTCGGTGAACAATTATTCACCAGGGTGCCCTTGGGGATAACCAGAAGTAAGGGCCATCAACTCCTGGAAGACCATTTCAGGCACAACATTAAGAAAAACTTCTTTAGTCAGGGCGTCCAGACTGTGGAATAAGCTCCCTCCAGAGGCGGTACGATCGCCTACCCTGGAAATCTTCAAGAGGAGACGGGATGATCATCTTGCTGGGGTCACCTGACCCCAGTTATCTTTCCTGCCTGCTGAAGGAGGCTGGATCTGATGATCTTCTGAGGTCCATTCCAGCCCCTTACAAACTATGAATCTATGAATAAACCTGCTCCAATGAGCGGTAGTTACAGTGTGCATCAGAGCAGGCATCCCACACATCTACAAGCACCCAGAGATTCCATATAGGAATCAATAATGTCAAAAATATTCAGACTTCTGGTCTTTCTGAGTCCTTTGTAACAGATGAATTTATCTATTATTTTTCCACAGTCAAAATATGAGTGAAAGCTATGAGCTGGCATTTTCCAATGGGTACCTTTGATCTAAAAATTTTGAGAACCATTAGTATAGACAACAGGTACCCAAATATATTGCATATCCCCTTCCAGATTTACCAGCTGTCTGCGTACCCCTACCAGCAGACATTTCATATTTAAACCCTTGAACACCAATTAGTATTATAATGAAAATTAAATCTGCCATTACATAATTTCTCCCACATACCAACCAGAGATGTCTTGCATATCCCTAGGAGCATGCGTACCACAGTTTGGAAACCCCGGGTTCAGACTGATATAACAATTATACTAATATCAAAGGATGCAGTTCCAAGCTCTTAAAATGCAACTGTTACAACTGCTGATTTTGTTGATTTTGAAGTGATACAAGTGTAGCAAAATCACTTCCTCTTTAATCCTGCTACATCCTGGATCATAGTTAAGGCAATCTATCTAATTTGTATTATAAAGGATCATGCAGATGTAACAGTTAGTGTAACTTCTGCTGTGCCTCCCAGGCAACAGATCCCCCTTTAACTTTTAAAGCAGTTAAAATGTACATTTGGCCATACCTTTAGGAACTTAAAAGTGGAATTAACCGTACTGCATACCAAAGTCCAAATTGGGATTCAAATACTATCATTTCCCAATGCAGCTGTTATTGAAAGGCACTTAAATACACTAGGTATTTAGTGGCTTCCTTGAGGTCTGCTTCTGGGCATTCAGTGATAGCACACAGAAATGGTCCTGGGAACAGGGAGCAGAATCAAGGACTTCACAGTCCTTCTTCAGCAGATGGAGGGAAAGTACCCCTACCAAGACAACCCCAGTGTTTAAGAACTCTTCTCCTCAGAGGTAGGATTAGATCTCAGGTTCACCCCTATCAGTCAGTATTTCTTCCTGTTCCTTAAAAGAAAAAATACTTGTTCCATGCTCTTCTCTTCTCTTCTTCTGATTCTTTTTATTATTATTCTTTTTGGAAAAAAAAATGTTTATATGTGTCTTCCCTCTCAAGAAGGTTTCAGACTTTGGATCCTGAGTAGGCAGAGGTCTCTATCTAAAGGACAGAGTTGAGAGTCTTATGCATTAGGAAGAGACACCCTTCTGCTAGCTGTAGGCAGCTCCTGGCTGGGTTTTATATTCTATCTTGATATGCCAAACTCTTTATACACTGTGAAGAGAACCTTGGAATGCCCAACAGTCTGTAAGTTTTCACCCTAGGGTCTAGCACCTCAACGTTTGGTGCTGCATGTAAGTCCTTTATTAGATTTCATATTTTACCTTGCATTTTCCATGTGTCTACAATGGCCCCCCTAAAACCATCATTTTCTTAGGAAAGATTCTGTTGATTTGAGATTTTCTTTATATTTACCTAGTATGGGAAATACCACTAGATCTGATATTTTGCTAAAAGTAGCAGAACACTCTTAAGAGAAGCCACTGCATGCATAAAACAGATTTTTTTGCATACTTAAAATGTACCACCAGTAAACCAAAGCACACAGATTAAATTTCTTGCCCCAAATAACAGCATCTCTGTTTCACCACAGCAGAAATAGAAATAAAAAATCCAGTCTTTCAGTCTTTGGCCTTGCTGACAAGCTCTATCCTGAATATTTAAGCATAATTTCCCCCTCTGATTGCTTACAGCTGTTAATTAATAAACTTCTGTTCTTTAGCTTGATATTTCTATGTTTTCTTCTTGAAAATATATGTATAGTCATACTTATAATTAAGACTATGTTTTGATGGAATTTGATTTGGACTAAGATTGCCAATTTTGAATTTTGCTAAGCATTTCAAAATTGATATAAAATACTTGAATTTGACACTGTAAATATAAAATAGTGTTTTATTTTCCACCACAACAGCTTTAATCAAAAGTGTTCAATCATGTTTAGGAAAGGATAGACTATAAAGTAAATGCATATTTCCCTCTGCTCTTCATGAGGCTTTCTGTTTAAGTATCAAGGTATCATGATTTTTTTGTTGTTCAGAATCAAAAGTTCCATTACACTGATAAATGTGTTTTTCCACCTGAGGAAAGTTTTTCCTCTTCCAGTATGTGTTTTATGTGGTTGTTTCTTATTGAGACTAACACAATGACTAAATCAATACAAGCTACCCTTGAGGCAATGAAAGACCACAAGAAAGTGCAGCATCATTAAACTGAATTACAGACAAGCACTTAAGGAGACAAATAAGTATTTTGTTACTATAAATCTTCACTTTTTTATCACTCAGATGATTGAAAATGTTTACAAAGCATGTATGATATAGTGAGGGGTAGGGAAAGGCCTGGAGTCAAGCAGTGTAACTAAATGGCAACACTTGTGTTGCTACATAAGAAAGTGTATTGGAGAGCTAAAGCTAGACTTCTCTAGCTGAAGAACCTCAAGTACTACTCACATGCAGCTGACTTGTGTGGCACTTTGAATAAAAAACATATTTCACTACAGTCATCCTGGCCAAAAACTGGAATCAGTCATTCAATTGTAGCAGGTTTGCCTTTTGGAGATTGGGTTTGAGTCCCAGGCTTGAAATCTTGCCGTTTTGATTGGTGGAGCCCATCCACCAAACAGGAGGCAGCAAGAGGAGTGAAGTCATGCCCCTTTCCTGAGGGGAGGGGGAAAGGTGTTCCCCCCCACCCTCCCCCTCTCTCAGACCTTATTGAAGACTGTAACACTCAGGTCGGGAAGACTGGAGCCCTGGAGCATGTAAGAGGAGTTACATGCCCAGCATGAGGAGAAC
The DNA here is from genome assembly GCA_030014935.1 of Caiman crocodilus. Lineage (NCBI taxonomy): Eukaryota > Metazoa > Chordata > Crocodylia > Alligatoridae > Caiman > Caiman crocodilus. The sequence continues at coordinate 35,300,700 of JAGPOW010001918.1, read as the reverse complement.
ACATCTGGGACAGAGAAGAGAGAAGAGCAGGGCTTAGAAGAGCTGTGGAGAGCTGCTCAGCAGGGTAAAGCAGTAGCCCAGAAGTGCCCCTGAAGACTTCCATCAGTGGAGAATGGCGCATGGCTCCAGCATGTGGCGGATAGCTCTTGGTGTGCAGCACGGCATCCACACCCTGGTAGCTGCATGAGGTGGCTCGCGTCTGCAACCTCTGGTATGCAGCCAGAGACATGGTGCACAGGCTGGTGCACGGAGTAGGACCTTTGGAATGCTTGGGCAGCTCAGGTCCTCAACCCCCAGAATGAGGCTGGGACCTTGGTACAGGAAGTGCTGCACAGAGGGTCTGGGAACAGACCGAGCCTGGTGCTACACAAGACAACCCGGGCCCCCAACCTATAGCAAAAGGTCGAGTCCAGGGATCAGATGGTGCTTGGGCTACTCAGCCAGCAGACAGGGCTGAGGCAGAGGCCCCAGAAGCCCTGCGTAGAGAAGCCCTGTTCCAGGAGACAGCTACCCTCCTGAAGCCCACTGCAGGTGAGAGAGTAGCTTGGTGCAGAAGACAAGGGCCACCTTCTAGGCCTGGGAGCATAAGTTGTAGGGAAAAGAGGATTCCCACAGGGGAGAGGATGTCCCTACCCCCCACCGGTTAGTTAAGGGCTCCTGGAAGTGGAGGACCCACTGGGAGGGCCCCGCTAAAGTTACCAGCTTCCTTGTAGGGCTTGGGCAAAGCCCAAGGGCATTGGGGTTTCCCCTTGGGATTAAGTTTATCTTTGGGGTTCTTGTGCCGTAAGTGATATGATGTCATGCCTTATATTTTGTGAACTCTCATGTTCGTAAATTAGTAGATAAGTAGAGTCCTGGGGCTCTGCTGGGACCCTTTGTTGCTATTATTTCACCTGTTGTTTACTTGTATTTATTTGTGGCTTATTTATTCACCCATACTTATCTATAGTTTATCTGTTGGCCATCTATTTTTATTTCGGGGTTTCAGATCAGAAACTTACCTATATCTGGAGCACTGGTATAAGATTTTATGTCATTTATGGTATTGTTTATGTTACTGGTTTAGATATCTTATATATATATATATATATATATATATACATTATACATATGTTTATATCCATGTTCCTTTCCCTTGTGATAAGTTAATGTAAATAAATGTGTATATAGTTAAGTCCCCTGACTGTCCTGGCCTGGTTCTGTAGGGACAGAGGGAAACTGAGCAGTCTGCAGTGCCCCCAACCCCCAGCACACCTGCCAGCTAACAGTCCCCTTCAATTGGAGAAGGGGAGTATATACCCAAGTTACCTGGGCTACACAATATTCTGTCAAAAAACAAAGATCCTGTCTAATGTGAAAGTAAGGGTGAAGTCAGAAGTGGTGATGAGCTGACAGAATGAAATGAAGCATCCACATTGCTGGAAAATGTATGTCCAAAGGCTTGAATTGGTAACTGAGTAAAAGGGAACAAGTAGCCAGTGCCCCCGTACAGAAAGACCTATAATTTATTCTTTAAACACATCCCTATTTCAACAGATATCCTAGTTAGTTGCCAATAATGATGCTTATGAGAGTTCTACTATGTTGCCTGAGAACAATGCCAACCTTGATAAGGTTTGCTTTCCAGATTTCCAGCAGCTAACGTAGCTCTTCTAAATAAAAAAGAAGTGGGTAAACTTATTTAGCTACTTATCTGCACCCATCACTATATTTAATCTGAGTACTTTCTACATAAAATTGATGAGCTATGGTGAAATGGCTATTGGAATAACTGTTGTTTCTGTCTTCCTGTTTCTGAATATAAGCACTCAGTTTGAGGTTAGGTTATATATTTAGTTATCATGATTTGTGTTATCATCAACATTTAGAGCAGAGATGTTCAGCCTCCAGAACACAGGCCAGATATGACCCATGGAGCCACAGTATCTGTCCTGTGTGGCTCCCCACAAGTCGGGAAACTTGGCAGTGGGGGAACAGTGGCCATTAATACTGCCACCCTCCCCTGCAGCCAAATTCCCAAGTCCTCTTCACCTCACAGCCAGATAAGGTGGGGCCAGACTCCCTTCTCCCCAGGCATCCAGGTTGGGGCCAAGCCATGCTACCTCCCCCCTGCACAGCTGGATAGGGGTTGGACAGGATACAGCTGTCTATACCTGTGGCCCAGTCATGGGTGGAGTCCCACTGGGTCTCTGTTATTCCTATGATAACCCTGCTTCCCCCACATGGCTAGATTGGCTCCCTGCTCCCTGTCCCCCTCCATTTGGGGCCAGATGGGGCTTCATTGCAACCACCTCAGGCACTGAATCAGGGCCACGGGTTGGATCTGGCCTGTGGTGGCACGAGGCACTGCCTATCCAGTTTGCCAGGGAAGAAGTCTGAGCATTACTGATTTATAAAGTCTAAGGTAATGTACTGAAGTAAGACCAAAAGGGAGTCAACATCTCATATGATTAGGACAATAGAACTAAAGATTTTTCTGTCTTCACGTCTTTGAGCAGGAAGGACTAGAACTTAAAACTTAGTAATGAACAATTGCTTGTGCAAATGTAGACTGGGGAATGACTGGCTGAACTTTAGTACTTCAGAAAAAGATTAGATTAGAGTGGACCATAAAATGAATATGAGACAACAGCATTTTTGTTGCCAAAAAGGCTGATGGCATATGGGGCTGTGTTAATAGCAGCATCACTTGCAAGTCAAGGTAAGTGATGACATTTTTTTGAAATGCAGATCCTAAGACTAGCTCTTACCTTCCACAAGGATGGATACAATGAGAAAACATTGGGAGGAGAAAGAGAGAGAGAATAGATGGGGTCTCTTCTGATTTACGGGATATGGTTCATTTCTTCACTGCTCATATCACTGGGCAAATAGCTCTCTGTATCTTAAGTTTGGTGCTGTAGTCCTAGAAACCAGCTGTATTGTTTTATATTATACTACTGACTTTTATAAATTGCTGCTGGGAAGGGACAGCCTCCACCTCTGTCTGCTGGGGAGGAGGCTCTTCTCAGCCAGACTGGCTGACCTGCTTGACCGGACTTTAAACTAAGCCCACCAAGGGATGGGAGGACTACTGTCACTGTTGGCCCACTAAGCAACCTTTGCAAAACCAGCAGGCCAAGGCACTTAAGGAAGCCCATGCCCCAACCCTGGAACAATCTGTAGGCAAGGCAAGGGCCCCAAAGGGACACTTGCATGCCTCTACACAAATTCCAGGAGCTTGGGGAATAAACAGGAGGAACTTGTCCTCCTGCTTAACACAGATAATTATGATATCATAGGAATAACAGAGACCCAGTGGGAATGACTGGGCCACAGGTATAGACAGCTATACCCTGGTCAGGTGAGATCACGTGGACAAAAGGGGCCCTTTTGTAGCTCTCTATGTCAAGGAAACTATGCATCCCAGCAAGCCAACATTGGGATCCAGGGTGTATGACTGGAGACCTTCTGAATTAAAACCCATGGGGAACACAACACAGGGGACACAATAGTGGGAGTCTACTACAGACCTACTCATAATCAAGCGTTTAACCAGGAATTCACCAGGGAATTGGTTGAGGCTGCATACTCCCAGTGCATGGTTGTCATGGGAGACTTCAAATACCCAGACATCTCATGGGAAGAGCACTTGGCCAAATCCAAACAGTCGCAAAGCTTTTTCACATGTATGGATGAGCTCTATCTGACTCAAGAAGTCTGCTGGCCAATGAGAGGTAAATCATTGCTTGACCTGGTACTGGCAACCGGGGATGACCTAATCAGTGACCTAATGATCAAAGGGAAGCTGGGTGACAGTGACCACGAGCTGATTACCTTCACCATCCACTGTATAGCTGGCAAGTCAATCAGCAATACAGCAGTCCTTGACTTCAGGAAAGCTGACTTTGACAAGCTCAGGAGGCTTGTCAGTGAGGCCCAAAGGGGCCATGACCCAAAGGGGAGTTCAGGATGAGTGGCTGCTCCTCGAGGGAGCAATCCTGGATGCACAAGCAAAGTCTATCCCATCTTGGAGGAAAGGCAGCAAAAGGGCACAGCAGCCCCCTTGGCTCTGCAGGGAACTAGCAGACCTCCTGTGTCTAAAAAGAAAGACCTACAAAGGATGGAGGACTGGACCCAGCTCCAATATTCTGCACTGGTCCAGACCTTTAGGGAGTAAACCAGGAAGGCCAAGGCTGCAACAAAACTCCAATTAACTACAAATAAGAAGGACGATAAAAAGTCCTTTTTTAGATAGGTGGAGAGCCAGAGGAAAAGCAAGGGTAACATTGGACATTGCTAAACCAGTCGGGACAACTGACAACTGATGCCTAGTACAAAGCCAACTTTCTAAATGGGTACTTTGCATTGGTTTTTCACCAGTCCCAAGGGATGCCCCTGCCCATTATAGGATGGGAAGGCCTGGGTGAGGGAGATTTCTTACCCTCCATCAACACTGACCTTGTGAAGGAACACCTTGAGAGGCTGGATACCTTCAAGTCAGCTGGCCCTGACAGTCTACACCCCAGGGTACTCAAGGACCTGGCAAGTATCATAGGTCTGCCCCTGGCACAGATCTTAAAGAACTCTTGGGTGCTCTGGTGATGTGCCTGAAGACTGGAAGAAGGACAATGTGGTGCCTATCTTCAAGAAAGGGAGGAAAGTGGATCCGGCAAACTACAGGCCCATCAGCCTGACCTCTATCCTGGGGAAGGTCTTAGAAAAGATTATCAAAGAGACCATTATTAACAGACTGGCCAATGGCAACATCCTGAAGGATAGCCAGCATGGGTTTGTTGCAAGTAGGTCTTGCTTGACCAATCTTATTTCCTTTTACGACAAGATGACCTATCACCTGGACAAGGGAGAAGAGATTGATGTCATATATCTTGACTTTTAAAAAGTCTTTGGTCTGGTATCCCATGATCACCTCTTAGTGAAACTGGCCAACTGCGGCCTTGGCTTCACCATGATCCACTGGATGGGGAACTGGCTCCATGGTTGGGCCCAGAGGGTGGTGGCTGATGGAAGTCAATTGTACTGGTGCACTGTGACCAGTGGGGCCCCTCAAGGCTCTGTTCTTGGGCCTACAATATTCAACATCTTCATTAATGATGTGGATATTGGTATCAGACATGGGCTGGCCAAGTTTGCCGACAACGCCACACTTGAGAACAGCATCTACCTGTAAAACATCCACACCTGAGGACAGGAGGGCAATCCAGGATGACCTCGACAGGCTCAGGAAATGGATAGATGAGAACCTGATGGTGTTTAACACCGAAACATGCAAGGTTCTCCAACTTGGGAAGAAAAACCCACGGCATGCTTATAGGCTTGGCAGTACTACGCTGGTTAGCACTATGGACAAAAGGGACTTGGAATCATTACTTACCACAAGATGAATATGAGCCTTCATTGTGATGCTGCAGCTAGTAAAGCAAGCAAAATGCTGGCTTCCATTCATAGATGCTTCTCAAGAAATGTTTTAGGATGTCATTCTTCCATTGTACTCGGCTTGGTGAGGCCACAGCTGGAGTACTGGGTCTAGTGTTGGGCTCCACCATTCAAAAAGGATGCTTAGAAGCTTGAGAGTGTGCAGAGGAGAGCCGTGTGCATGATCAGAGGTCAGGAAAACCAACCTTATGATGAGAGGCTGAGAGCTATGGGACTCTTCAGCCTGGAAAAGCGCAGGCTCAGGGGTGATATGGTGGCTGCCTATAAGTTTACAAGGGGTGCTCATGAGGATCTGGGGGAATATCTGTTCACCAGAGCATCCTAAGGGATGACAAAGTCAAACAGTCACAAACTTCCCCATGACCATTTCAGGCTGGACATAAGGAAGAACTTCTTTACTGTCCAAGCCCCCAAGATCTGGAATAGACTGCCAGTGGAGGTGGTTCAAGCACCTACTTCGAATGTCTTCAAGAGCCATTTTGATGTTTATCTTGCTGGGATTCTATGATCCCGGCTGACTTCCTGCTCCTGGGGCAGGGGGCTGGACTCGAAGGTCTTCCAAAGTCCCGCCCAGCCCTAATGTCTATGAAATCTATGAAATCTATGAAATGATCCTTCTGCACTATTCAGCACTGGTGTGGCATTACCTGGAATACTATATCCAGCAGGCACTACACATCAAGAAAATTGTGGACAGATGAGAAAGAATCCCACTGGAGAACATGCTTTATCAGGAAAGTTTGCAAAAACTAGAATTACTTAATCTAAAGCAGAGGTTCTCAAACTGTGGTCTGCAGACTAGCACGTGGTAAACTCCATTCAGGCAGTCCACAGAAAGATGACCTAAGGCTAAAGCTGACAAACATTACACCTGAATTTTCAGAACTTTGGTCAAAAAAAACAGGCACTTTTGCATTAGAAAGATAAGACTACTGATATCAAAATATGAGTTGTATGCTTTGATTTATAGAAGAAAAAACAGTTTATTAAGTGGTCCACCGAGACTCTCAGCAATTTTCAAGTGGTCCGTGAAAAAAAAAACGTTTGAGAGCCACTGGTCTAGGGAAGAGAAGAGTGAAGAGGGATTTGATAACAGTCATTAAATACCTGAAGAGTGGTTATAAAGAGGATTGTAAGAGATTACTTTCTCTGGCTGCAGGAGTTAGGACAAGAAATAATGGTTTCACAATACAATAAGGGAAATCTAGGTTGGAGCCTAAGAAGAAATTTCTCCCTATGAGGGTGAACTAAATTGTCTCCTGAGGTCCCTTCTATCTCTACATTTCTCTGATTCTATGACTACATGGAGCAATGTGGCATTTGAGATTTTCAAAGGGACTTGAGAGAGTTAAACATACAATTTACAATTACTTCAAACAGAGATGTATGAAATGCCCTTACTGCCCACTGAAAACCCTTGCTTTAATACTGTCATCTCCAAATTTTATTCTTTATGCAACCAACTGCTGTTGTTTCTGCAGAGCTACTATTAATTACTAGTCGGAAGAGATTTGATCTAAGTAGCTCCCCAGTTAGAAAAGGAATTTTTCCTTGGACAAATCTACCTGTTAAAATGTGGTCCCTCCTGCTGAAAATTTTGGGTACCCTTTGAGTTGATGCTGCTGGTATATTTAGAGTGATTTTTATCTAGCAGGTTTAAATGCCAGTGTAACAACTATTAGTCTTTTCCAAATGCAGAATTTACTACATATGTCTATTTTGAGTTTAATTCCTAAAAGAGAGATGACTTAACAACATGAGCTGAAGGATCTACAATGTATTAAAGCTGTCAACACTGTTAAATATCAGAATTAGAATGAAATAACTCAACTTCCTCAAATCATGTAGGCAGGGAGGCCCCAAGAGGGTTTTTTATTTTAAAAAAATCCTCTTTGTCTTAACTATGGTTTAGTTTTTTGTTTCTGATGCTTTGAAATGAGTGAGGCATAGTAAAAAAGAGAAAAGGACAAGTTCCATTCATGTTTGCTTTCTTCTAGTCAATGGAAGCTGGAATTTGTGTCAAGGTCATGGGAAAGGTCAATGACCTAATTTGTTTTTCTGCTTACAGCATAGCACTTCACAGATTGCTGAAAATGCATCAACCTTAGTGGTAGTATCCCAGTGTTCTGAAAAAAAGGGTTTAGCATTGTTTATCATTTCATTGTTTAGGAAATCCTTTTTTACAAGTATGAAAATGATTTGCACAGTGGGCTTGGAATAACCAAGACTATTAATACTCTACAAGAGAAGTATCAGACAGAAGGAACTATGATTCAGTAATTAAGTCAAGTTCAGTTTAATCACTTTTCTTCCCTGGTTATTATAAATGTTTAAATACCATACTGTAGTTAAAATGTGTGTACTTACATAAGTACTGCTTTGAAAGGATCTAACTTTTCAATCACAATTCTCCATTAAATCACCAGTCTGGATTTATAGAGGGTACACTTAACGTTTTCTACCATTTTGAGCAATTCCAGCAATGTCCCTATGTTTGTAATGTGGTTCACTTTGTAAACTCTCACATTTTTCAGATTTAAGAATCAGTTGCACATAGCAGCTAAAAAGAAGACTAAGCACATACGTCTATTAGATACACAGACATCAGGATTAACCCAGCATGACTTTTCCACATCTCACTGTATTGCCTTATTGTACTCCCTCAGATTCAGTGGCACAGAGTGAAGTGGAAGGTAGTAACTTAGCAAAAATCTTGGCTTAAAAGCTCAGACATGAGGCAAAACTTCCTACTTGGTAATGATACAGCAGGAGGCAAAAGTTATGAATCATTTCAGTGCCTTCCTATTCCTGGGTTTCAATGTGGCCAAAGTACCACTCTGTGGCAGTCATTATTCTCTCTACATGCTCCATCTGTGATGTAAGGATTAGAAGATGATAATTAAACATACTTGATGTCATGCCCAACTGTATACGTTAAAAGAGGACTTCCATAGTTCCCAAGAATCCTGTTGCTTGTCTCACCCTCATATAGCAGACAAAATATCCATGTTCTCCATGATCATGAAATCAGGAATTGTCCTGACAACACAAAAGCTTAATATTAAATACATGATGAAAGAAAACATAACAAGATTGTTATGATAATGATATTATGCAGTGAAGAGATTTTGTTGGTTCTTAAAATATTGTTCTGTTCCCCTGAAATTTTGGCTGCCACACACTAGAAACACCATAGGTAAAGAATGGGTGTTCATTTCAGTCCCTAATGAATGAACATCCCAGTTAAAACTAAAATGGAATCTCTTCATTCAGCATACTCTGTCCAGTAAGTCAGATTGAGCAAGAAAAGTAAATACAATTGAATTGTGTCATGTAACTTTGAGATCCAGGAAGTCTTTGGCATATCATTGCAGCAAGATTCCCCCTAGAGAAATAGATGGCCCTCCCATTCTTCCATAAAAATAACTGTATCCTTCCTCTGGGATGGCTTGTCTTAAAATATGCTTAGTTTTTTATTTTATCTTTTCTTAAAATCAGTAGTCTTAATATTTGTATCAGAAAACTGATTATCTGGTAATAATTGATGTTTTATTTCTACATTCATGAATTCTTAAATCCATTTAATCATTTACTCATATTTGTGTGTAAACTAATGGCTATATCTTAGGTGTCTTATTATTGAGGCATGTGAGCTCTTCTGCTCAGAAGAGTAACGTTTGGTTACTAGAGAATTCTCTTAGGTAGCCTTGAATTAGATTGAGGTAAACTCATTCCGGTTGTCTTGAAACCCAAGACTAAGTTCAATAAAGGTCTGAGGGTAATTTTTTTACTATCAATTCATCATGTTGGCATTTTTTATTTTCAGCATTCTAAGGCTCTTGGCATTGACCATTTAAGAACTGTGGCTTATAAAGAAATAAGCTTTTCGGGGTTTGAAACCTGGAATTTTAGCACATCTAGATATTTAGCATTTCAAGGCAGCTCCTTGACAAGTCAATCTAATTAGGAACCCAGGAAATTGACTTTTGCTTTATATACCCAATTCTTTGTCATTTTAGGAATATATTTTTATCTATTGTCATGTCTTTCCGGATCTGTTTCTCAAATCTGGAGCTGTTTGCCATCTATGAGATTAGGTATTTATGTAAATAGATTAAATAGCTCACTGACACTTTGCTTCCATTTCCATTGTGCTAGTGTATAAATTTACATAGTTACTACATTCTCTAATTCAGTGTTAGGAATAACGTCTGCAGACACAGATAAGTAATATTAATTTATGCTTTTCCAAGTGTAGCAATTAACTATTAGTAGTATTCATATTCTATAAATAGATATTTTACAGTGAATGGAGTTAATTTAAATTGGAGTAGGTTGAAAAAGACACATGAATTAACAATGAATGGTAATGTTAGAATGATGTTTTAGTGAGATGGTCCAGGAATTGTGCAAGAGGCAAGGATTTTGTGGGGGTGATATCTTATACTGAATCAGTTGTATGTGTGTATTAAATTTAGGTCACCTGATGAAGAATGTCTTGCTTTCAAAAACTTGTCCTAAAAATGAATATAATTTTCTCATAAAATGTCCAAAGGTCACATCAGAGTTGTCACTTAGCTTCTATTTGTACTTGTTGAAAACCCATGCTCACAACTGTCTTCATTTAATTCCTTCATGTTAAGGAACTGAGCATGAATATGTGAAAATTAAGTTGTGTTCAGTTATGATTAATTAGACCCCCTTTAATTGTGCAACTAATTTAGGCTGACTACACATGCAAATTATCTATTGAGCTTTAAAAAGGTCCAACCAACTATAAAGTTACTTCTGGAAAATGTGTAGTAACTTAATAGCTGGTTTCTTTCCAGCTTTAATTTGCATGTGTAGCCTGTACCCCCGCAGCTGGTAGCCCTGTCAGCTGATTGAATCTCCCATCTGTGGCGAGGGGGGGGCATGTACACCCCCAATGTGAGGAGCTCCCAGCTGAGCACATGCCCCTACAGCTGGGAGCCTGATCAGCTAACAGGGTTTCCAGACACAGGGACACACCACATACAAACACAGCTGGGAGACCACAGCTTCTGTGATGCACGGTGCACCCCTGTAGCTAGAAGAATACATGAGCTTCAGTCTCCCAACCACAGGGGTTCATGGGGCATCCCCACAGCTGGAAGCCCAGACAGCTGAAGGCAGTCCTGACTGTGGGAAGTTGTTTCCTGTTGGTGCAGGGCGAGCCAAGGATCGGGTTCACCCTGCCTTGGCAATAAGGTGTGATGGGATCTGATTCTAAAATCATGCCTCCTGCCATACACATGTGGCACGGCAGGAGACTCAATTGTATGCGTCTAGTAAAAAACCATGACCACCCCTCAGATTATTGGTTAAGGCTAAGTGACAACGCTAAGGCCTACAAACAAGTCAGTGTCAAGGTTAAGAGACACAGCCATCTTGATTGGGTATTCAGTAGCAGAGGATGAGCTCTGTATGTGAACACCATGCAGAGGGAGCATGATCACAGCGTGATCAGGGGGGTTGAACCAATCAGTGGCTACTCCGGAGACA
>JAGPOW010001918.1:35260127-35279585 GCA_030014935.1 Caiman crocodilus | reverse complement strand
GAGGCGGATTGCAGTAAGTATGTACCGCCCTACTATAAAACCCACCCCTGGAGCTCAGAGAACTCAGAGCTCTCCTCCTCCGAGGCCTTGCGGTTAGAGCCTACAAGGAGTCGGTCCTCTCAACTCGTGATCAAGCTCAATTCAATCCAGGATTGGGCCTAGTCCAGAGTGGAAAAACCCGTGTACCCCGTTGTTGCTGTTGAGAAGAAATAAAACTACGTTTTGTAAGTACCATCGTCTTATTTATTCCACCGTATAGCTGGACCCTTATAAACTGGAACAGGTCGGAATAATCCTGTCCAGCAGTCAACTACCCGGAACTCGCAAAGCTCCCTGCGGTTAAGGGAAGTGAGCAAGGCTCCCTGCGGTTAAGGGAAGCGGAGATCCCTGCAGCTAAGGGAAGCAGATCTCCCTGCGGTTAAGGGAAACGAGTTGCTTCACGAGCCCCCTTGCGATTAAAGGAGGCAATCCGCGACATGGACAAATAGGCTGACATTGCAGAAGAAACATGTCCTTGGTGATTTCACTTTCTTAATATAAGTGAGAAGAGGACAAGAAAACTTGCAAGCAGGCCCAGCTAGCCTCTAACTTTTTTTTTTCAAGGTGGTTAGTATCCTTGTATGACCTTATATACACTTTTTTTTAGGTGTGTTGAAGTCTAGGCAGGTGGCAGATCCTTAGACTGAATGATGGAGGGTTAGAGACCATATCCTGAATTGTTCAATATATTGATCAGGCAGCCTTTTGCACTCCCTTCTTTTGCCTTCAGCTCTCCCTCCGACACTAAAGAATCTTAAAAGCCTGCACTAAGTAATACAGATTGTCCAAGGTATATGCAAAGAAATAGCTATAGATATGCATGGATAGTCCTAAGTCCTATGTCTGTTCTTCCTGGCAATACCCTGGCAATACCCTTATGAATTATTACAGTTAAATGATAAGAATAAAGCTGCATACTTTTCTAGTTTCAGAACTCAGGCCCATTCACATGCTTACTTTTGTGCAAATATTTGCATACCTAAATGAGCATGTGCAATTTGGAATGATTGGACAAACACCTTGCTTTATAGCATATATCCCAAAACCTCCCGTTTCAGTTTCTATGCATATTTATCATTAGATACATTCTCAAAAGTTGGTTCATATTTAAATCCTGAGTTTTAACAAACATCTGTACCTTTCCAGGACTTGCATTATCAAACTGGAACTGTAATTTCACATTCTGCAATGATAGTTGAAACATAAGACAAGAGGAAGGAGGATTTCTAGCTTATGGAATGAAACTCTTAGAACTATTTTACCTGACTTAATTATTTGAAGAAGCCTTTCTCCAGATGGAAAATGAACTGAACCCAATGCTTATTAGTTCAATCCCCTAATTTAGGAGATAACAAACTGATTTTGATCATATCAGGCTGTCAACCCTTGTTTAACATTGGAATAGAAGAAACCCCTATAACATTTTAATGATTCTTTATGGAGGAAAAAGTCAAAATGAGAAGTTCTACAGAGTGCTTTATTCCACAGAGTGCACTGATTTGGTATTAAATGGAGAAACTTTTAGGTGAGAGAAGTTTTGGACTTTAAATCTAACTCAACCAAAGAGTTATACCTCTGCAGGTCACTTAAAAGTGGGCTAAGATTTAGTTCAAATTTTAGCTTCATTTGACCACATAAGAAGCCTGCAACCAGGGGCTGTTTTACTGAGAAGCCCAAACCAGAATCGACTTTGAATTGGTTTGGGTCTATTTTCTGGAAAAGAGATGCTGTCCTGTTTGAGATCAAAATCATGCAAAACATGATGGCTTCAGGGAGGTTATGGATTCAAAGCAACCAAAATCTCAACGGACAATCAAGTAGCAAGGGAGAGGGTGAAACAGACTGTGACAAAACTAGATTAAAAGAAATGCTCGTACAAACTCCTATCATCTCCAAGTCCTATGTACTTCATTTATAATGGAGGTATGCAAATATAAATCATAGGGAATCATAGACAAGTCAAGCTGAAAGGGCCCTCAAAAGGTCATCTAATTCAGCACCCTGCCTGAAGTAGGATCATCCCTGTGCAAATCACCTTATACAAAGCCATTGTCTAATTTCTTAGCAAAACTACACAATGTACTTTGACGCAATACAAGACATGACACCCTAACTTGCCATAGGTAAAGCAGGGAGTACTACAGAGGCCTGCTGCTACAAAGGCTGTTAATGGATGCTTGAGAAATCCCAGGAAGAGGGCCATACCCCCGCTACAGGGGAAGGCACCCCCCGCCCCCCATGAAGTCCATACCAATTTGATCATTTGGCTAATTTGATATACCCCCAAACAGGCCCCCATGAAAAAGTCATGCCAAATTTAATATGGATTAAACTGTCAGGGATTTAAAGAAATCATTCTAAAAACTTGTGGGATTTAATAAACAATAGGATTTTTTTTACAGTTTTTCAAATTTTCTCATAGACTCTCATAACAAGGCTAAAGTGCTCATTCTAATCCTGTCAGATGTTACAAGAAGCCTACAGAAATTTTATAATTTTCAATCAAATTTTTGTAGGAAATTTTAGGGGGTAACTGTTTGAAGTAGTTGTCGTTTCTGATATATCTTGAATATCCCATGTCTCCAACCCTGTCCAGCTGATATGCTGCTCTCTCTCTCGCTTTTCAAAATATCTAATATTCACAGCAGGAGCTCTCTGATATGGGCTGTTTATAAGCAGTTTGTTCTCTTTTCTAAAATTCCCCTACAGACCCATATTTAAAAAGCATAGCCTTCACCCTATGTTCTCCCATTAAGCCTGAGTCTCGCTTGCCTTCTCCTTTTGTGCCTATTTCACCTTACTGTTTTAAACAATTCTGACAGAGACTCCTTACATCACTGCCTAGTGCTGACAGTTTTCAAGTTGTGTCCTGCTCTGAAAACAGTCAAATAAAACTGGTATGAAAGAGACTTCCTCAGCTCAGAAGAAACACTGGAGCTCTCTAGGAAATATTTCAGTGAAGATGAGGTGATGGATAGGAATAGACAGCAAGGTGGGGGAGGGCAGGAGGAAACATTTTTATTATTTTTAACACATGTACTTGTCATGATTCATAATGGGAATTTGGGTGGGAATCTACAGCTGTGAAGGCAAGGGGAGAGTATTATTTTTATTATAAAAATATGTACTAATCATAGCTCAAGCAGGGAACGAGGGTGGGACTGTATATAATGAAGAAGCCACCTACTGTGGATGGAGGAGGGGAGTATGAAGAAGGGCAAAAGGATTCTGTTTTTTCAGATGTGTCAATTTAAAATATGCCGTTTGGTCTTCCATGCCCTTTTTGAATAGCTGCCTCACTACAGAAAAGAACATGTCGAATGATTTAATTATTCCTGCAGATTACTGTGACTATAACATGCAAGGACTGATTCCAACATCATGTATACATTATTATGTGAATGGCTGATCTCTGGGTTTGGCCCCCATGCTAGAGAATCAAAACAAAAAAATGGGTTGAGTCCAACTGAAATGAAAACATTTGGTTTCCTTCCCTCTTCAAAACAAAATAAAAAAACAAAACAAAATCATTGAGGTAAAATGAAATAATCTTTTAACCCAAACCAAAGCATTTATTTTCTATTTCATACATTCTGAACAAAAGCAAAGCACTAGAAATGAAAGATTAGACTAAGGACCATTCATAAAAAAATGGCAAGAAAGAGACATTCCCCAGTACCCCCATCCTTACAGCACTTACCCACAATGTGGGAGACTAAGGTTTCATTCTAGGCTCTGAGAGAATCTAAACCTATACCTCATGGGCTTGTACGGTACCCTACCACCATGCTGTAGGGTATTCTGACGTTATGAAGATGATATCAGTATGCCTGGTAGTATATAGTTTAAAATGCCTAGAAGCTTATGGATATAGAGACTGGAACCCAGGGGCATCATTTGGTTCTTCTCTGGACACTCAGATGACCAGATTTGGTTGCCTACGTGGTCATCATTTAAGTCCCCTACATGCCACTTATGCACAGGATGGCACTCTGTTCCTGCACATGTAATCCTATGTACGTGAATGGGCAAGTGTCTACTCAGAAACAATGCCTAAATGACATTTTGGGGACTTAGGTGACCATGTTGACAAACAAAGCTGGTCAACTGGGTGTTCAGAGAAGAGTAGGATGGTGTGTCCAATCTCTCTAGGTGTGACCCCCAAGCCACTATGCTTTCAAAGTCATTCTCTTCCTCTGATTCAGCAAAAGACTGGGTATTGTATACAGAGGGAACAGATTCACGAAGAAATAAGGGAGACCCACGCAGAATATTTTATTGCCCCATGAATGTGAGAAGGTTTTGTTTGTTTTGTTTTTTCCTGGTGAAACTATTTGGCAAGTGAAATCTGCATTAAAAATAGCATTGTGGCAAATTAAACTTCATTTGTGGGCAGGGAGCAACCTATTTTCTGTAAAATAAAATCTTCCAGATCTATTTGCTTAGCTTTTAGTTAATACCTATTAATTCGATTTCAAAATAAAAGCATGTAACTTTCTTATCCCTCTTTTAGTAACTGTCCTCTTGGGTCATGCATATTATTACCATGATTGTCTGTCTAAAGAGTCCCTCTGAAATCTTGTCCAGATGTACTATAAGAAAGGTGTGATCTACAATGAATACCAGTAAATTCTTCCTTATCCTGTAACAAAAAAAAAAAAAAAAAAAGCTGGTAGGCTGGGTAAGTGTCACTGGGAAGCCCCTTTTTTTTTTTTATATTTTCAACTGCCATCAGTTCTACCAGCCCCAGAGAGAGAAAAAAACAAGCAGTGGTTAAGGTGCTATCCTGAGACTCAGAAAACTGTTAGTGACTTTGCACTAATCACTAATCATACTAATCACTAATGTGGCCCTCGGGCCAGGGACAGGAATGAGAATGACACTGTAACCTAATGGTCTAGTCACATCTCCAATGAAAAGGGTAGTTTATATAAAGTATTCACTAGAGTATTCACCCAGTCTCCCCTCTCCCAAAATGAATGCCCTCTGCCCTGGGAAGTAGACATACTTTTCCAGTGAATATTTACTAATTTTAAGTGTAGTGGAACAGGTTCAACTGGGAGGATTAAAAAGCCACCTCCCCACAAAAAACCCAGAAGACTGCATGGCCTGGTAGTCAGGGTCATCTGCCAGGAACCAGGTAGTCAGACCCTTTATACAAGCTTCAGGTATTACATTTAAGTCTCCCACACTCTAAAATTGACAAATTGAGGGCATGTGCAGATGTTGTATTTAGATTGACCTAACTACTATCAGGTGGATCTAGGATGCCTGTCTGTTCAGATGCTAGGGGAAGTTAAATTGGGCAAGAAGTGTTGGGCCCAATCTAAATTAGCTCACCTGAGGAGGTAAGATAAGTTAGCTCGAGAATGGATTACCCTGATTAAGTGATCATTTGCAAACATTTCGAGTGCATCCCTAGAGCTGGGAAAACCTAGCTGCTTGCCCCAGCTCTAGAGCTGTGCTCTTCCTATGTGGGGGTGCCCTCCCCCCAGTCTTGGTCAGCCTATTTTTAGGCCCCAGATGGAAAACCACCCCCTCCACTGACCCACCAAGACCAACCCCAAGGACCCATTAGTCTGCCCCCCAATCTTACCCACCCCAAGTTACTGACACAACGCTTTTTGCATAGCACCTGGCACCAAAGCACATGTCCACAACCCACTCCCAATCTATGATCACACAGCTTAAAGTATGACCATAGATTGGTTACAGTGAATGCACATATCCTGAAATGTGGATAAAAGTGGACCATAGCTACCACCTTCTCTCTTGCTCATGCTTAGGAATGCTTGGAGAATGCCTAGCAGACTGGACCCTACCACAACCTGGGTTAGAAGAATATGCGCCTGTTATGAATCCCAAGGTTGGGCTAAGGTACTTAGTTGCTCAGTTCTGTGAAGACCAAAATTTGTTTAGGCACATCCATGAGCAAACTTTGTATGTGCTTGGAGAATTTTACCACATGAAATCGAAGTGCCTAAAAACTTTAGGTGACTCGAGGGTGAGGTAGTAGCTGAGCAGGGG
Organism: Caiman crocodilus; assembly: GCA_030014935.1. NCBI lineage: Eukaryota > Metazoa > Chordata > Crocodylia > Alligatoridae > Caiman > Caiman crocodilus. Next base: position 35,273,519 of record JAGPOW010001918.1, on the reverse strand, counting down.
TTTTGAAGATCTAAATTTTGAACTTAAGCATTTAAGTCCTGCTTGAATCCTGCCGTGCATCCACATAATAGATACTATGAAGACTGAGTCTTTCTCAGACCCAAAGTTAGTATCCAAGTGATTTTTATGGTGACTTCTGGTATGATTCAATTCTGTGATGGTTTCAGATTTCACTTGAAAACAGGAAACTGGTTTCAGAGAAAAGTTCATAAACCACAAGGCAAATGAAAACAACCTAAAATAATTTAAAATAAAATCTCAAGATTTTTAAGCTAATTTCATGATTTTGAGGTTGGTGAGGAAGTGGGGAGCTGACACATCATTTCATTATTTTGGAGTTTGCTGTATTGGACCATCCATAAAAATCTTAAGAAGAGATGGACTAAGACCTGGTAAAACTTCAGGGTCTCTGATTTCCATATCCCTACCATAATGGTGAAACAAGACTAGGAAAGGGAATGAGATGGATAGGGAGCTTTTAAAAATGTTTTAGGCAACAGGGTTTTTGTTGTTTTCTTTTGTTTCCCATTTTAGCATCCCAATCAGATGCTGTTTGAACTGTTTATGAAAGGGATTGTTGAGACCTACTTATTATCTTCCTGTCCTGTTTCACCATTATGGGCACTGTAAAAATCTAAAATAAATGACAGTATGCACTCCAATGAGCTTGTCTTCCTAATGCATTCATCATACAATTACTTATCTTCTGACTCTAGTGTGGTAACTTTGGAGTATTCATATTGGTATACTTTAACTGAGAGCATTCCTCCTCCTGCAAAAAATATCCTCCATAAAAGTTAGTGATGGTTATAGTCAGAAGATCAGGAAGTCCATGTGCAAGCCAATCCTATAACTTCTTGTCCAGCAGTATTGTAAGGACAGAATTTCTTGTGTATCATGTTAGACTTCTACAAAAAAAAAAAATCCAAGAAAAAAAGAAAATTCTTGCCAGTTATTAATTTACTCTGACTCCTGAAGAGACAGGTACTACTCCCATTGAGAGAGTAGGAATTTAGTCACTGACTTATAGCAGGAGAGAGTGATGAAGAAAACATTTTAGAGATTTTTAAGTGTCTAAAGATGCAGATAAAGTTTCATTCTGGCTGATTTCCCATTGATTCCACTTTTGACAATCCCAGTTTTGGGGATTTTTAGGAACAATCTTTAGGAGAATGAATACCATTACATTCTGACCTTTAATCCATGCCTAAAATTTATACCTAATGCAAAGATGAGGAAAGAAAGGGATGGTTGGCAGCCTTCTATCACATGAAAAATTAAACAGGGGTTAGTGTCACCACTGCCTCTGACTGACCAGGGAAAAATGAAAGATTCTGTGGCATTCTTGGAAAAATACTGAGGCTTCCTCTGATGCCCTGGCCAATATTTTCCCTCTTCCACTTAAACAAGCTCTCATTGTCCAGTGCTTTATGTGAATTATCGCTAAGCATAACTTGGCTACTCTTTTCTACTTATCCAGTAAGCACGCTTAACCCTCTTTGACAGGACTCATTACTTTGTAAAGTCCATGGGGATAACTTAATATGAAAAATTCTATATAAAATCAGACTTCTCTAGCCATTTTTCCACTGCTAGTTGTGAATGATGCAGTAAACAGACAGATGTGTTTAGGATTTATAAACATATTCTCTCTCATTCAGTATGTTTTTCATGTACTAAGAAATACTAAGCTAGTCTCTGTTCTTTGTCACATCCCAAAGTCAGCCACTTAGAATTCTTCTGAAGAGCTCTTTACATTCTCTTCACTGAGTTCCATAATGAAAAACTCCAAAGGGACTGGGGGGTGTGTGTGTGTGTGTGTGTGTGAAGTAATAGAAAGAGTGAGTCAATAAGAAAAGAATGTGTGTCATGTGATGCAGGCAGTGGTGTGGTTGGTATAAATAATACAGCTTTCCCTTCAACAAAAGTGAGATAGTTCTTGGCCTAAAACTTTAATGTGCAGTTAATTTGATAGTGATCACATTGAGGGATTGGTGAGGAGTTCCCATCTGTTGTTCACTGTGTATTTAAGTACACCTTAGTGCATCTGAACCGTAGCTACCTTTTTGTCTATCCATTCCCCTTTTATAATCAGTAACAGCATATGCCACTTCATCTCACAGTAGAAGACTATTCAAAGAGAGGATGTCTCTACTTCGGGGAGTTGCCTCTGCCTTCTTGACCCTAACACTACCTGGAGCAACTCTTCTATCACTGTCACCTCCCTGCATTTTGATACCCCACATTTTAACCCATTTAGAGATAGATGCACTTTTGCTCTCTTCTTCACCTCAGCTACAGGAAGTTATTCAGATTCAATGAAACATGGAGTTTGCCCCCAGGACACTTGAACACAGTTGCCTGCATAGAACTCCAAGCTACTCACTGCCCTAGAGCCTTATGACCTGAATTCTCTCACCAGATATGAATTCATGTTGGTATAGTTTATTTATTCATTACACATTTAACTTCATTTGCGTTACCAGTTTTAAGTTAGGGGAGAATCCTTTTGAAGACATTGGACTATTACATAGACCCACACATACTTTCTTGAATAAAACCAAGAAGACATTTCAGGAGTCTATATGACTCCTCATCCAATTAAAAATCCAACTAAATAACAAAATATGTTTCATAAGACTTCTCAAGAATATTAAAGTTGCCCTCTTTGATGCAAACTTTTTATTTAAAAGGATTTTTGGTAATACTTCAGAGAGACAAATGAAAAACTGTTAGATGGCATCCAAAGCTGATGAAGAATATTAGATGATTCCTAGGATAGCAGGCTATGGGACTCAGTGACATGTGTACATTTATGTCCTACCCAAATCCTAAAGCCAGCAGGTTCATCTTAATGTTTCTCTGATGTCTTGAAAAACATGGCATCTTCTGCTAATATTCCAAAATTTTCACTGTCATAATGCTGAGATGTACAGCTCTTAACTTGGAATTTGGTGTTGCTCTCAGTTTTTACCATCCATTACAGAAGGCACAAACCCTTCTATAGTCTGTAGGTTTGATGAATGCCTTTCTAATGTTTGTTACATTATTTCTAGCTTTTTAAACTAATATGACTGAACCAAAGAGCCATACGGGTCAGGGATCAGAAAAATAATCAGTGCAGAAAAAGGCAACAGTGTTCACTAATATGTTCACCAAGTGTAGAATTGCTAAAAAACCTTAAAGGGTGGGGGGAATTAAATTACTGAAAAATGTTGCGATGATTATCCTAATCTAAAATACTCTACTATAAATGGCATAATATAGGGATCTGGCTCTGTTAATTAATCAAGCCATCCACAGGTAATCTTCATTTGGTCAGTGAAAAATTTCTGCAATTGCAGAGATGCAATACCTGTAAATGACAAGCCTGCATATTAAACTTAGTTATGTGGTTTATGAGACCATCCTTGTCCTTTGATATCTGACCAGGAAAATTATAGTGAAATGGGTGTGGGGGAAAGAAGTACTGCATCCATTAAGAAGTAATGATCTCTAGACAATGTGTTCCTTGAATTAGTTCATTTTAAAAGAGAACAAAGTGTTTTTCCTGCTGGTTAGCTTTTCAGCAGGGATGCCCTGCTTGCCTTATTTCAGATCTGTGACACTATGTGGTTTCAATTAGTGGTAGCACTTGCAAAACAGTAATGCAGACATTTTGGCATGAATCTGACTCCAAGGCATTGAAAGGTACTTAAGATCTATTAAAGAATGGGTGGAAAAGGCATTATATTTGAATCATTTAATTATTGATTATTTGTCATGATATTTATGCACCTATATTTTATAGATTGGGTTTCGTATCTCTTCTTTGCCTCATAGTTTATGCTTTTTACTTACTTGTATGTTTACTTTCTGCCTCTTTTGTTACCCAGGTGTTTTATATGGTGCCCATTAAATCCTCCATTAGGTTTTTGGGTAATTTAATTCTCCCATGAATCACCCAATATTATAGAAATCATAAGGCTTAGTGCTTCTAGAGCCATCCTCAGTTTCAGCCTCCTTTACAGTCCATTGCTATACAGCCATCCTCAGCTTCAGTCTTCTATAAGCATTGCTGTTGCATTAGGGAGATGGGGAAAAATACTATTCAACCCTCTACTCTTTCTTAACTTATTTGATGTTATGAACTAATCAATATTTTAGATGCCCTTGGAAGGGGAGCATTTATATATTTCATTTTGCAACTGAGGCCAGCTGGCTTTAGTAGGTCTCCATGTAAGTGTAAATGTGCACATTGGATTTTGATTGGTATGATTTAATACAGTATCATAACCCTAGAGTATCCATCCTACCTGTCTTGATATGTAAATGATGATGTGAAGAGCACATGATGGTATAGTTACAGGAGGTGATGAAGGGATAATCAGAACCTATAGAATGGATGAGGTCAAGGCTAGACAAGACCCAATATTTAGGCATATGACACACTGAAACAGAATTAATCTGTTTTTGTAATGTGGAATGAACATACAATACAAAGCCCTGCACCACTTGAAGTCACTCTTCTCCATGGTAAAGTTACCCCTCAAAACACCAGGAGAATCTATATGCTTACATACAGGACATATGCATGAAGCCACAGTTACTCTCATTGTAAGAAAGCCATTTGGCCAGTGAAAAACTGTCTAATAGCTGCCCCTAGCCACTGTAGCAGTGAGACACTGTAATAATAGTGCCTATTCTGGGCAACTATCTCCAGAGAGCTGGTAATGTCTGCTCGTGACACAAGGGTTAGTTTCTTTCAGATAATTTTTTCAGGTAATTGTTAACAAAGGCAGGGTATTTGAATGGAAACCACTTTACAAAGCATAATTAAAATATTTTACATTTAGGGCACAGCTACACAAGACTATTAGCAAGTACTGGTGTATAAGCAAGTATTAAATAAATGCACAATAACCAGAGTTACTGTGCAGTAGTGGTGGCAAGTATCTTTTAAGTGATGCTACCATGTAGTAACCTAATACTACTGCGCAGTTGCATCTCAGAATGGTTTTTGCCACTCAACACCTACTGCGCATTAGTATTGGGCTACTGCGCAGTCAACATCTCATATAGAAGCACCCTTAGAACCATTACAGATCAATAGCACTTGGGTCCTAAGTGACTTTGAAGATTCACTAAGTGAACTGAAGATCTTTGTCCTGTATATTCAGCTTGAAGCCTAGCTCTAGTGACTAAGCTTAAATGAGGTTGTCCTTTTACAATCAACACTTCTGACAGAGTTTTGCTTTGATATTTATGGTTCATTTCAATTCCAAGCAAAATTTAGGGCTGTAACCTAAACAGAATAAACCATGGCAAATGTCATTGTATCCAACTCTGTGAAGCCAAGATGCTGAATTTCTCATAGCTCTGTTCAAAAGCATTTATGTTTACCAGCTTTCACCTTAACCTTGCTTGTACCTACATATAGCCTATGTTCTTACTTTGGAAAAAACAAAATGGAGAAGACATGAAAGAGGTAACAACATCAGGGTAGAACTAGAGAGAAATTTCTATTTTTTCTATCAAATATATTTTATGGTGAATTTATCAGTCCAGAAATAAAGCTGACCAGTTAGACAACAGAGGTCAAATCCCTACCTGGCATTATCCCACAGATTTAGCAGAGATGTACCAAAACCACAATGATATAATCTTATATTGGTAACCCTCACTCTTTTTAAATTATAGGTAATCTGGAATGGAGATACCATACAAACAGGCTCTACCAATTTCATTCAAACTTAACTGCTTTTATTGCAATTCTAGGAATAACGATCACATTTCACTGATTTAAGGGAGTGCATTTAATCCACAACACCAATTGCCATCATCCTGATGGGCTTGTTTTGTGATCAATACATGTATTAATGATAATAAAACACTTATGGGATTCCCAGATGTAGACACAGGCTCTTAATCCTTCCTTGTACTGCTGGGGATAATCATTTTTACAACATGAGATCACTTGCACCAGTGAAGTGCATTTTAACACCTTTCCCTGTTATCTCTGTGAACTGATGATCCTAATGGAATCCCAGCAGTGCATTTAAACTCTATTTCCTAGGTTAATCAGGCTAAAAGACAGTTAACTAAGTTTCCCAAAGGGGGACTTGTCTACATGGAAAAAAAAAGATGCTGCCAGAATTGTTCATCATCAGAAATATCAAGCACTGAGAATAAAGAGGCAGCAGCACTGGGGAAAGAAAGACTGGTTTTGTCTTAGAGTGGACAGCAAGCTGAAAAAAAATATTTTCTGAACAAAGAAGTCAGGCCAGTCCCCCTCTTTTTTGATCTTTAATCCCTTCTACCCGTAGTAGAATAGTAAAAGAGCCCTCCTCTCTTTCTAATAAATAGCTAGTGAGGCAAGGCATTCAACGGCATGGCCCTTTGATCAGCACAAAGCTGTCAGCCCCTGCCGCTTTTTTTCTCCCAGCTCTTGTTCCTGGTTAAAAGTGGAAGTAATACCCTGTCAAAGAAATACCCTAGGTGTCCTGCAAATCATCAATCCTTTTTCTTTTTTTATTTCCACTGTTCCACCCTCCCCGCCTGAAAAACATGCCCAGGGCCACCTTTCTTCCTCATCCTACCCCTTCTCCAGAAACCCGGGTCTATCTGATACACAATTCAGTGTGCCAGTCTGACCTACTGGGACCTTGCTGTCTGAGACTCTACCACTCTGTGCAGACAGGGGAAACCTCCCCTCCAGAACAAACAACATTTACTTCAAAGCACTGATCTATTTAAAAAGAAAACGAAAATATGTTCACCCAGGCCCAGCAGTGTGATTCCTGGAAATTAGTTTTGATTATTTTACAATGCCTCCCCACAGCAGAAAATACAAGTGATTCAGGTTTTGCTTGACAGATTCTCTGAGATCCCGGCTGAAGCAAATCTTTAGGCGGCTGCATTTGGGAGTGCATCACAGCATCTCAGCAGTAAACAGTTTGCAAATATTGCTGCTTTCAGATAGGCCATTCAGCACATTTTAAAACTGGCTTGTTGTTTACTCCTCTAATTATAAGCAATCCATGTTTCTCCTCATTGCAGTGTCAGGACCTGATATACAGTTTGCAAATATTATGCAAGGAAATAATTCATGAAGGCAAACAATTACAATCATCCACAGAACATGAGATTTGCTCTTACTGTTTACCAGGAAAGGGAGTGCAGGGCAATGGGTTTGGCATTTGTCCGTTCGTGTATGCAAAGAGGCAGGGGTAGAAGAAAGCACTGTAAAAAGATCGTTATCATCAGACAATGCCATAACATTAATGACAAGAAATCATGTTGAACTCCCCATGCCATTCCCCCACTGTGATTGGTGCACTGCGTGCATTATGCATGTGTGTCTATAGAGATGTTTTTGAAAAATCAGGACTGAGTGAATACTGCTCGTTGTTCTGGCTGCAAAATGTCAAACTGCAGTGGAAAGAAATACAGCATTGCAGTGGTGGTGCGCGGAGGCCCCCGGTAGGAAAGCAGGAGCTATTAAGTGGAAAATTCCTGCAGAGGACGTGTTTCCATTTCTAATGTGAAGAAAGAGGGTGTTGTTTGAGGCTGGCAGGTCTGTGGAAAATACAGAAAACTCAGGGAAGATGAGAAAATGACCTCATTGAACTCTGAGAACTTAAGCAAACAAACAGCTTCAGCCAACATACCACATTCTTGTAGTGCTTGTGCCTAAACAACAAATTGACCTACAAGTTATATAATCATCCACAAGGCCCTGTGCCCCTACTGAATGTGAAGAGACGGTAGTTCTGTACGACAAGAGGAAAAAAAGCACTAGCGCAATAGGAAAGAATATTGGAGCAGACCCTTTTTCCACACACGCACCCCAATCAGTACACTCATATAAGGTTCAGGCTTAATTGCACTCTGAATCCTAGCAGAATGATGGCACTAGTTGTTTATTATAGTACCAACTATTTCAGGACAGAATAAATTTTCCATTTCAAAGGCTCCTGAATGCCTGCAGGGGAGGGGCTTGGTCTTGTGTGCAAAGGGTGGCCTGTGTAAAAGCTGGTGGGGGTTTCTTCTAAAAATGGTTAAAATGGCATTATTTGAAACCAGTTAAGGGGGCACAAGCAGTGCATATATAGGGGCTGAGCTCCCCCTTTTAGAAATCCCTATAGTTGTGATTCTGAATGCCTGAGTTACCATTTTATCTCAGTTAAACAAATCCTAGTGTAAAAATGCAGGGGCTAATCAAAGGCCATGTTTTTTGTTGTTCTACAGAGCTGCAGCCTGGCAAAAAAGAAAAATGTATGCCAGCGACTGAACTTGCTGAAAGCCTTGAATCAGTGTGTTGAAGCTTTGCCTGGTATATTTCCAATAGCTAATGAATTGACTATAAAAGGAAAAGTTATTAACTGTAGGAGTCATATATGAACCATAATCTATGGCTTCCAATAATACTACTTACAAATTGTGAAAAGTCATTTCTGCTAGATAATATCAAACTGCTTTAAAAATGTTCTCTCTGCTACCATGTAACAATAGTAATATTCACATATAGCAGCCAGGTTTTTAACCCTGTTAAAAACCTTGTATCTTCCTGATCGCATACAGTTTTGTGAACTTCCATACTGTTAACCCAGGTATGCTCTATAATTCAGCATTTCACATTGTATCAAGGAACTTTGGCTGTATTAGACATGTTAATGTTAAAGAGTCATAACAACTTTAAAGACTGAATCACACCTTATGATGAAATAAAGAAGTACTCAGATGTGTGACTGATCTCAACAATGAGTTACTACGCCCCTGCCTCCATCACCTGCAAAAAAAAATAAAAAGGTGCCATTGGACATAGCTGGAATGCAAACACAAGTAGTTGGCTCAAGCTACAGAATTCAAGTTCACATTCAAATTTCAAATGACCAGCAGTTTGAGCCAGCTGATCATAAAGATAGGCCTAATTGGTCTCAGTTTTTCAGACTTTCATTAAGCAAGAATCTCTGAATCAGAAAACAGTAGAGTCAGAAATTTGGTTCCATGCATAAGACTTTTTGGTAAGATAAAATTAAGGATGATGATTAAGCAACAACACCTCAAATGCAAACCAAAATTGCAAGCCCAGCTTCTTTTGAGGTTTGAAAAATATGTGATGAAGTGGACTTTATTCCAGTTTGACGTCTCTCTATACTCCTAAAACCAAAATTGGAAATGCTTATAGATTAAAAGAAATTATTCTTATATGATTTTCAGCTCCATTTGTAGACCCACTATAAGCTGTTAGGATAAAAATGTGAGTTTTGAGGATCTCAGCTGAAAACACCATAGTTCAAATGTTACGCCGTCACCAACTATCATTCCGAAAGGCTCCTCCTGGATTACAAATGACCAACAAAGCAACCTGAAATAACTGTTCTAATGATGTAAACATGGCCCTTATCCATAACATTCAGTTCCAGACCCAAATTTCCCCAAACTTCAGGAGTTCAAGCTCATTGCTAGTTTCATATATTCTTTCCAATGCTTTGCAAGACAGATGTTAAAGAGCTCCACATTGTTGTATTATTCCCTTTCTGGAAATATTTAGTCAGGACAAACTATGCATTGTAGCACTTATGCATGAGGCCATAGATACAGAGTTTTCTTTTCCTTGTGCTATGTAACCAAGGGGCACTCAAAGGGGTTCATAACTTACAAATAAGAACAGCTTTCCCCTAAACTGGACATGTCCCCAGGAAAAAACAATTTCTTATATAGACAGAACACAAATGTAACAAGAAAATGAAAGGTGCTGAATTGGCTCATCCATTGCATAGATATACAGGGCAAGGAAAAAGACACACAAAACCTTCCATCTATTTCTTGAAAGAAGGCAAGGACTGTAAAGTTTAGCAACAAGAATAATGCAAGGTGAGGGCTCCATTTTCCCTTTTGCTCTATTCTGGTGCAGAGACAACACCTTGCCTACCTTAAACTCAAGAGCTGGGGACAGACACTCAAAAAGCCCAAGCCTAAAGTGATTCAAATTTTTCAGGTTAACCTAACCTGCAGATATTGAACCAACTTGCAAGGGGACAGACATCCTCATTGTGTTCTGGAAATGCAGGCACATGCCTGCAGTGGCTCAGGCCAGAAGCCCAGGGGCACTAAACCAGCCCTCCTTTCCCTTCTACAGGGAAGCGGAGCTGGGGGTGGAGGGGCAAGGGGCCTGAGGAGGGGGTGAGTGGCCAGGTCCCAGCAGGCCTGAGTATGACTGAGGAGGGGTTTAAACTGCACCTTAGCCTGTAGGGTTTGGAGGGTGAGGGAGGAAGGAGCCTAGCCAGACAGAGGCATGGCCAGACTTCCGTGGTGAGGGAGGAGAAGGAGAGGGAGAGCCCTGGCCACTGCAGTGGCTCTCTGACAGCAGGGGGCAATCTGGGCACACAGTTCCGCTGCCTGGCCCTGGACAGGGAACATTACCCTCCTCCCTCTCCCACACTGCCCTCTCCCCGGCCATCGCAGGGTGGAGAGGGGGGGCTCTGTCCTGTGCTGCCCAGCCCCAAAGGGGGACTCTTACTCCTCCTCCTTCCCCTCTGCCACCATAGGGGGAAAGGGGGTCTCTGTGCAGCACTGCCTAGCCCGGTCTAAGCCTGAGCATGGGGAGCAGCTGTCACTGAGCTGAAGCTGCTGAGAAGGGCCCTGTCACCACAGCCCGGCCTAACCACACTCAGTCCTGGCTGAGGTAGCTGCATGTGCTTGGGCTGGGCCATGGGTGCAGGGCCTTCCCCAGTGGCTTCAGCTCAGACTGGGAACCTGAGCCCTGTCTGTGAGCGCAGCCTGGCATGGCATGCACAGAGCCCAGCAGCCACCTGCTGCAGAGGCTGGTTGCCCACATAGCCCACTGCCTGGCAAGATGTCACCTGTGCGTGCTGGGCCAGGCTGAGCTCACTGACATGGATCAGCTTCCCTGTCTCAGTGGCAGTCACTGGGGAGTACCCCACCCCACGGTCTGGTCCTGGTCACATACGGCTACCTCCAGCAGGGCTGAGTGGGCCCAGACCAGGCTGTAGGGGTGGGGTCCTCCCAGCAGCTGGGGCTCAGTGACTGCCACTTCTCACACCCAGGCTGAATCAGGCTGGGCAGCACTGCACAGAGTCTTCCTCTCTTCCCCAGAAGTACTGGGGGGAGAGGGGAGGAAGAAGAGTCTCCCTCTGGGGCTGGGCAATGCTGTACAGAGCCCCCTCTCCACCCTGCAGCAGTGGAGGGGAGGAGGCAGAATAGTCCCCCTCCAGCACTGCACAGAGCCCCTCCCCACCCCATGGCAGGGGGAGGGGGGCTGATTTGCCACAGCTGTGGTCCCCACATGGGAGCGGGGGAAATTAACCCACTCCCTGACACCTTACCCAATATGGCTGCAGTCCCTGCCAGTGGGACAGGGAAGGGAGGGGTGGGGAATAAAACCTTCCTCTCCTCCCTTCCTCCTCCCTTCCTCTCCTCCCCTCACTGCTTCAGCAGGAGGGGCATGGCAAGACACCATCCTGGCATGGTCCCATTAAGGCAAAGGGGACAGGGATGGGGTTAATTCCTCCCTCCTTCCCTTCTGTCCCCCAGGGCCAGGACCTCAGCTGGTCTGCCAGTCCTGCCAGCCCAGCCCCCTGGGTATGCCAGCCCTGCCTCCCTCCCTTCCTCCATCATCCACAGACAGGCAGGCCCTGGCTGCAGTGTGGGGGAGGGGAGGAGGTAAGAATTAACCCCCTCCCTGTCCACTTTGTCTTAATGGGGCTATGCCTGGACATTTCTGGCCACGATCCCTGCCACTACTTGAGCTAGACAGCAGAGGGCTGGGGCCAGCCCTGTTCTCTGGAGCAGAGAGCATGACCAAACCCAAGGCTGCAGAGCATGTTGGGATGCTGAAGGACTCTGGTTTAACTTAAACCAGGATGGTGTCTGGGACAGAAGTTCCATAAACTGGTTTGCCCCAAATCAGTTAAGTCAGATACTACATTCAACCAGGTTTATCTTAAACCAGTTTCAGCCTTTTTTAAACTGATTTATGTGCACTGAACTTAAGTTCTGTTACAGGTTTAAACCAGTTTCTGATCACTTAAACAGGTTTGTGTGTAACTTCTGTCCACAGTTGAAGCTAAGAGCTGCCGCAGAGTTTGCAGAAGTGGCAGCACCAGGCCTCAGAGGGGTGGCCATAGCCCCAGAAGGCCCCCCTAACACATTGCTTCTGCATGTCCTGTATAGTCTACAGAAGCTCTACCCACCACACTCCCACTCACAGTGCATCCTCCAACAGGGAAGAGGCTTGCACTCCTGGGACACCATCATAGGGGCTGCTGCACCATCAGGGTTGCTCCCCACTTGCTACTCCAGTTGCAGTGGTAATGGCAGAGGCATGGCCAGAATGGCCCCTTAGGTGAAGGGGACAGGGATAGGGTTTATTTCTCCCCTCCCTCCAGCATCTGGCAAAGGGGCAGGAAGGAACTTATTCTGTCACTCACCCTGTGCAGAGAGCGATTGGCTGGGCTATCAGACTCTGGCTGTGGTCCCCCAGGGGCAGAGAGAGGACTAAACCCCCTTCCTGACCCTGTTTCCTCAGAGGCCCATGTCAGCTGAGCCATGCTCCCACCCCTGCTACTGCAGCAGTGAGAGGGGAGTGCCAAGCAGACCCCAGCTTGGGTCTGTGCCAGTGGGACAAGGAGCAGGGAATTAAACACCCTCCCTGGTCCATTCATTTAAGGCTACTGCAGGGGCTGGCCAGACACCCCTCCTCTCAGCATAGCATCCCTGCAGCCGAGGACATTCTCTAGCACCGCACAGCTTCTGGCCTGAGCTACTGCAGGCATGTGCCTGCATTTCCAGAGTCAAAAGTGAATGTCTATTCACTTGCAAATTGGTTTCATCTATGCAGGTTCTACTAATCTGCAAAGATCTAATTCATTTAGGTTCTGGCTTTTTTGAATTTCTGTCCCTATTCCAGCAGAATTGTGTCACCAGTAGAACCTGGTGAGCATGAGGGATAAAAAGAAATTTCCCATGTTCCTGTTTCCTCCCACATGGATGTCATCAACTGCTTATCTAACAGGAGCTTTTGTAGATGAATATACCTTTGCACAAGGACTCAGATTCTAATTCCAAATATTCTTGTAGGCCTGAATTCAGCAGAGCTGAGGGTCCACAACATCTTGTTTTTTCTTGCAGGCATTTCATGTTCATGTTTTTAATGCCAGATACAGCCATGTGACAGCTTTGGTTTCAGATGTCTTCTGGTTCTGTTTAGAACAGCAAAATGTGGAGCAGAACAGTATGATTCTAGTAGACTATTTTGTAGAAAAAAACCTGATCTGAATGATGAAGCATTGGGGAGAAGCAACCCCCAGCACACATACTGGCTGGGAAGCTCCCCTCTTGCTAGCATGGAGGTGGAACGGGATCTTGGCGTCATTGTTGATGCCAAGA
>JAGPOW010001918.1:35226513-35260027 GCA_030014935.1 Caiman crocodilus | reverse complement strand
TCCTAGGGAAGTTGTTCTTGCTCCTACCTTGGGCATCTTTAAGAGTAGACTGGATAGGTACTTGGCTGGGGTCCTGTGACCCTGGCACTCGTTCCTGCCCCTGGCAGGGGGTCAGACTAGATGGCCTGCTCTAGGCCCCTTCTGACCCTAGATACTATAATACTATGATACTATGAGTCTTAAGTCAATGCTTGTCAACTCATACTGTTGTATAAGACAATTGTTTAAGGCATATACAGTTCTTGCTAATACACCTCAGCCCTGTCTTACAGTAACTCTACTATTCCAGAATTGGGCCTCTCTTGAGCAGGACTGTTAGTCAAACCAAACTGCAATGATTTTATGATGCCCAGAAATGGGCACTAGAATAAAACCAAAAAACCACGTATTTTGGAAATTATCCTTAGTAGCCCTTCTCTTCCTCTCTGTGGATCCTTGACAATGTCAACATATACAAATATAGTAACTGACCTTCTTAAACACTTAGAAATCATAAATCCAGACCTGCAACAGAATATTTGACATTTTAAAATGCTCAATTTTGCCAGAGTTTTATGGAGACTCTGGGCTATTACAAAAGTATTTCTATTATTACAAAACTAGATGTATTAATGGATTTTCAGGGACTCAAGCAGGGTGGAATAGAATCACAGGTTTCTAAGACTATTTTTGTGCTGAATATTGATGGAATAGGTGGAATAGAATCTGGCCTGTGTCCTTACTGTAGTTGGGATATGACAACAGTAGACACATTTAGACTATTTACTTTCAAAATGAAGAGCAGTAAAGCTGTAGCATCAGAAGTCCATCTGGAATCTTATGTGCTTACTGGTTAAAGCCTGCGCTCAGTTGTAGCATAGTCGGTACCTAGCCTAACTAAATTAAAGTAGATCAGATATGTCTACACAGATTGCAATAAGATCACATGGCACTATATCAGTTTCCTGAGTTTTACACAAGAGATGTATATCCACACATGCAAGCATGTGTGCTTGTAGCAGCTCAAATAGAAGTGGTGCAAATTTGAGCTGGGGCTTTTTGCCCCAGTGCATGTGGTCGGACATGCACTTTGTTGTGGAGCAAATTGTGCCACTTGGGGCAAAATAACCCCACCTGGCTCCTCCCAGATCTGCAGCCAGGGGAAGCTAGGACCTGAGGCCAGCACCTGTGCTGTCCCCAGCAGTATAAAAAGCTTCCCTTTCCTAGCCCTAGCAGTACAAAAACCTGCCCTGGCAAGCAGCTCAGGGCTTCTAGCTCCCCAGAGCTTCTGGGGCTCAGCCACTTGGTACCTGGAGACACTAAACCTTATGGACTGCTGCAGCAGCATTCTAAATCCATTTTTAAAAATACCCCCAAATCCATATTTTTCCACAATTAACACAAAAGACCACGCTATACACACACACACATCTAGCTAGCTAGCTATCGAGAGAAAGAGAGAGAGACAGCAATCAGTTGGGAAATTCTTTATTAGTATATTTACAATGTTAAAACAATGTGGAAACCTACCAGTGTCTCTATCATCATGATAAAATAAATTCTAAATACCTATATATGTTGATGTGTACTTTTGGTTTTCTTCACACATGATGGGTGTGTGATGGGGGGATGTGGTGTTTGCAGGAAGGGGGTGGGAAGCGGTGTGGGGGAAGGTGGGTGGGTGTGTGTGGAGGGATGTGGGTTGGTGTGTGAGTAGGTGTGGGGCGATTGCTGGGGGGACTGTGGAGGACCTTGGGGGGCTGCTCAGGAGGGGTGAGTCCCCTGGCCCCCATGGGGTGCAGCCCCCCAATACAGCACAAGGAATGCCCCTCCACAAGGCCTCAGCTCCCCCCTGGAGGGCTACAGACTCTATCCCCCATAGGGCCACAGCCCCTCCACTCAGGGTCCTAGCTTCCCTAGAGGGCCACAGTCTGCCCCCCCGCCCCGGGCCCATAACTTACCTTTAGCAGCAGAAGTGGAAGTGAGGTGCTCTGAGCCATGGTGGCAAGTGAGCCCAGCCAGGTCCCGCCAGCCCTGTCCTTGCTGGCAGGACCCAGCATGGCACATGGGGACGGCATGCCAGGCCCAGCCGGGTCCTGGGACCTCTCTGCTGCTGGGCTGGGCCCTTGGTGGCAGGACCTACTGCCCTCAGGGCCCCTCTGCTGCCTGGTTGGTCTGGGCCCTTGCTGGCAGGACACAGAACAACAGATGGGGACTGCATGCTGGGCCCAACCGGATCCTGCCACCCTTGGGCCCCTTGTGCCACTTGGCCAGACTAGGGCCAGGCTGCTAGGACCCAGCACGGCACATGGGGGCTACATGCCAGACCTAGCTGGGCTCTGCCGCCCTCGGGGCCCCTGGGCTGGGCCCAGGGCAGCAGGACCTGGCATGGCGCAGGACACAGGGACTGCTTGCCATGCCCGCTGGCCCTGGGGCTGCTCCTGCAGGTGACAGGAGCAGCCCCAGGGCCAGCAGGACATGTCTGGGTGTGGTGCACAGTCTCTATGCACCACGCCAGATCCTGCTGCCCTGGGCCTGGCCTGGCCGAGTGGCACAGGGGTCCTGAGTGTGGCAGGGCCCGACTGGGCCTGGCATGCCAAGCCTGCGAACTGCGCTGGGTCCTGCCACCCTGGGCCCAGCCTGGCCTGGCGGCACAAGGGCCCCGAGAGCAGCAGGGCCCAGCTGGTCAGGGATCAGAGGGGCTGGGGGACTGGCGGAAGGAGAGGCCAGCCAGGGCAGGGAGCGGGAGGAGAGCTGGGAGGTGGGTGGGGCTGGCAGGAGTCCCCACCATGGTCCCCTCCCCCTTCCTCCAGTCCCCCCGACCCCTTACTCACCATCACTGGAGCCCTTGTGAACACGCGGCCTGAACACGCGGCCTGGCCAACTGTGTGTTTAAGCACCAGGGTGAGGGGCCAACCATGGTGGCAGCCAGTGTGTCTCCCTGGAGGACCTAGCCTCTGGTTGCCTCAGGCCACGTCCAGGACTGTGCCCTGCCCCACCTTTTTTTGTTTTGTTTTTTTGGACCCCAGGGTTCTAATTTTCTCCCTGGGCTGCAAACTTGCAGGGCAGGGAACATTTTTTCATTCCTGCACATGCCTCTTGCCCTGCCTCAAGGGGGTTTGAGGTGGGGCAAGAGGCATGTGCATGCTCATCTGGACATGCCCAAGCGTGTTTGAAAGAAGAGTTAGTTTGTTGTCGAGGGTGTATTGTAGAAAACTCTGTCATTTCACTCTTGAAACAGCATGTTTTGTTAACATTTTGTCTGGGTTTCTTATCTTAGAGAATAGACAGAAATATAATGCATTGGTGGTGGCCACTTCCCAAATGTATCCTAAATATCTTAAACTGTCTTGCACTGACCACTTGTACTAGGTAATACAGATACTAGGACCTCCTCAATATTAAGGCCTCTTTAAGTTCTGTTGAAACTTTACTAATGTCTATTATGTGTGTTACCAAAAGTAGGACTAGGGGACCAGGGAGAAGCAGGAATGGAGGCTTTGTAATACGCTCACTTTTTGCCTTGTGGTTGTGATTCATATATGTAATGAGTATGACGCTAAACTAAATCTATCCAGCATAGTGGGAATGTTACCTAGCACCACTGGCAGGCATTTAGTCTGATCCAGCCCCATAAGCCCCACCACACAGCAGCTAATTGCAAGGATTAGAGCACACCAAGACACTCAAGCTACACTCCTGTGGGTTTGGGGAGAAACAACACATTTAAACATTCCAGCTACAGTTCCCCTGGCAACATACATAACAACAACTCAGTAAAACTATGGGTTTCTGTTTTCTTAACCCTTCAGGACATTGACTGAATGAATACTTCCTTGAGGAAATAGTTCAATGAACCAGATCTACTCAAACATACTTAAATTCATAAGTCTTTTTTGTCCTTAAAAAAACAACAGCAGCTGAATTCCACATTGAACTGATCTTCTCCCTTAGCATTAAGGGTTTAATTCAAAGAAGCATGCACACTATTAACACTTTCCCCACAGAAAGTTGCATGAAAAACTGCACTGTAAAACAAGATCCTGACCCATCCACATTTCAGATAATTTAATTTTACACATTTGTTAAAGATGAGCTGAGGACACAAAGGAAAATACCACATTAATTTGAAAAATAAGCAGATAATACTTTCATTCAAAAAAGAAATCAAAACACCCCCTCCCCCTGCAAAAAGCATTTATTTAATCTGCACTAAAATAGAACAGTTTTAGAATTCATATAGATTAGATAGAATCTTATTTTTGTTGTTACTTATTACAATCATTCACAATTCTCAAAGGACTTTACACATCTTAACTAAAGGTTAAGTAAACTAAAGTATTAAGCTTCTCACCATCCCACTGATCACTTTATTGCACAGTGAAATGCATCCCCTTTGATGCATAATACAGTGTGAACAGTGTTCATCAACATTACACCACAGTTTGGAACAGAAAGTGAAGAAGCGTATGGTCAAATATTATATATGGTATGGCATATGCACTTATATGTGCCAAGGTTTGGAAACCAGGAGTGATCAGAACTAGTGGATAGATTCTGTAAAGTTTAACTAATAAGAGGTATATGTAAACTAAATCTTGGAGCTGTTTCTAATGGCTAGCAGTGGCAAAAGCTTGTGTTTGTGGTGTTTATGAGTTAATGACATCTCTATATGACATTTGGCCCCAGGGCTATCATGTGACTTCCAAAGGACATTGGAAGAGACTTCACCTTGGGACACCAGATATACAAGATGTGAGCTAATCCAGACCTTCAAATCTGGGACAGAAGTTCCATAAACCAGTTTGGCCTATATCAGTTAGGTCTGATAGTAAATCCAACCAAATTTACCTTAAACTGTTTTCAGTCATTTTGAAAGTAGTTGATGTGCATTGAACTTCTGTTCTGTTACAGGTTTAAACCAGTTTCGGATCACTTAATCCAGCCCTCCCCCACCCCCTCCCTCAGTTGCAATCACCACTGTCGCTGCCCCTTACCCCCTTCATTAAATTTCTTGGTAGAAGGGCAAATTTAGCAGCAAGAGATGTAGCAGCTGCAATAAACAGATGAGAAAGACAACAGGGAGGGCTGTGGTGGCAGCAGTTCAGAGGGAGGGTAATGCAAGGAAAATATGGAGTAAGGGGACACACTTCTAAGTCCCATCATCACCAGCTGTAGCAAGCAGTGAATTCAGTAGCAGAGACGCATCAGGCAGGGAGGGCAGGGGCGACAAAAAAAAGTGCATGCCAGAATATAACTTTATGAGATAGGTTTCTCCACTCAAGGAAATGATAGGTTCCCTCCCCCCACCCCGTCTGCAGCAGACCACCTAGGAATATGACCTCTAGGTCAGTGCCCAGGGACGGTACCCTGATTGTCCACTGATAGTTACACTACTTCGGATATTATGGAAATGACAGAAGCTGTTCATAGTTCTGATGTAAATGTATAACTACAGATATATCAACACACACTTATATAAAAAAGAGAAACATGCACATTGACTATGGTGGCTACAGCATCAAGATGTGGATAAAACAGGTTTCTGTACCAGTTGTGCCCATCTCACCCAGGACATTTTTAATACTGGTTGCCTCCCTCCCCACAAATCCTATTTCTGTAAAACTGAAGAAGTCAATATATGACCCTTCCCTCAGCTCATTAGTTAGATGGGAAGGTACCCTATTCCCTGTCTTGTAGCTTAAAGCTGACACCAGAAAAGCCAGCACTCCAAAAAAAATATTTAAGTATCCTTAGACAACAAAAATCTGTCAATCTACGTGATATGCTTTACTGTGGAGCAGACTAATCTACTGTATAGTAAAATACCACCTTCTACATGTGTGCACCTACTACCTGTAAACTAACTGAACAGTAGATACGACAGTTCACTGAGTGCTGCACAGTAGATGCTGCACAGTAGCTCTTGTGTAGACAATGGCTGGGAGCAAATTTGCTATCAGTCAGCCCCAACACCAGGTAGCCACAGAGGATGGGGAACTCCCCTGGTCCTGGTGCTGCTCAGCTCCTCCCAGGAGCCAGTAACTAGCAGCTCTGAAATGGGGTGCCTCTCTGCCCATCCCCATCCCAACACTGCTCACCTCTCACCTCCAGGCAGGAGCCAGGACCTGAGCAGTGTCAGTTCTCTGCTATCTGGCCCAGCCAGAGACTGGCTGGTAGCTGCTCCAGAAGTAGGACAGCTCCTGGCCAGCTCCAGGCTGCTCAGGGAGTTCCCCACCTAGTCAAAGGTTAGCTGGGAGCTGCCAGAAGTGGGACAGCTCCTGGCCAACCCCTGGCTGTGTGGGGAAATCCCTGCCCCCCTTCCTACTGGCTGGGAGCTGACCCAAAAGTGGGACAGCTCCAAGTCAGCCTCTGGCTGTGCAAGGGAGCCCACTGGGAATAGGGCTTGTCCCCATGTGCACAGGGCTGGGGCAGCTCTGTAGCAGCAGTAGCTGTCTCTGAACCTTATGCACATCAGGACCTCTCCCAATGTGCATAGGACCAGGAGACAACTGCTGCTGCAGCCAGCAAAGTTATCCTGGCCACATGCACATTGGGACCAGTTCCCATGCTTCCTGCCAGCCGCTGGGCTAGCACCCCAAGAGGCTGGACCAGATTTGTTCCCAACACGGAGCACGTGTAGACGTGCTTCCAAGGAAGGCTTACTGTGCAGTGTTTTACTGCAGAGTAAACCTTTATAGCATTAATAGCACTTGTAGATGCCTCTAGAGAACCTAAGCCCACGAAGCAGGTTGTGTGTATGGACAAAGTGAAGCAGGGGTTCTGAGTGAGGCTTCACCTGCATATTGGAAAAAAAAATTGGAAAGGTTTTCAGTGGTTGTTAAAATATTTGAGATTCACTATATTGTATTTTTATGGTAAAATTACTGTGAAAAAGTGGTATGGCTGGAGCATTCTCTTGCCAATTTAAAATATTCTGAAGTCCCATTACAAGACTGCTGTGACACAGGCTACCCCAGAGGCTATTTTAACTGGCTCCAGTCATTTGAAAATTAAGGGGACGCTGCATTGCATATCCCTGGCAGAGACACCCGGAGCTCCAGGCTCCTGCTGGCTGCTGTTCTGGCCCTGCTGGCTTGCCACATCAGCCAGCAGCTGGTCCACAGCCATCTGAGTCCTGCCAGCTCCCCCACATAAAGTGACCACCTGCCCAGCCTCACTGTGCTGTCCCAGAGTTGCCCCCATTGGTAATCTGCTGCCTGAACCCTGTCCTGCTGGCTGGACCCCAGCAGAGATGCTGATGACACATTTCAGGACACCACTACCAGGACTGCCTTCACCCTCCTAACCCTCCAGCCCTAGGGCCTCTGGGCCCTCTGGACCACCTACAATTGGTGACTGCACATGGCCAGAACACCTGTGACAATTAGCAGTGGCTGGAGGCATTCAGGATGACCCTGGCCACCTTCCAGGACCTCTCAGAGCAGCTCTGCCTACACCTGGAGTGGCAGGACATCAACATATGGTTACCTCTCCCAAGGACACCCAGCTGGCCATCACTCTGCTCAAGCTGGCCACACCCACCAGCCTCCACTATGTGGGACACCTCTTCAGCATGGGCGAGGCTACCATGGGTGAAGCCATCCTGGATGTGTATGGTGTCCTCCAGGATGTGCTAAGGCACAAAGTGATCCATGTGCATGGCCCCTGGCACTGGTGGCAGGGTTCCACGCCCTGGGCTTCCCCCAGTGCATCAGAGCTCTGGATGAGACTCACATCCCTGTCACCTGCCTTCTCCACAGCAACTATTACAGCCGGAGGGACTCTCACTCTGTTGTTTTTCCATGCCATTGTCAACTACCAAGGTACCTTCAGCAATGTGAATGCCAGCTGATGCAGCAGTGCCCACCACACCTGTATCTTCTGGAACTCTGCACTGCTAGCCCTGGTGCAGAACATTTGCTTTGTATCAGGGGTGCTGGACCTGAAACTGGGTACTGTGGTGGCCCCACCCCTCCTCATCGGGGACCCCATCTACCTGCTCCTCCTCTGGCTCATGCAGCCCTACACCAGCCAGCTGGGCCCCCACTGGGCACACTTGCACTGATATCTGGGCCAGATCTACACACTTGTGGAGCATGCCTTTGGCTGCCTCAAAGGATGCTGGCACACCCTCACCACCCACCTTGAGTTCACCAAGGACAACATCCCCTGGGTCATTGTCACAGCCTGTGTGCTGTATAACATCTGTGAGGCTCAGGGAGAGCATTTTCATGAGCCCTGGTTGGAGAAGATGCGGTAGGTGGGGCCTCGGTCCCAGGGCACAAGGATCTCAGTCAGCTGCCAAATAAAGGGCCTGGTCATATGGGCACTTCCTGACCAATGATTGTAGTTGGTGATAGTGATCCACTGTATCTGCAAGGACTTGATCTTTAGGCAGCACTGCCATGCCAACTAGTCATGCGCTTCCACATCCAGTCTGACAGCCCCTCATAGACACGAGTGCTGGAGTGCCTACCCCATGCAAACTGCCACTGCACCTCTGCCTTGCCCCATAGCACCATGAGTTCTCAAGTCTCCTCCTGTGATCAGCTGGGGTACTGAGAGGCAGTGAATGGCATCAGCAATGAAGCCATCAGGACTCCCACACCAGCTTTCTGGGGCTCCACGTGGTTTTCCTTATGCTGCCAGACCTGGGAAGCTGCCTACAGCACCCAACACAAGGGCATGGCACGGGACTGGGAGGCTGTGAGGTGAGGCAATGCCCCACAGCACCGGCAGGCTCCAGGCAAGCTGCTGGGGGTTGGCTGCATGCAGCTGGCAGTGGCCCTGGCAGCCAGAAGCTGACTGCAGCTGGACCCAGGGGCTTGCAGAGCTGGCAGAAGCCTAGAGCAGGCTTCAGGGCTGGATGGTGAGGGCCTGGCAGCTGCTCAGCACTGCAGTGGCAGGCACAGCACCAGGGTGCAGGCAGGCTGGCATAGGTAGCCCATGGAGGAGCAGCAGAGACCAACTGTCCCCCCATGCTCCCTGCTGTTGTGCCTGAGGGCTCAAAACACCTGCAAGCTTTTAAAGGGCCTATGGCTCCCAGCCCCAGGGTCCGAGGGCTGAGCTCAAACTGGCTCCCTAGTGGCATCTATATGAGCATCACTGCACCATAAGTACTCATGAGGAGATCTACTACTTGCATTGGCAGGTAGCAAATTTACCTGCAAGTAGCAAAGTTTACTGTGTGGTAAGTATATGCACGTGTAGACGTGCAAGCTTAATGAGCAGTAAACTACATTACAGCATAGTAAAGCATCTTGTGTAAATGCACACACTGTTTGTTTTATTTGCATAAAACAGATTTTCAAAACTTATTATATGTACATTTGTCCTCTTCATTCTTCCTTTTAAAAAGATTGTTTCAATCCATGCCACAAGTGCTTGATAAAGAGGGTAGGATATATCAATGCATTGCAGCACCTCCGGATAATATCCTGACTCCCCAAAGGTTGTAGGATGGTTCTTTACCCAAAAAGTAAATGTGGAACAGGGTAATTTGCAGTAACCAAGGAAAAGAGAAGAACTCCTATCATTCTATGTCATGCCCGAAATCACTAACTCCAACCACCACTAAGGTGTTCCTTGGAAAATCTCTTTTAAGAACTAATACCACTCAAGCAATACATTTATGAAGAAAACTTCCCTTCTCTCTATAACTGCAGCATGGGAGCAGGAATGAGGAGTAATTTAGTGTTTCCCTATCTGTGTCACAGAGACAATGAAACTTTCATAAGAAAAATATTCTATAATTCAATTAAAGTTTTTAAGGCTCACTGAAATCCTCAGATGAAAACTACGAAGGAAAAAATATAAAATACAGTCTTCAAAACGCAAATTAATTTTACATTAGAAATCCCCATAAATATACTACCTTGTGGCAGGGCACTTGGTGTGCCTGCCACTTTAAGGCCCTGGAGCTGACAGCCTCCAGGTGCTTGACGAGGACAGGCATTTTAGGCCTGTAAAAGCACAGGCAGTTTGGCTGCTGGAGGTCAGGCAGCAACGTTGCCTGGCCAGAGTGCTGCTGAGAGAACACCTGGAGGTAAGGGGGAGCTGTAAGGGGATGGAAGGAGGCTCCTGGTCCTGGGCATGACCTGAAAACTGCACCCTGCTGGGAGTGGGTGGCCTGGTGGGGCTCTCAGTGGCCCCCACTGCTGGGTGGGTAACCTTGTGTATTTGGAGAGCCTGGGAGGGGGACCCAGAGCTTGTGTGAGGGGCTAGAGACCTGCCCGACCATCAGAGTACCCTTGACTGGCCCAGGCTGGGACCAGGACCCAGGAAGGGGTCAAAAGGGCCAGAGGGCCCACCGCGAGGGATGCCCAGAGCTGGTGGTCTGGGGTCCCAACTGGCCTGGAGGTGGGCCAGGGCAAGTTGCCATAGGTCCGAGAGGGACCGCACCTGAGAGGGGAAGATGGCTTTCGGGGGGGGCAAGGTAGCCCGGATGACGGTGCAGAGGCCGCCCGATTGTGGGGACTATGGAGGAGTCCCAAGGGGATGATTTTAAGGAGAGGGAGAGGGGTCCGGTGACTAGTGAAAGATCGAGATGCTATCTTCAAGGCATAGGCATGGAAGGAGCCACAGATATCGCCTCCTGGCATGGGGGCACAAATGGGCAGTCTCCTGCTTATGGAACATCAATTAAGACCAAGACGTGGCAGGCGAGAATAGGCAGGCAGTTGGCCCAAGGACAGGTGGGCGGGACAGGGAGAGCGGCCCCAAGGAAGCCCCCTGTCACATACCTGTAAGCAATCACAAGCCTCATCCACAAATCCTTTCCACAGCTGAAAAGAACTGTGTGTTTGTGGGATTCTGCCAAGTTCTAATTAAAAAAGAAACCAGGGGTTTTTTCATAAGTAGCTTCTCTTCACTTTTAACCTAAATCTTGGGTATCTCTGAGCAACAGATTCAACACTGATAACTCCTTTAGAAAGAACAGATATGCATAAGTTATTGGTCATACCCTCTGCCTTGCTGGGGTGCTTTTGCAGTGCTTCAGCCACAGGCACAGAATATAAATGTATTTATTAGCTTGGAATGAGTTAGAGGTGTCACTAGAGCACTCTTGCTAATTTTAAAACATTCTAAAGTACTATTACAAAGTACATAACAGAGAGCAGCCCAGAGGCTACTCTAACTGGCTGTAGGTATTTGGGAATCAAGGGAACACTAAGGTGGCTTTAAGCTCCCTTCTCCTTGCGCAGAGACATAATGACAGGCACCTGGGACAGCTGCCACACATGGCCAGTGGTGACTTCCAGTTGCCATTATTGCCAGCGCAACTGTGTGGCTGTAGCTGCAACAGCAGTCAATGTTTTTCTACCTCCCTCCCTCAAGTTGGTGCCCACAGTGCCATCTCAGTTACCACCCACTAGTTAAACCACCATACTTCTGTAGTGTCAGGTATAGTTTCAACAAGCTGAATTTTAGGACATATTGCATTGTTCCTTTTATTTTATAAATAAAATTTATAAATAGAACAGGCAGATTGCCAGGAGAGACACTGAGGTTAGTTAATGGAATGAGATGCTTTTTGCATGGATTTGCTTCAGATATTATCAGAATATTTTACTCCTTAAAATTGGTTCAGGAATTGGGAACATGGTGTTTACAAAATGCTTTAGTACATCTCAAAAGAAAAAATAAATGCCATAAGCATTCTTTAAAATGAAAGCAAAAGTTAGAAACCCAATATATTATTTAAAAAACAGAACTGATAGCTACACACTGGCACTACCTAAAACCATATTCTTCTTACCACCCAAGAAGACCTTATTATCAGTATTCAAACTTCAGTACTGCATCTAGTGTTTTAGCACTTCAGCCCTGAACAATAACAGCCAAGAATTTGGCTTTTGTTCAGCATGTGAAAGAGTAGCATGCAGCTCTTCACATAGTCTTATGGACATACAGGACTCATACTCATTCTATACAACCTTTCACTGGAGGAATGTGCAGGCACTGAAGTATTTGTGATACTAATTGCAGGTTAGAAAACCTTCACTGAAAAAGCCCTAGTTAGCTAGGTATTAGAAAATAAAATTGAAGAAAATTTCCACTAATTTTAACTGCAAGAGCTTTGTTTCTAGAATTACTTAAAGTAAAGAAAAAGATATGAGCAAGACACATGAAGCATTTTGCCCCAGTGTCCATAAAGGTCCACACATCACTTTTAAAATGGTTTGAGGTGGGACAATAAACTCACTGAGTACAATTGTTTGAAAAATTGCACATTGTTCAAAAATTAATATAATGAATGATTCTTCCTACTTTTTAATTCAAAAGTTTCCATTTTTCAAAAATAAGATGACTTTTAGTGGCAATTCTTGTTAATCATTCATGCCTCTTTTTTATACAAAATTCAAATTTTTAACAAAATATTTTATTAAAAAACCTTAAGCATAGAAAATGTTGATTCACTCTATTTTCCTTTTTAGTTTGTCAAGTGAGAAGAAAGATGACTTAGAGACAATTTAATAGGGTATTTGGAAAGACCTGTGTAAGTTGTGCAACTGGTGAATTAGTCAAATAGCAGAAGGTGATACCAGCAAGTGTTCAATATCATCAGTTCTATTTTCCTTTTATTTATACATCCTAGCTGTATATATCATCATTCTCATGTTAACCACCCAGTTGTCTTTATATTTTAACAGTCCAGGCTTAATAAGTTTGGGGTTCAATACAAGCTCCTGCAAAGCAAGTGAACTATGGCTGACATGTGGGCCTCTGAATCTGTGTGAATCAAGTTTTGACTGGTGAACTCAAAGCATCAGAAGCTTGATCTTCAGAGATGAACAACTGCACCTCCGTCTGACTTCAGTGCAATTATATGCAGTGAATGAACCTATGCTTAAGGTAAAAAAAAAAAAACCAACCAAACAACCCAGCAGTCTATGTATATATACCTGTAAAAATACTGCAGCTGGAATAGGAACCTCCTTATCCTTTTTTTTTCCAGTTCCATACACTGGATGTATATAACCATCTTTTGCTAAATACTATACATGCCAAACTCTCCAAACACTCTGTAACACTGTCTAGGGTTATCTGTGTCTTGACAAGCAACTTATCAACTCACATTCCTCCTTTCTCTTTTCAAATGTTCAGGGAAAAATGGTGAATGCAAGAAGGTTAATGTTTAGCTTTATATAATACATTAAAAAGCACCTTTCCAGAAGCATAGATACATTTGTCACAGCTTTAAGAGTGCAATCACAGTAATACACAGCCTAGAAATTCAGTAGCCTCCCTCCAAAATACTGGAGGAGAGGAAAGGTGATCTTATAATGAAAGACTTTAATGTAGGGCTCGCTTTTCTTAGAGGACCACAGATATGTGTTCTGAATCAGGGTGCAGTGTGAAATGTTCTTCTTTACTGTCCACTAGAAACAGATGGAGCACGCTAGCAGCCACAAGAACATCCATTTCATATCCAACAAGTTTACATCTCTGCTATCTGGATCTGGAATGGGTGTCAGTAAAGATTCTTTATTTTCTGCCTGTTATTTCTCTAGCTGAGAAATTGTGGAAGATGTTAATCTTTCTGAAGTGCACCACACAGGAACAGACCCCACTTGTAAGTGAAGCAAACCTCACTGTGAATGAAAGTCCCTTGCATTGCTCTGAAGTAATTTAGGATTATTCCACATCAGTCTGGACACAGTTTCAATGTCAATCTGAGTTTACTATAAGCATGTTCCAAGTAACTTAGGAAAAGATTTAAGGTTGCTTCCTTTTCCCTCCCATATAAAAAATTCAAATTAAATAAATAACACTCCAGTTTGCTTCCTTCTTTCTTCCCTGATATACCTTCTTTTAGGTTCCTTTTCCCTATTCACTTTTAGATTTTTCAATTTTTCAGATTCCCTCCTCCACCCCCACATATACACTTTCTTCTTAAATAGTCACTACAAGTATGCCTTGGTCCACATGACAGCGTTTCCTCCAGCTCCAGCAGCACACAAATACTAAGGCTGTGCGAAGATTCAGTAGCTGATTCAATTCAGAGGAGATTTAGCTCAATTTATGGGCTGAATCTCTGAATCTGAATCAAATCAGGAGACCAGTTTAAAGCTCTGAAGAGATTTGAAGCATCTGAATTGATTCGGAAAAGCTTTGAAAAAGGTTCAGCCGCTTCAGAGATTCGGCCATAGATTAAACAGGCAGCTGACACAGCTGCCTCCAGCTGGTAAGTTTGTTGGGGTTGGGAAAGGGAAGAGGGAAGAGGTGTGGGGGAGGGAGGGATTGAGACTGGGACAGGGACAATCTGCCCAGCCAGGGTAGGAGGGACGCATTATGTGGGGAGGAGGTGGAGACGTGCAGGATGCAGGCATGGTAGCACTTGCAGCGCGGCCTCTGCCTTGCTGCCACATGTCCAGCCGGAGCAAGATGGCAGGTGGGATGCAGGCATGGCTCCCTCCAGGTGGAAGGAGGCAAGTGGCAGCAGGGCTCTGGCTGACTGCTAGAGCCGCCCCAGCTCCCAGACAGTGCACAGCGCTCTACCGAGCTGTGCTGAACCTGTGCAATGGGGCAGCTGCCAGACAGGTACCAGGCAGGAGTGGGGGGGGGGCAAGCCCTGCTGCCCACCACTACCCTGCACAGCGGTCAGAATCCCCTGCTGCAGCTGATGAGTCTGAGGCTTTTTTTTTTTTTTTGCTTAAAATACCAGGACTAGGCTGGAGCTGGGCAGAGGCAGCCATGGGGGCTTCTCCTGCAGCTCCCACTCTACAGGGAGAGGCAGGCACAGCTGAAAGAGCTGCAGGAGAACCTTCATGGGGTTCCCTGTGAGAGTTTCCCCTGACGGAAGCATTCTCTAAATTGCAGGGCTGAATTCTCTGCTGTTTCCTCCCTGGATGCAGAAGGTGATAGCTTCCATTGTGTTTCAAAGTTTTCCAGAATGGAAGAACCAGAAGACCAACTACTCACATTGTATACTACATCTTCTGTTCACTTGCATAGACCTAGTTACTGTATGGGATCTGAGTGGTTATTCAGTGTTCTCTTGCCTTCTGGGAGAGGAGGACCTCCCATTATTTAAAAGTTCATATAACGGACCAGGGATCCAGTTGAGGACATGAACTAAGTATTTGTAGATTGGGATGCTTGTTACACAGATGATGGTGATATCCACACAGTAAGCTACAGCCATATAAAGTTACATTGCTCGTGGAGAACCTCAGCTATACTTGAGCTACCCATCCATCCATCCATCTCTTAGAGACATACTCATATATGTGCATGCATATGCACATATAATCACAGAGACACTCAGTAGTCTCTTTCCCTTTATGAGGCATCTCAACATTATTTTGCTATTTGATTTCACAGTATATGTTCTTTATGGCTTTTTACTTATTTGATATTAAATGGGCCAGTAAATTATGAGCTTCATCTTTAAACCCTAGAGTTAAGCATGATCAGAAACTTGAGAATAGGTTGTAAGCAAATAGGATTAAAGTAGTCCTTGTCAGCCCATTTTCAGTTCCAGTTTATGTGCAGATGAGTGGAAAATGTTTTCTGCTAACCTAGATTCAAATCTTCCAGTTCACTACATAAATGAGATTGTTCATATCCTTGATGATGTGGCCTGTAAAGAAATGCAGCTATATAAAGTAGAAAAGGGCATAGAGATGAGAGCAGCAGAGAAGTGAGCAACACCTATGTGTTATGTTATAGACTCTGGAGACCCGGCACTATCTATAAAGTATTTCCAGAAGTCACTTTCAAGGCCTCAGCTGGGGAAAACTGTTAACACCTTTAAAAAAGTAACCTTTCTAGAACAAAGGCAACCTTTCTTCATCCTGTTTTAAACACCCAGCAGATTAAGCTGAAATCTACTGGTAACACTGAAAAAGCCTTCTCATTTTGTGAATTACTTTATAGTACAGATTTGTGAATGTATTTTAATTATCTGCTGATCATTTTAAATGGATTATTAATGAAGTGCAGGCAGGGGGGCAGAAGAAAACTATTTTTTGACCATTTTCATGAAATCAAATAATTATTTACTAAATAAATTATAAAACTCTGTACTTAAAAAAATTGTCATTATGCCCGCTTGATGTTAAAGAGTAAACTAGAGCAGGAGTGAAAATATCCCAAAGCTCTATATCATCCTCATTATCTTCACTTGTGAAGTGAGTGAGTGAGTGGAGAGGTGTGAAATTCCAGCAGAGAGGAACATGCTGTTTTAAGAGGAAGTGCTGACATGCAGGCTACAATTAGGCAAAAAATGACTGCTGACATTTAAAAATCATTACAGAAAGGAAATTGCGAGTGTAATTATGTCATCATTGACACTGTTCAAGTGTGCTGATGCATTTTTGCTGATCAAAATCAAGTGTTTATATTTGTAAATAGAATGCACTTAGCAACTCTATCAATAGAAATATTCCTACAGTGAACTAAAGAAAATGCAGTCCGTGTCATTTTAACAAAGGGTTTTTTTCTTTCCTGTTAATTTTAAATATTATATTTTCTTTTGTAACTGTTTCTGAGTTTTCTTGTCACAAATTGCATTGCTGAGGTGATGTTTTCATGACTAGATTTACTTGGGTTCTGCCACTTGAGTCAGCACAAGTGGAATCTGGTATTGTAGAAGTGTGGCAAAAATATGTAAATGTTACAATTCATCTGGTGCAGAAAAGCTTGTAACCTTTGGCAATATGGAAGCATTGCTATAACATTATTATAGACTGTTATGATCAGCTGTAAGCAATATCACTGTCATCAGTTCTTGACCTATCACATATTACCAATCAACAATAGAATTTAATGTCATTTGACACACACAAATTTATGGTTTAGAATGGCCAACGTAAGTGACATACAAAGTGTATTTATGGTTGAATTCTCACTAAAGATCTTTTATCTTAAAGATTGGAAAGATTGCATATAACTTATGCAAGTTAATGTAGGAAAAGTTTACAAAGGCTCTTGAGGAAGCTGAAAGAAAAACTTTTCATCTTACAATAAGATTTATATTCTTTCCCTCATCTCCCCCCCACCAAATACTGCTACTTCTGTGGACATACAGGAAATAGTGTTTGTGTTTTCTAATTAGAAAACAATGCAACTGAGCGTACAGATTAAGAAAAATAGTTTATCCTATGCTGAGGGTGATTAATACCAATGTTATTATTGCAGAACATAATATAAATAGGAGCCATGACTAGTAAATGCATACTTAATTCCCAATTTAAAATCACATTCTTCTCTAGACTACATGTTTTCTGCTTACATAGATACCTCCTCTTGTGTGTTCCTTTACCATTACATGTTTCATTCTGCCTTTTTTAATGGAAAGCTGTTTTTCCTTTGTTGCCTCACTCTGCTTTTCAATCTTCTATGTATTGTCTTTACCTTCAGGGATGTGATATCTGACAATCAGCCCATTAATTTGCCAGCTTCCTCCTTCAGCTAGTTTCTTTCTGATGGTGCTATTGTTTTCCACCTGTATTCAAGTTCTCTTCATATATCCATTCAAGCTTAGGGTTTTGGGCCTCATCTACACATTAAATTTATGCCACAATTAACATGTTATAATATAGTTAAATGGTTACATGTGCGCTCAATTTAAGGTGCTATAAACTGTCAAACAAGCCATAAAAATGGTCCATATATAATGTAGAACATTTTTATGGCTGGTTTGTATGGCACCTGAAATTTAATATGTGGCCAAGGCTGATAATCAGCTGATGGTCAGCCTCAGCTGAAGATTGCAAGTAGCAGAGAGCTGAAGGGCTTCCCCTCCTGGGGACTTTAAACCCTGTACCCAGCACCTCTGGCCAGGCTGCTGAGTACAGGGGACCAAAACGCCTTATTACATGTTGCACTTCAAGCTGCTCAAATGTTAATTAGTGTTTGTGCCCATTTTAGTTTGGAGCACTTCCTAGCTACAAAGCTAAAAACCTCTGACTCCCTACCACATAGCTGCGACTTGCCACTAGAAGGCTGGCAAGCAGGAACCTGACTAGAAGCTACAGGGAACTACAGGGATGGTAAGCCAAGGCAAGCTTCTATCCTTTCTGTAGGTGGGGAAGTGTGAGAAATGGTTTGAGGAGGAGGAGAAATAGGAGCATGAAACTGGGAGGTAGAGAGTTAATGGGATGGGAGTGGGTAATGAAATGGGAGGTGGAAAGGAAATAGGGATGGGGAAGGATGGTGAAATGAAGGAAGTCAGGCACTGAAGGATAAAATAAAAAGAAGTCAAAAAATGAATCTAAAAGAAATAAAAGAGAAAGTAAATTAAAGAAAGGCTTACATTTTAATAAATTAGGATTTGGGACTGGGGTGTCAGGGGTGTTATGGCATAACATTAAAACACCTGGGCAAAGGACAAATATTACACATAAACCAGTTTAAGTGATCAGAAACTGGTTTAAACCTGTAATAGAACAGATGTTCAGTACACATAAACCAGTTTGAAAATGGCTGAAACCAGTTTGAGATAAACCTGGTTGAATGTAGTAAACTGGTTTATGTAATGCCTATCCCAGGCCCCTTGCTGGTTTAAGATAAAGCAAACTCCCCCAGCATTCCAGCACGGTCTCTGGGATGGTCAGGGCTCTCTGTTCCAAGCAGGGCTGGCCCCTCCCCTCTGCTTCCTGGATGGAGCTCCAGTAGAGACTGCAGACACAGCAGGGTTTGCCTGGCTTCCCCCTGCTCTACCCCACAACACGCACTGCTCCCTCCCTCCCATCTCCCACAGCACAGGCTCCATCCCCATGGACCCTAGGCATGTGGTATACTAGCTAATGCTGAGAGTTGTCTCTGTGTGTATCTCTCTCCAATTCCACTGTGACAGGCAGACAACACAGTGATCACTTGGAGCTATTTGAAACTAATCAACAGGTCAGCTGGTAAGCTGTTTAAGAAGAGTTTGAAGAAATGGAGAGAGCCTATTGTTTTGCTGATGAGGTGATCACTGTTATCAGTCCCCTGCTGGCTTGCTCACCTGTCAGTTTGTTGCACATGGTATAAAGAAGCAGGGAGAGGGAGCCTGGGACCGTGCATGCTGACCTCCCTAATCAGAGAGTCCTGTGAGGGCCTGGCCACACCCCACTCAGTTCACCACTGTGGAACGAAGAAAAGGCTGCTTTGGTGCCCCCTGGTGTCTAGGCTGAGCCATTGCAGGCATGTGCCTGAATTTCCTCAGTTCAGAGAGAATGTCTATCCAGTTACAAACTGGTTCAGCTGAGCCAAGTTAGACTAACCTGCAAAGGTTGAATCAACTCAGGTTCATGCTTTTTGAATGTCTGTCCCTAGCCTTAAAGTATATTTAAAACTAGTTTCAGGTGTTAATTTACAGTCAAGCCAGGGGTTAAGAGCTGCAGGAATGACCTAAAATTAATGTGCAACAAGGCCAAGAGGCTTCTGGCAAGGTTTAAAGAATTGTGATTCTGGGCTTCTCCTACACTGGCAAATAGTAATGGCAGCATTGGGATTTGATCCCCAATCCTAAAAATTGCATCTCCCGCCATGTATGTGTGGCATGACAGGGGACACAATTGTTAGGATTGGGACTCAGACCCCATCGCACCATTAAATGAATGGGTGCCACAGGTCTAAATCCCATTTTTTGCCAAAATACAGTCAATATAATGCAAATGCATGAGTTGCTGCTTTATCTTGCAGAAAACTTTTTATTCAAGGAACAGAGTTAATAGTCTAAATAATAGTGTTAAATATATCTCTCCCATATTCTATTTACATCAGTGAAACGTTCACCCATACTTAGTCCACCCATTCACCTTGATGAGGTGTGAACTTCAGAAACTGGAAAAATGTCAATGCTAATATTGAAAATTTGGTTATAGTGTTGATGTATATTGCCATATGCTACTGACAGACATATTAGCAGTACTAGTGTAAAAATAAAACAAAATAACTATGCTCAGCTTATGATGACTTTACAGCTATAATTCAATGTTAAGTTTGCTTTACATTAGTCATCCCAATTTTATATATTACCCTATGGTTATGAAAAATGACCCACCATAAGCTCTTTGAGGGAGGGGACAGGTTTTGAGCCCTGCTATCCTTCTTGTGAGTAATTACACACAAATGATCCTTTCTATTAACAACTGTGGGACAAAGTGTTTAAAAACATACCCATCAATTCTGTTTGTTCTTGAAACAGTAGAACCCCTCCCTTTTGATTCTAATGAAATATATATAGATATATATATA
This sequence comes from Caiman crocodilus, assembly GCA_030014935.1. Lineage (NCBI taxonomy): Eukaryota > Metazoa > Chordata > Crocodylia > Alligatoridae > Caiman > Caiman crocodilus. The sequence goes on along the minus strand of JAGPOW010001918.1, from coordinate 35,239,855 downwards.
TAGGTAATAATTAGTATGATTATATATACATATACACACAAAGACACATACACACACATATACATACACACAGAGGTAATAATTAGTAATATATACTAGTAATATCTATCTATATGTAATAATTAGTAATATTAATAATGATACTACCCATAACAATGACAGTAATAACAAAATTATGATTAACAGGATGGTTGTTACATTGATTTTAATAAAATGTATTATAGAAAAAAATGATACTATTTGCTTCTTTGCCAAAAAAACTAGATTTTAGAGGAACCTGTAACAGTCACACTGCTGCTGTAAATGAGAACCTGATAATCTGCCACAGGAACTATTATATGTGAGGCTAGATTAATGGAAGTGGAAAATCAAGATGCTTCCATTGCTCTGATAATGAATGAGCTCATCATATGTCCAAGAGATAAAACAGTGAAGGCTCAGTAGTTGTATATAAGAATGCTAGCCACTCAAAAAATTAAGGTTATAATATGATCTTTAGATTAAAGATTTTTTTGTTCATAGGGGAAACTTACTCCATTACAATACTCAGTTTCTTCCAGCCAAAGTGAAGGGTAGTATATCTGGAAATACACAATGGGCGTGTCCACACATGCAAGCATGTGCGTTTGCAGAGGCTCAAATAGAAGCACTGCAAATTTGAGCCAGGGCTTTTTGCCTCAGCACACATGCTCAGACATGCACTTTGTTGTGGAAAAAAGAGGAGCTGGGAAATTAACCTGATCAGCCTAGATTTGATCCCCTGAAAGATACCAGAACAAATGATTAAATAACAACCTTAAAGTACCTTGAAGGTAAAAAAAGTCATAAAAAAGCCTATATGGGTTTGTCAAGAACATGCTGTGTCAAACAAATCTGATTTCCTATTTTGATAGGGTGGCTGCATTTGTGGATAAGGATAAGGGAGTTGATATGGTATACCTTGATTTTACTGATGTGTTTGACATTTCCCACATGACATTCTGAAAAGCAAGCTAAGGAAGTTTGATTTGGATGGAACAGCCATCAAGCAGGTGCACAACAGAATTGTATTCAATCAGAGGTGATCTATGGCTGACTGTCAAACTAGGAAGGTGTCTCACAGGAGTCTGCCCTGGGTCCATTCTTGGAAATATTTTCATTCACATCTTAGAAGATGGAGGAGGAAGAATGCTTATAAAATTTGGAGATAGCATCAAGCACACTGTGAGATGAGGGGGTTTTCAAGCACTTTGGAGAGCAACCAGAGCTTGAATTTAATTTTTTTGACAAATTGAAGATATGATCTGAAATTTGGTGAAGACAAGTACGAAGTGCTACATATCAGAGGAGGAAAATAAATGCCCAAATACAAAATGGGGAATAACTGCTTAGGCAATGATGTGGTTGAAAAGGAAGTAGGGTTAATTATAATGAGTTATGACTGACTAAAAGGAGTCAGCAATGCAATGCTGCTGTTAAAAGGGTACATCTCAATCTGGGATGTATTAACTGGAGTGTCACAGGTAAAGGACAAGAGGTCATAATTCCAATCTTCTGCTGGCGAACACACAGTTGAAATATTGTGTCCAATTTTGCACACTGAATTCTAAGACAGAGACAGACAGACAGACAGAATCTGAAAATGTTCCAGAGAAGAATAGGACTGAAAAGAAGAGCAGAACATTTGACTTATCAAGAAAAACTGATGGAATTAGGTTTGTTTAGTCTAGAGAAGAGTAGACCAAAAGGGAAAATGAAAGCAACTCATTAAATGTTTTTTTATAAGGAGAATAGTGCTTGATTAATTAATTAATTAATTAATTAATTGATCTTCCTTGTCTTAGGGAGAGGGCATGAAAAATTCATCTTGATTTTCAGCCAAGGTGATTTAGCTTGAATGTTAGGGAAAATGGGTTGTTAGGACTGTAAAACAGACAACGCAGGGAGATTGTGCAGTTTACTTGAACAATGGCTTTTAAGGAAATTAGCTTAATATACTTGTTCTTGCTTCAACAAAGGTACTTAGACTGGATAATGTCCTGAGGTCTCTTCTAGCCCTACATTTCTATGATTCTATGAAATCACCAGTTTTATTAAGATCAACAGAGCTATGCCCATTTATCCCAGCTAAGACTGTGTCCCTTTAAGAACCTACTGGAGCCAAGATACTATTGTGCATGGCCAAAGCAAAAAAGTTTCATAATTACTCTCTAGTTACAACCATGCAGCTAATTAGTGAATCCTTATTATCTGATTAGCGAAATTTTTTATTAATGTTGCACTTCATTCCTGCACGCTTTGGGTAGTTAAATAGGTATGATTTACACATGAAAAAGAAATGACAACAACTTGGAAAGACTTTCATGCTACATTTTTTAAAATAAAAAAATAAGACTGCATGATGACTGGGCAAGCTATAGCCCTTCAGTTGGTTAGAATGCAAAGATATGAACAAAAAAAGAGAAAAATCAGTATGGTTATGGGTCAGTAACAATACATTATCTCTATACTCTCTCTAGCTGAGGTAATTCCCTTTCAGAATATGTTAAGTGAATACCAGTAAATTAAGAAAAAACATATGGGCAGAGATTTAATTCCTCTGATACATACATCAGTGATAAAGATATTAAATCTTAAAAAGACATCTCATAAATCTCCTGGTAGGCAATTAATAGGTAATAGCTACTGCCAATAAATGGTTCTTTTTAGACAGAATGGAACATATTCAAAGACACATAAATCTAAAACATCTGAACTAATGTGATTAGAATTCTATAGTTACATATATCATGCAACTGGGTTCATAAACAATGGGGACATCAACATATTCATTAATGTGCTGAAATTGTGGTGCATTTAAATTTAGTACCTGTAATAACAGGTAATAAATGCTCCATAATTGGCACTACTGCACATTAGCACAAATAAACACTTTTTCATGATGCTAATAAACAGAAGACTAATTCTTCTGCACATTAGAGTATTAGCACGGTTTTTGCCAGCTGCACTAATGCACAATAGAATTAGTCTTCTGTGCATTAAGTATCTTGTGTAGATGCACCCTGTTTCACTGTTACTGAAGTTCAAACTGGATATTTCAAACATTACCCTGAATGCATTTTGATAACTGATAATAGCTATGCCTTAGTTGTTAAACCTGAGAATTAATGTTTACATAAGTCATATTAATTTTAGTACTGAATTTTTTTTAAAAGGACTGAATTTAAATGTATTAAAAGAGAGTTACGTTTACGAAATTAGAGATGAATTAATTAATTTTAAATAGGGGAGAGCACTGCCCTGAACTTCACCAAAATTTAAATTAACCATAACCTCTTTCACATCAAATTCTGATTATGTTGGTGTCTCCACAGCTAGCCCAAAGTCATAACAGTATTATTCAAAATAGACTGTGGAATTCCTGTGTATCTGGAAATCTCTTTTAGGCCAGACAGTATCTGGCAGTTTGGCTTGCCTCTAAATTTCCTCCTGTTCAGAACTCTGTTGTGTGTTCTGGAGCAATATAGACAAGCAGGACAATTTGACCTTACTTGCTCACCCTAAACACCCATTCCATTGTTGTCATGTGTTTGACTTGATAGTATCAGCCACCAGGTAAGATGGAAGGTAGTAGGAAAGGTTCAAAGAAAGGTAACAGACTAAGAGAGAAAGGGAAGGTTGATAAATAAGTGGATTTGTTAGCATCCATTGCAGAATATATATCTGAATTGAGTTGCTGACCATAGTTTCATAGTTGTTAGGGTCATATGAGCCGAGCCAGGTATTTGTCCAGTTTCCTCTTAAAGACCCCCAAGGTAGGGAAAAGCACCACCTCCCTTTGAAGCCCGTTCCAGATGCTGGCAACCCGTTCCCATAAAGTTCTTCCTGATGTCTAACCTAAATCTGCTCTCTGTCAGTTTGTGGCCATTGTTCCTGGTTATTCCAGGGGGTGCCCTGGTAAACATCTCCTATTTCTTACTCCCCTACCCCTCAATGAATTTGTAAATGGTCACTAGATCCCCTCTCAGCTTTCTTTTGTGGACACTGAAGAGATCCAGGTCCCTCAGTCTCTCCTTGTAGGAGGGACCTGCAGGACCCTAACCATAAGAGCGGCCCTCCTCTGGACCTTCTCAAAGTTATCCACATCCCTTTTGAAGTACAGTGCCCAGAACTGGATGCAGTACTTCAACTGCTGCCTGACCAATGCCACATAAAGGGGAAATATCACCTCCCTAGACCTGTTCATGATGCACTTGCTAGTGCAGTTAGCTTTACTGATTACTTCATCACATTGACAGTTCATATTCATCTTGGAGTCAACTATGACTCCTAGATCCCTTTGTGCCACTGTGCTGCTGAGAAGGTCCTCCCCTAGACTATAGGGGTGTTGGTGAGTCTGTCTCTCTAGATGCAGCACTTTTCACTTGCCTGTGTTGAACTGCATCCTATTCTTTTCTGCCCCCTTTTCCAACCTGTCCAGGTCTGCCTGGATTCCATCTCTTCCCACTAGTGTGTTTACTTTACCCAATAATTTCATGTCATCTGCAAATTTGAACAGAGTGCTCTCCACACCCTCATCCAAGTCACTGATGAAAACACTGATTAGCACAGGTCCAAGGACTGAGCCTTGTGGGACCCCAATGCCCATATCTTTCCAAGGTTGATACCAACCCATCCACCACCACTCTGGGTGTGACCCTTAAGCCAATTTGCCACCCACCTGACTGTGTAATCATCTATGTCACAGCCACTCAGTTAGTTTATGAGAATAGGATGAGATATCATATTGAAGGCCTTCTTAAAATCCAAGTAGATGACATCTACCTCAACTCCTGCATCTAAGACTTTTGTGACCTGGTCATAAAAAGAAATGGGAAATGGAGGTTAGTCAGGAAGGATCTACCTGCTATGAACCCATGCTGGTTGCCCTTCAGCATTAATTTTCTGATAGGCTACCACACATGTGATCCTTGATAATTTTTTCAAAGGTTTTCCCAAGGATAGAAGTGAAACTAACTGGCCTATAATTAAGCAGATCCTCCTTCCTCCCCTTCTTGAAAATTGGGACCACATTAGCCCTTTTCTAGTCCTCTGGGATCTGACCTGAGCAACATGAATGCTCAAACAGCCATGGCAGTGGCTCTGATATGACACTGCCCGATTCCTTCATCACCCTTGGATGAAGATCATCCGGGCCTGCTGACTTAACCATATCCAGCCTCTCCAAGTGTCTCTTTACTAGGTTATTTTTTATCAGTGGTGGGCAGGTGTTCCTTCTGTGCCTATCTATAATGCAATTGGGAGGTTTGTCTTGATCTGTTTTCAAGAATACAGAGGCAAAAAACTCATTGAAGAGTTCAGCCTTGCCCCCCCTATCTGTCACCAATTGCCCTAGTTTATCCTGTAGGGGTCTTATGTTACCCTGCACCTTCTTTTTGATCCTTATATATTTGAAGAAGGACTTTTTGTTGTCTTTAATTTTTATTGCCAGCCTGAGTTCCATTGCTTTTTTGGCCTTCCTGACTCCCTGCAAGTGCAAGCCAAGTAGGTATACTCCTCCTTGGTAGCTATCCCCTGCTTCCACAGCCTGTATGCCTCTTTCTAGGCTTTCCTGGATTTCCCTGTTCAGCCAAGAGCATTTCTTGGCCTCTTTCCCCCTTTTTGTATGCAATGGGATCATCTGCGCCCAAAGGATTGCTCCCTTGAGGAATGACCACCCTTCCTGGAATCCCATCTCACCAATGCACTTGATCTTCAATGCCTCACTAACTAATTGCCTGAGCACATTGAAGTTAGCCTTTCTGAAATCTAGCACTTCTGCCCTGCTGGTTACTTTTATCACCCTATGCCAGACAGTGAATTCAATCAATTGACAGTCACTATTGCCTAGGTTACCTTGTACCTGCAGATCCCCCACCAGGTCTTCCCCTGTAGTTAAAACCAAGTCCAGTAAGGTGTTTCCCCTAATGGGATCATATACCTCCTGCATTAAGTGGAGGTCCTGTATGCAAATTAAGAACCTACATGAGCAGTTAGATCTGGCTAATAGTGCCAGATCTCCTCCTAGCAGATGTTAGGGTAGTTTAGGTTACCCATGACAACCATGTCCCTTGACCATAGGGCCTCTGACAGCTGCCTTGAGAATTCCAGGTCTAGCTCATCTTCCTGGTGTGGTGGTCTGTAGTAGACCCCAATACCAAGTCCCTTCTCCCCCCACCCGATCCACAGTACCTCAATCTGCCTTCCTCTGATCCCATCTTGATTATAGATGTGTATTGTTCCTTAACAGAGAGCAACACCCCCTTTTTCCCTACTCTATCACATTTGTACAACCTATAGACCTCAATGTTTACTGCCCAATCATAAATAGGGTCCCACCAGGTTTCAGGTAGCCTAACCAGGTCAACGTTATTGCTTGCAAGCAGGAGTGTGAGTTCCTCCTGCTTGTTTCCCATGGTCCTAGCATTGATGTAGAGACATTTAAGACCCGCAATGGGTGCTCTTGGTACCCACCTGTCCTGATGCCTATCAGGCCCCTTAGAACTTACTTGGGATGATCCAACACATGGTTTGTGGCTCTCTCATCCTAGGTTCTTTTTGTCCTCTGCATCCCCATCCCCAAATGAACCTATTTTAAAGCCCTGCATAGGAGATCTTACCTTTCAAAGAGAGATGGAGAACGTCAAGGCCTTCAAGGCCCTGTAGTCACTCATGATACAGTCCAGACTACCCCTGGTCACATCATTTGTGTCCACATGGATGAGGACCATGGGATAATAGTTGGAGAGCGGGATGAGGTCAGGAATGCTCATAATGATATCCCAGATGTGGGCTTCAGGCAGGTAGCATACCTCCTGCACCATGGAATCTGGGCAAAAGATGGGTCCAGCTGTTCCTCTCAGGAGCATGTCACCCACCACAATGACTCAACGACTCTTCCTCTGGCTTCTCAGCTATCCCTTAGCCTGCATGGTGTTTGTTGTGGATGCATCTTTCTCTGTTGTATTCTCCTTCAGTGCTGCCAGGGCCTCATAGCTGTTCCCCAATTGCATTGAGGAAGTCATCTCAGCAGTACAATGATTGGCCTAGGAGATGACCTTCCATTCAGCTGTATTGGGTCCCTCCCATGTTGTCTCTCCACTAGGTGTCCGATCCTGCAGAAAATGAAAGTACCCATCAATCTTATGCTCTGCAGCCCTGATCCCCCACAGCCTGCTAACCTCTGCCTGGAGTTCCCTTGCCTGCCCCTCCAGGGCCTCAAGCTGGGAACATGTGGGACAGGTGAAGGGTCTCCTCCTCTCCCCATCCTCCCCAGGCCTCAGAGGCCCCACTAGGCAACCCCCACAGACAGGGGTCCAGGGTGCCATCAACCCTCCCAAGGGCTCTGTCTGACCACTTGAAATTCTGAAAAGTTCAATCACCAATATTTAGTAGGGGGACACTGATAAAGATTGTTTGGGCTAATATTGATGCCTGATATTTAACAAGCTGTTATTTTTTTGACTGATACCAATCCAATAGTCAATATGCAGCATCAGCATTGAGGGCAGCATCCGGCTGCTAAGTCTGTTGTGGGAGAAGGAGTTGGGGGGAAGGAAGGCGCATGGGGGAGAAACAGATTGAAGCCCCCATGGTGAGACAGGGAGTGGAGCTGGGGCTGGAGAGTGGGCTGCTGTAGGAGCCAGGCCCCACCCAAGCCCCTCAGATGAGCCATAGCTTTGTCCCATGCCCCACCCTGCCTGGGCAGCACCTGCCCCTGCCCCTGCCTTTGCCCCAGTCCCACTCCCTCCTTCACCACAGGAGTTTGATCTGCTCCACGCCCTCCCGCACTCTCTTCCCTATCCCACCCCTTCCCCCACAGCAGACTTACCAGCCAGACCTGACTGCTCTCTATGCTGCCAGGCTGTGCTCCTGGATGCCCGTGTGCTGCGCTGCAGCTGTGCACATGCATGTGGTATTTATAAGCCACATCAGCCGGAAAAAGCTGATTGCTGATACTTTCAGTGGGTGGCTGATATTTTCCTCATTTCGGGGCCAATCTGATATGGGACCAATGCATCAGTGCACATCTAATATTTAGTGAGGTTTAAAGAGGGAACTAATTTGTTAAATTTCAGTAATTAACTATCTTATGACATTAAAATCAATTATTTAACCTGTAATCCTAAATTACACAAAGGCCTGGGATAATATATTGACATTTTCTAAAATCTCGGCTTTCTTCTTGAGTTTTTAGAGGTGCTTTATAGTTTACTGTGTCTGCCAGTACTTTTGATATAGCATACTATTGATACATTTTTGATGCAAGTGAAGTCAATAATGAAAACATTTTAATTATCAAGTTTAGACACTATTACCTACAAACCTAAAAAGGCAGCAGTACTTAGATATAACATCAGTTTAAAACAGTTTGCAACAACTGCTTCTGGTTAAACAATTGCTATTAACTATGCAAGCATGAATCATTTATAAACCAAGGTTTTATATCTATCACAACAGTTCAAGATCTTTAGATTTATGGACCAGAATCCAAGGGAGATGGTTTAATTTCAACATTTTAGCTGGCAGAAGTTGCAGTTTCAATATAATGGATCACATGGCTTGAATGTTTTAATGCTGCAAGATATAGTAAACTGGCTACGGTCACCAGGCTTAGTGAGTGTAAATCAATATCACTCCATTCAAGTCAAGGAGCTGCACCAACACATACAAAGTGTTTCTCTGCTTAAGTCCCCTGAGGGGCTTGATTCAATAGGTTTTGCATATGCCTAACACGCAACGTTAGGGTTGGCCTCTGTACAGAATGTAATTGTTGTCACTTAATTTTAACACAGGAATGCTGGTGGCTCACCTTTTATATAACAGTGCAGTGGTACATATATTCAGGAAGTGGGAGAATTGAGTTCCATTTCTTCTAAAACTGAGGCAGTTCACATCTCCCAGCCCCTAGAGAGTTGCCTAGAGCCACAAACAAGTGTTCATTTCTACTGGTGGAAATCTCAGAAACTTCAACCAGTAGAAATTTTCCAAGAGGGGGAATGTACAGTAGGGCTGGGCAAAGTTTTGGTCTCTGATTTGATTCAGTGGAGGTTTGGCCCAATTCAGTGGCCAAACCTCTGAATCCAAATCAAATCAGAGGACTCTTTAAACTCTCCAAATGGAATCAGAACCCTCCAAATTGATTTGGAAAGATTCAGGAATTCATACATAAACCCAGCATTAAATGTTTTTTTCTATGTACCTCAAGGCAACAGCATGGCTCATGAATGCTGTGATACTGTGGCAGATGGAGTATATCACAGAAGCATACAGGGCTCCCCAGCATTCTCAACAGCAGACCTGGAAGTAGACCAGAAGCACTTCCGGTCTACTTCCAGGTCTGCTGGGAAGTGCTGCTCTCCCCCTGCATTCCCCAGTTCGGTGACTGGTGCTTCCTGGGTCTAGGGCGGCACCTGGGGTCCCCCCACGGCTGACTGCTGAGTCAGGGGGCATGAGGGGGTCCCTCTGTATGCTCCCTGGCATACCCGTAAGTGGATTGGAAGTACTTCTGGTCCACTTCTGGGTTCACTGCTGAGCACATGCTCCCCTCCCCCTCCCGCAATGGAACACTCCATCCACCCTAGTATTACAGTGTTCATGAGCCATGCTGGTACTTCGAGGTATATAGAAAAAAACATTTAAAGCTGTGTCTATGGCTGAATTGCTGACTCTCCAAATCATCATCGAATCTTCAGATCCAGATTTGGCCAAATCGAATCAGGGACACTGATTCAAATCAACGAATCAAATCACTGTCCCTGATTCAGGTGGAATCTGAATCCAAATTGAATAGGGCCCTCTTTACACACCTCTAATGTACAGGCATTCAGCCTGCAGCTGCCTGTTCGCGCCTGTTTTTCCTGTCTTCCCCATAATGGGGGGATCCCAGTCTAGGAGACAGGCTTTCTGGTCTTGAAGCCAGAACTTGACATCTCCAGATTGACTAGTTACCCTAGTTTGTCAACTCCTCAGCTGACCACTGGCATGGGACATTGGTGGTCAGAAGCCTCTATCAGGGCATAGCCAGCTACCTACTTCCTTCCACCTAAGTGGTCAGTTAGGCTTAGCTGACCCTTCATTATAAACCCTGCATAGGAACAGAAAGTGTTTGGGTAACAGGGCTACATCTGTACCCCAGGCTGCTTTACTGCTTCCTGTGCCTCTGTTAGCTCTCTGCCTGATCTCTTGGATACCCAGCCTAGTTTACTCTCAGACTCTGTGCTCTGCCTGACCTGCCGGCTTCCTAACCCAGCCTCTTCTTTAGCCCTACTTTCAGGTTGATCTTCTGACTTCCAAACTTGGCTTGCTTTCTGACTCTACACTCTGCTCAATGCTCCAGTGCTCTGATCTGGCTTCTTAGGGTGACCCTCTGGCTTCCCAACACTTGGATTCCGACTACTTCTTCCGACCCTTGTTTCTTCCCCAGACTGCAAGTTACTCCCAGATGTAGCCATCCATGACTTGGCATGACACTGGAGAAAGCATGATGAGCAATGCCTATTCTAAACTTTTGGGCCAGTGAGGGGAGTGGAACAGTGGGAAAAGACTCCCTATGCCTTTCCCAGACTGGGGCCTGGGGAATGGGTGGGGAGCAAAGGGAGCACTAAGGAGAATTCACCAGCCCATTCCCTAAACTGGGTAGTACCTGTTTTGGGGAAGAGGTGGGGAGCTGTGACTGCTGCTCCTTTTCCCTGCCAAAATGGTCTAGGAAGGAAGGGCAACAGTAGAACAAAGCTACTAACCCTCGACTCAGTCTAGGGGGCTTGCAGTACTGCTGTTTCTGCTTAGGGCAACAAAGTTCCTCCATCTGCTTCTCAGATCAGAGTTCCCATAAAAGCCAGCAGGGAGCAGCTGGACTCTGTTCCTACCCTCTCCTACCAGTTTGTAGAACAGGGGAGGGTATGGGAGCAGTTTCACCCTGTGCTTTCTCCAGACAGGAGTGATTCTGTTCTCAGGAAGGCACAGGAGCTATTCCCTGGCTCCGCTCCTCCTGTTTCCCAGAAGGAGTTAAACCAGGAGAAAGTGTACCAACTGTAATTATCTCTGGAGAAACTCTCCTGGCTTCTCTCTGGCTGGTTTTGCTTTATTGTTCTCCCTAAACTATCAGTTTTTGTCTGGAAGAAATAGTGAGAACATGTTCAACTTTTGGTATCTAATGGGATAATGGATAAAATTCAAGGAAAACCATAGAATCAGAGACTAAAATACAAAATTCCCACAAATGGGAGGCAAGGAGGAAGGGAAGAACATAATTATTGAAATATGATCCAAAAGGTGGGTATCACTACCACCACCCCTATACCTTCTAAAATGAGCCAAAAGTGCAGTGGTGATGCGTAGGGGGTGCACGGAGGTTCATATGCACTCCCTGAGAGCACTGATATACTCCCTGACAGGCCATGCTCCCCACTTAGGCTATGAGGTGGGGGGGCAGGTGGGAGTGCTGGTGCACCGTGGTCACTTCCGATTGACACGATTGGCCACATGGCAACCCCCTCCCCCATTCAACAAGATTGGCCACAGGGGGAAACCTCCCAGTTGGTGTGATTGACAGTGAGGGGACCCCATTCTGGTTAGTGATATTAGCTGTGGAGGGACCACCTCCTACTCCCAGTCACTGACTAGCCCCTGACTAAGGTGGCACCAGTCCTCCATATAAAAGTGTGTCCTTGTTGCCAAGAAGAGTAATGACAGACTGGGCTGCATTAGAAGAAGCATTGCCAGCATATGGAAGGAGGTGATTATTCCCTTCTATTTGGCAGTGGTGAGACCACATCTGGAGCACTATGTCCAGTTTTACCCCTTCCCCCCACTACAGAAAGGATGTGGACAAACTAGAGAGAGACCAGTGGAGGGCAATGAAAATGGTGAGGGGGCTGGGGCACATGACTTCTGAGGAGAGGCTGAGGGAGCTGGGCTTATTTAGTCTGGGGAAAAGAAGACTGAGAGGAGTTTAATAGCTGCCCTCAACTACTTGAATGGTGGTTACAAAGAGGATGAAGATAAATTATTCCCAGTCATGACAAATGACAGAACAAAGAGTAATGGTATCAAGTTGCAGCAAGGGATGTGTAGGTTAGAAATTTAAAAAAATATTTTCACGAGGAAGGTAGTAAAGGACTAAAACAGACTACCTAGAGAGGTGGTGGAATCTCCACCCTTGGAGTTTTTTAAGACCTCACTAAACAAAGTTTTGGCTTGGATGATATAGTTGGGGATGGTCAAGCTTTGAGTAGGGGGCCTGACTAGATGACCCCCGGAGGTCCCTTCCAACCATAATTTTCTATGACATCCATGCTCAGTTATCTGAAAGAAATGACATAGGCACTTACATTCAAAGCAGGTTGCAAGCTCTGAATGAGGGGATCTCCTGCAGCCCTGAATTAGATGCCTAACCGCAGAAATGAGTGGGATTTTAGGCCTGTTTATATCCTCAGTATTTCACCTCAGTATTGGCTAGGTGTAGGCACTTTTCTAATGAGCATGCTGAATTTATAGATTCAGAGGTTCATAGATGTTAGGGTTAGAAGAGACCTCAATAGATCATCGAGTTCGACCCCCTGCACAGGCAGGAAAGACTGCTGGGTCTAGATGACCCCAGCTAGATGCATATCCAACCCCCTCTTGAAGACCCCCAGGGTAGGGGAGAACACCACCTCCCTTGAGAGCCCATTCCAGACTTTGGCCACTCTATCTGTGAAGAAGTTCTTCCTAATGTCTAGTCCAAATCTGATCTCTGCTAGCTTGTGGCCATTATTTCTTGTAACCCTTGGGGGTGACTTGGTGAATAAACACTCACCAATTCCCTTCTGTGTCTGTGATGAACTAATAGGCAGACGCAATGTCGCCTCTCAACCTTCTCTTGCGGAGGCTGAAGAGGTCCAGGTGCCCTAGTCTCTCCTCATAGGGCTTGGTCTGCAGGCCCTTAACCATAGAGTGGCTCTTCCCTGGACCCTCTCCAGGTTATCCACAACCCTCTTGAAGTGCAGTGCCCAGAACTGCATGCAGTACTCCAACTGCGGTCTAACCAGGGCCTAATAGAGGGGAAGTATCACCTCCTTGGATCTATTCGTCATGCATCTACTGATGCACGATAAAGTACCATTACCTTTTCTGATGGCTTTGTCACCCTGCCGACTCATGTTCATCTTGGAGTCCACTAGGACTCCAAGATCCCTTTCCATTTCTGTGCCACCCAGCAGGTCATTCCCTAGGCTGTAGGTGCGCTGGACATTTTTTCTCCCTAGGTGCAGCACTTTGCATTTCTCCTTGTTGAATTGCATTCTGTTGTTTTCTGCCCACTTGTCCAACCTGTCCAGGTCTG
>JAGPOW010001918.1:35159019-35197679 GCA_030014935.1 Caiman crocodilus | reverse complement strand
GCTGATCACCCCTCAGCAGCTTATAGGCAGCCACCAGGTCCCCCCTCAGCCTCCGTTTACTGAGGATGAACAGGTTCAGGTCCCTCAGACGTTCCTCATCAGGCCTATCTTGCCGCCCACATATCAATCTAGTGGCCCTCCTCTGGACCCTCTCGAGGCCGTCCACACCCCTCTTGAAGAGCAGCTCCCAGAACTGGACACATTACTCCATCTGCGGCCTGACCAGCGCCGCATAAAGGGGGATGAAAACCGCCTTGGACCGGCTCGAAATGCATCGTTGGATGCACGCTAGGGTCCGGTTGGCCTTCTATTGTTGGCCTCTATTGGTGCATTTTTTGTTTTAATTTTTTTATCTGAGATTTTAGTTTTTCTTAGAGTTTTTCAGGCTCTGAACTTGAGACTCTTGATGTTTTTTGGAAGCTTCTGCATACTAATCAAAAAATGTGTTCTACTGAGTCTGTGGTGTTTTACTGCCTCTTGACTCAAGGGCTGTGTGGAGATGAAGGATTTTACTTAAATCAAATGTTCTTTTCAGGGGAAGCTGCAAGATAGAATCGTATTTGGTATACCAATTTCATTTGTCTAGAAAGTTACAACTTCTATGGCCATAGTGTGTGTACATATACAATGCTGGAGTTTCTTTTAGCAGAGCTGGTACGTCTTTAGACCCTTCACTCCCCATGTCTTTAAGCTCAATTTACACAAGTCTTTTACACAGGAGAGGCTTATTGAGGGTGTCTGGTCAGGTTGTGAGATTTGCTAGTGGCACAGGAATGCTGTGGCTAACGTCTAAAGACAAGATTTTGTAGCACCGGCACACAATGCAGTTACTCACTGTTAGACACGGCTCATTCATGAGAGTGGAGGTAGGGAAAATTTTTCACACAACTCTGATTTCTTTCAGTCTAAGAGTTTTTACTCTGCACCCTTCCTTTCGAAGAGCACACAGAACAAGTTTGGCGTCCTTGGGGCAGCTGCACAAGGTTTCTACTCCTAGCTTTAGAAAGACCTCTTAGTTTTTTACAGAACTTAATTCACATGGGGAAACACATTCACTGACAACAGCAACAGTTTTAAACTCTTTTCTACTCACAGTTCCTACTTACATAGTGGGTCTGACAATTCTGGCAGCAAAAGGGTCGGATAGGGTACGCTTCAAGCAGCAAACAGGAAGACACACAGGCAGTATCTCACTGAAAAGCCCCAATGGAGATTTCAAAAGGTCTCTTACCTTAGTTTGGCACCAGGGAATCAGTGTGGAGACAGTCTGTATCTCAGTCAATCACTCCAGGTGTCTCTATCTGAGTCACAGCACACCCATGCTTCAGAACCTCAGTTTCACTCTGAAGACCATCAATGGACAGGAAAGATATCCTAGAAGTCTTAAGAATGGTGTCCTGCAAGGCACTTTCTCCGCTGCTTTTCAACATGTACATTGTCGACCTGTCTGACCCCCATTCCAAGAAGTATGGATATGCTGATGTCCTGGTTCTCAACAAATCAAGCAAGCAATGGGAATCCACTGAATCCACTTTGACATCAGACGTGAACATCCTTGCCAACTCCTTCCATAAAGCTTCTATAAAATAGTGGCAACAGCCTTCCACCTAAATAACAACAGAGTGAAGAAAAAGATAGAAGTCAAGACTGGTGACTAGACGCTTGCAAAGTGTCAGTCCATTACTTATTTAGGAATCAACATGGACCAGACCCTTACCTAGCTCCAACATCTGGAAAGAGTCTGTCACCTTATCTGTCACCTTGCTGTGACAAGGTACTTGGTGTGCAAGGTTCCAAACACTTCACACCTTCAATTTTGGCACTTGCTTATGCTCCTGCTGAGTACTGTGCACCAGTATGGGGCTAGAACACACACATTCAATTAATGGATTCCAGCCTTAACAGCATCATGAGGACCACTACCAGATACCTCATGCCAACTCCAGTTGACTGCTTACCTGTCCTCTCAGGCATTCTCCTCCCAGACATCCAGAGACAAGCTGCTACCCTGGCCCTAGGCCTCAAAGCCCAAAATACAGACAATTCTTTGCACTCCTGGCTAGTTACCACAAACCAGAAAACCAACTATTGTTCGGGACCCATTCTCCACTCAGGACAATAAGCTCATCAGATCTTCAGATGGCATGTCACCTACAACATGGACCTTCCATCCATGGAGCAGAAAATATGATGCACAAGAACTACAGGTAAAGAACCTCATCCCCAACACCAGCTTCCATTCCTTAGGCTGGCAGCTGCCCCACAGGGTCTGGACTGCTCTTAACTGCCTCAGAACAGGTGTTGAATGGTTTAAGGCAAGCATGCACACTTGGGGTCTCTCCAGTGATAATAGCCACAGCTGTAGTGCTCAAGCTCAGAAGGCTGACCACATCATGTACAGATGACCTCATGGCCTTACTTTGGTCACCCAAGGTCTTAAACCAAAAAATCCTGATGGATATAGCAAGAAGGGGGAAAAAATTAATTCTCTCCCAACTCCATGTGGCAACTAAAAAAGCTGAGAAGCATGGGAAACACACATAGTAGGATATAAGCATAGCTACTCTTAAATCATTCCCGATCTATACTTATCTAATTTCTTCTTGAATACATCCAGTGATGGAAATTCAGTTTGCTTCCCTAGGCAGTTTTTCCATTGCTTCACTGTTATAACAGAGACGTTTTTTCCTGATATCCAATCTAAACCTATTTTGCTGCAATTTAGCCATTGGTCTGTATCTGTTCTCTACAGCAAGAGAGAAAAGGTGCTTTTTCCTCTTCCTTCTTGTAGTAGCCTTTGAGATATGTGAAGACAACTATCATGTCCCTTCTTAAGTGCCTATTCCAGAAGCTGAACATGCCTCTTACCTTCAACCTCTCCTTGTGCATCTTGCCTTCCAAGCCCTTTATCATTTTTGTCACCTGCCTCTGGACCCTCTCTAACTTCTCCATGTCCTTTTTAAAAAGATAAGGAAACCAAAACTGTGCACAATATTCTACATGAGGCCTAACCAATGCTAAGTAGAGACACTATCACATCTTGTGTCTTGCACCTAATGCTTCTATTGATGCAGCCTAAAACCACATTCAACTTTTGCATCACACTTGCAGTGTCATACCAAGTGTGTGATCCACCAAGACTCCCAGAGCCTTCTCCAGAGTACTGTCACCTAGCCAGATGTCCTATTCTGTATTTGTGTTTTTGAATATTCTTCCCCACAGGGGGTAGCACCTTGCATTTGTCACCATTGAACTAAATCCTTTTAGTTCCATTCCAGCTTTCCAATCTGTTGAGATCCTTCTGAATTATAGCCTCGTCCTTCAACATGTTGGCTATTCTTCCCAGTGTAATGTTGTCTGTAAACTTGCTCACAAAGCTCTCTAGTTCAGCATCCAAATAATTAATAAACAGGTTAAATAGCAGTAGGTGCATGCAGACTCCAATGTAGGACTTCACTTGAAACATCCTGCCATTCTGACATGGATCCCTTTATAATTACTCTTTGCTTGCAGCTATTAAGTCAGTTGTCTATCCATCTTACAGTTGCTTTGTCCAGCTCACATTTCTTCAGTTTGCTTATGAGAAGGTCATGTGGGACCTTGTCAAAAACCTTGCTGAAGTCCAGATATATCTACAGTATTCTTTTCATCCACCCAAGTCGTGACTTGAAGAAGGAGATCAGGTTTGTTTGGAACCAATTGTTCTCAGTGAATCCATGTTAACTGTTTGTGATCAGCCTTTCCTCCTCCAGATGCTTGCAAATGGACTTCCTCAGGATAAGCTTGAGTAATATCCCTGGTATTGAGGTAAGGCCAAGCTGTCTACAATGCCCCAGATCCTCCTTTTTGCCTTTTCTTAAAGAGCAGCAATAAATTGGCCCATTTGCAGACCTTTGGTACCTTGCCCATCTTCCACTTTGTAAACATATTGCCAAGCATTCTGAGATCTCCAATGCCAGTTCTTTCAGTACCCTGGGAGGAAGTTCATCAGGCACGGTTGACTTCAAATCATTCACACTCACCAAAAGTGTCTTTCCTTTGTTAACTCATCCATCAGCTTGTCCCCTTCCTTATCCAAATAATCCTTAGGGGTCTGGTTTCAGCTTAATTTTTTTGTGAATACTGAGGCAATGTAGTTGTTGAGTAGCTCTGCCTTCTTTAGGTTTTTAATTAAGAGGTCACCCGGTCTAGTTACAATGGGCCAAAAGCTTCCCTGGTCTTTCTTCTCTTGTCAAAATATTTATAGAAACTCTTCTTGTTGTCTCTAACATCCCTTGTCAGTTGTAGCTCATTTTTTACCTTTGCCTTCATGATTTTGTCCCTGCAAGTTTTTGCTATTTCCTGGCATGCTTCCTTGGTGACCTGTCCATCTTTCCATGCCTGTATGCATTCATTTTGTATTTGAGACATCCTAGAAACTGCTTGTGCAGCCAAATTGGTCTCTTATCATTCTTCTTGTGTTTCCATCATGTCAGAAGAGTTTATTGTTGGGTTTCCAATACTGTGCCCTTTAGAAGCTTCCATCATGGAGCAGGTGAAGAATGGTGCTGAATTTTGATGGGCATCCATACCTCAGAAGTCTTAGAGTCTGATCCAAAGGAAACCCCAGACAAGATCTGGAGGGCAGTGTCATCTACACAAGGGTGTCATGAATCCTTATCAGTAGGGTTTCTCTGCCATAACTCTTATTCCTTGCAGTTTATGGAGTAGTATACAGCTACTTAAAGGAGCCAGGACACCCTAGGTTGGAAATCTGCAGAGGCATTATTACAAAAGGAGAAGCATATTATCCCTCTTACAAGGCAGGATGTACAATTTATGCCCCCTCATACATCTCCCCACTTCCCACCCCATGCAACTACTGACCTATTAAGGAACCACTCCTGAATGGCAAAGCAGGGAAATCCAATTGGTATCTCCTGGATGGGAAAGCAGGGAAATCCAATTGGTATCTGGAGACATAATTTGGCTGATAGTTTCCAGTATCTCAAGTGTCAATATGATATTTATACAATGGATATGCAACAGATTTCATTTCACTTCTAAATAAGTGGATAAAAAACAAATCTGAGATCAACAATAAAAATGCTTCTGTAAGTCTCTGCTACTCCTGATACAGAAACATTCTCCCAGTGCATTAAATGAAAGTTATCCATAGCACATCCTGAACCTGTAGCAAGATACTGAGTCTTTCATGCACTCTGAGATATGAGGCTGAAAACCTGGTCATTGCTGACCTCAAGGAGGAAACAACCTGTCAGAAAACAACAACAATGACTTCTGAGGGAGAAATATAGTAAAACATTGTGAAGTTTTGCTGTAATCAGATGAGTTAAACCTAAAGCTTTGTGAAAGCTGCCAGTTCTAGTTTACCTAGTTTTCCACAAACTCTGCCAGCACATGGGTTTGCCTGCTTCTTTTTCTGCTCCCCATGAGTTTCAGGCTCACAATTTGAAAACTCAAAGGAAATCCAGAACGGGCAAATTCTGTCCACTGTCCTCTTCCCTGGCACAGTCCTCCCACAGTTAAGTTACTGTTGGTTTCTTGGCCCACAGAAGAAGCAGCCTGTATCACTTTGAAATAGCAACAGCATGGCTACTTTGTTGGTCTTAAAAAATGGAAAAATGGTGGTAAGATCCTCAAAGCTGGAGACATGCCCACTGCTACTCCACTTTGCTCTGTAGACGCTTTCCCTCTCCACTTCCAGAGACAAGTATCAAGATGGAAGTTTGGAAGAGATGGGTGTGATTGGCATCTTCCATTTCTCTCCCATCCAGTTATCTCAAGCACTGTCTCTTTTCAATCCAGTTACTCCTATTAGCTGTGGGCAAAATTCTCCCCTCAGTAAAATCTCCTTAAACTCAAAATGTTTGCAGTGATGACTGGAAAAATTTGGCCCTGTAACTTTCCCAGGGGGGAGGGGTGTTTGTACAATTAAAATATTTTTCCTTCATTTCAATAATTCCTTTTCTTATTTAGCTACAGGTAGTAGTTATGAGACAGGATTCGTGATTGCAGCAGATGCATGAAGGAAGCCTGGATCAGTAAGCACTGAATTTTGCCCCAGAGAAGCCTTTTGAATGCATCATCTAAGAAAAAGATAACATTAGTATAAATCTCTAAGTACACTAAATCGGATCCTCCTCTATAATTGACTGATTTATGCCAGATGAGAATCTGACCCAGTACTTTTAAAGGCATGTTTATTCACGATCCATCTAAGATTCTGTGAGTGGAAAAGATGACTCTTTTAAAGCCTTGTATACATACAACTTGTATAACTAAAGACAGTGTTAGGCCAGTTTGGTTAAAATAGTGAAAATATAAGCATGAACACTCATTAATCTTAAGCAGAGGTCTGTTGTTTAATTTGCTAGTTAAAATGGTGACACTGGTTTAACTAAACTGTTTTTAATTAAACCAATTCAACTTCTGTGGGCAGATAAGCCCTAAATTCCATTTCCCTCTCCCTAAAAGAAATCTTGCTTTCAGGATAAACCTACAATACACTTGGCTTAGCAAAAAATGATATATATGACTGTCACAGGTGAAATTGTAGCAAACCCCCCAGTTTTTCTTTTTTTTCTTTTTTTTAAATGCATTCCCTCTTCTTCCCCAAGCATTTCTGACTTTGTCTTTCCCTCTCTATTCCCTATAGATAAGTATAAGTGAGCTAAGACATAGGATAAGCTTCAGCATTTTATTTTGGTAGCAAGTTGTATTTGTTTTGTTTTATATTATTCTGTTTTACTGGTACTATAAGATTTAGGCCTGCATATGTACATTAGCATAAGTCATGTCAAGTGTCCATTTTGTTTGTCAAGTCTCCATCCTGTCCCCAGGCCTGGTTGTGTAAGCTATGTAACTTGGTTCCTGAATGAATGGGGATGAATGAGGGTGCTTGAGAGATAATGGCAGTAGATCTAAAAATAGCTCCCTCTGAATGACCAAACCATCAAAACCAATGCCTGGACTAACAACCCAGCCCTTGGAATCATCCCCAGCATTCAAGAAAAAAAAGATGAGGCAACCCACCATGGTGCCAAGGATGCACATGCTCAGAAAGAAAACCTGGAGCTCTCTGGAATAGGACTGACCTTGTCTGGACAGGCCCTCCCCATAGGAGATCAGAGGTAGTCTGCCCCATAAAAGGGGTAGTGAAGACTAACTCCTTGGGACACCCTCTCCATTTGGACTAGAACATGCCACACCACATAGAGGCCCTGCTGGTGACCCCGCTCTGGACAAGACCTACTGGACAAAGATCCCTTCCCAGCCTGGATAGGTAGCTATCACTCCCCACCCTCTCTTCAGCCAAGGACTTGGACTCTGCTTCTCGTCCCTATCTGGGCTCCAACCGTTCCACTGAGTCTCTTTCTCCTGCTGCCATTGTGTGTGCTTGTGTATGTGTGTGCAAACCAATAACTTAATGGGGCTGTGTAGTGTGTTGTCATCTGTTTAATAAACCTGTTATTTGGACCCCTGAGTTGAGTTTTGCTTTACTATGGTTCAGCCCTGCTCCAATCTCAGCTCCTTGCCCCTCTAACTTCTGTCTCATTTCTCCCTCTCCTTCTTATGGCTCACTGCAACCTCCAACGCCTGTCCTGAGCTCCTCTCTGCCTCCAAACCCCCTGTTTCTTTGCCACTGTCTTATCCCCACTGCCTTTTCCCCTGAGCCAACCAGGTTTCTGCCTCAGTTTTTTCCCTGGCTGTCTCCTCCTTGCCACCACTTATCTGCACCCCCACCCCAATATCTCAGTTGTCTGCCTCAGTTTCCAGCCCCAAGCTCCCAGGTTTCTGTCTCTCTCTCTCTCTGTCCTGGCTGTCTCCTCCTTGCCACCAGGCTTCTTTTTTTTTTTTTTCTTCCCCTCCCATGTGCCAGTGACCTTGAAAAACCCTGGGGTCACTTGATCTTAAATAAACCCAAGCCTCAGTTCCTTAGTCAGCTTCTCTCTGGTCCACTGGTTCTAATCCTGATTCTGGCAATTTTCACTCCCTACACTTTAACTCTCTCTCTCACCTTAACCTTCCCCCAAGTACCCCAAGTGCACACATACATACCATACCATCCAAGGTAGGAACTTACTAATGTGCAGGTGGGTTGTATGTGTGTGAACTGGTGTGTGTGTGTATACATATAACTGTGTGCATCATATATAAATTAGTGATCTGTGTATGTGTACTGAGTGTATGGGCATGGACAACTGATTTTTGTCTAATTTTTTAGTGTGTAGTGTGTCTGTGCTTGAATTGGTGATAGGTATGCATGCGCCTAGGCTGGTTTGGATGTGTATGTGCCTGAGCTGGTTGTGTGTGTGTGTGTGTCTGTGCATACGTGCATGTGCACACACATGCACATCTAATTGCTTTGTGTGTTTGTATATGTGCAATTGTGTCACACCCTCCTGTCTAACATCACAATATTGAGATCCTGAGAGTTGCTCTGACCCCATAGGGAAACAAAATGTGCCAGCTGATATAACATAATGTCCTAACATTAGTGTCAGGCAGGTTTAGCATGTCCCTGGGAATAATTTATCACTCACCATAATTATGCAGTCATCTGCGCAACTAGTTTCTAAAGGGAAGGGTTTTGCCAATCTAACATGGGTTTTTGCTACACCCCTGCAAATTCCACATTCACTGTACTATTTGAGCAAGAATGTTTTTTGAGAGAACACTCTGTTTCCCAGCAATTGCTTATTAACAAGCATTGTGGTTACAAGCTTGCTGCAGCAACTTTAGTAAATAATGACAGTTTGCTAGGTTGTACTGTCTTTTTTTCATATAGCCATCCTATATTTTTGGTTTGCACAGAAATACTAGATTATGGAGATTTAACTGCTAGCATGAGAAATACTGAATAGAGAATATTCACACTTTACCTGGAAGTAGTAAAAGTCTGTGATTTGTATCTTTGTATTTTTTTTAAGTTGATTTAATGACCAGGGGGTTTTTTTTGCTGATAAAAGTACCACGATTCAAATTTCAAATATATCAAATCATTCATACTTCAGATTTGCCATTAGATCAAGCTTTTTGTTGTTCTCCTTCCACCCAATGTTCTAATACAGTGACACTCAACAGGATGCTGCAGCACCCTGGGGTGCCTCAAGATGCTTTCTGTGGGGGCCAAGAAACATCGGCGGAATGGGGCCGCCTATAGAGCGTGTAGCCGCCGGGCGTCGAACATCTTACCTCGGGCCTCTTTGCCCCAAGGTTTTGTAGATATCCGGCTGGCCGTTGCAGGAAGCCTTGGGGCCGGTGTCTTTCCACTCCAGGGTCCGCCCCTTCTTGCCTACCATGACTTTGATCTTCCAGTGGGTGGAGATTCCCTCCAGGCAGCTGTCCCCTCTGGCTACCTGCAGCCGGGATCTTCTGCGAAGGTCCTCCACCCCTTCCACCTCACTCTTACCCTGCCTGGTGGTTCCAGGTGTTCTTGCTGCTACTTTCTATGGCTGCCACCAATGTGGAAGGCTTTCCTCCCACACCGCAGCCCCTTCTTACCTGGGGTAACACAAACGAAAAGAAAACTCTGCTGATCTTAAACACGGCTTGCTGCCTACTAACACCGGGGCCTCTACCCCTTTGTCCCTCTATCAAGTCACTACTCGTGACTCAGCCTGCTAGCTCTCGCTCTCCGGGCCAGCTACCTACCACTCCTTGCCCTGCTCCCACTGGTGTAACCCTCTCCCAGGGTTCTCCCTGATGCGGATCCCTCTCTCGGGGTTCACACCGCCCTGCCATCCCTTCCCCGGGTCTTCCCAAGGCGGCAGCCTCTCTCCCGGATCCACACCCAACTGCAGTCTCTCCCGGATCCACATCCAACTGCAGTCTCTCTGGGTCTTCCTTGGGTCACGGATCTCTCCACGCTGCCGCGGCTCTCTCCCTGCTCTTCCCTGGCTCACCCGCTGCAGCTGCGCCGTCCTCCAGTGTCCGTTCTCCTCCATGCTCTTCGCAGCCTCCGGGTGGCTCATCTGCTGTTGGTCCTGGTGTTCGGTGTCCTCCAGACTCTTTCTCCCGGCTGACACACGTGCCAGCAGTCAGCCCTGGTGTTTTGTGCCCTCCGGGCTTGCTCTTTAGCCCAGAGCACGTGTCGGCAACCAGCTCTGGCGAGCAGCGACTCCCAGGCTCACTCTCCCGCTCGGAGCCTGCTCCAGCCGCCAGATCTGGTACTCCGTGACTCCAGCCGCTCCTGCCGCGGCCCACTCCCAGCAGCCACGTGCTCCCCTCTCTCCTGGCCACGGCCTCTTCTTTTATCCTCTCCGGCCAGTGCCTTGGGCTGACGTCACCCGCTGTCCGCAGGTGTTCAACGCCATCATCCCAGCCACATGTGGGGTTCTCCGGTGATCCTAAGGTGAGTAACCATCATTTTCCTTTTCTTTTCTCTTGCCCTCTGCCGCTCGTGTCTGCCTCCGTGGCTCCTTTGGGGAGCTTTGGCGTGCCCCCAGGACTTCTCCCCCTGTGAAAGAGCGGAATTGGTTGGACAAGAGGCAGCAGTGGTTGAAGCAAAAAAACTTTACTTGCAAACTGTATACACGAGGTAGACAGTGTAGGCACAATTTGTAGACAGACAAACAGACTGTAACAGGCACACCGATGCTCACACACTCACGCGGGGATGGGATACGTCGTGGCGACCGCAACAGGGAGTTGCTGGTGGGTGATCAGGCCTCCTCCGTGGTTCCGAAGTACACACGGGGATCTCTCCCTATGTGTGTTCGAGCACTCCTCCAATTTGGGTGGGTACCCCCCAAGCCTTTTATGCGGTCAGAGAGCCAATTGCTGACTGCCACATGTGCATAATTTACACTAAGCCAATCATGAGCATGCACTTGATGGTGCAACTGCAAACTTTTGGCGGGCTCTGATCTTGCACCAAGGACTTTTCCCGCCTTACAGGGAAAATCCCTGCACCCGGGACTCACAATGTGCCTAACACAGCTGTGCCAAGGCATCTCTTAACTGCTCAGCTCTGAAACTTTTGAGAGTTCTGCAGAGTGCCACACAATGCTATCACTGTTAGTTTTACAAACATGATTCACAAGAAAAACCCAGAGTTTTCAAACAAGAACTTATAATGTTAAAAACATTCTAATCTGCTGTGGTCTTTCTGAGTTCTTTGGAAGAGAAGAATGTCTCTTTATTTTTCTGTAGTAAAAAAAGAAAAAAAAAAACAATTGAAACTAAGAGCCGGCATTTTTCAAGGTAGAGAACCAGTGCTCTACTACCTGTCATTTGTACAAATGATAGGATCATCACTATACAACTCAGTTTATAAAACTCAAGGTCAAAAACAGAATTGATAACATGTTTTTTTTTCTCTATTGCTATCCAAAGTAGCATATTAAATTTGATCTGTATTATTCTCTGGGACACTCATCCACACCATAGAGAGAAATTCAAATTATGTTCATAAATGTTTAGCAGCTATTAATTGCTGTCAGCCAACTCATTTTGAGCTATTATGAAATCACTTTTATCTACATAGTGCAAACACAGACAAATCAGGACAAAAAATATTTTTTAAAAATAAAATTAAAATATATTATTGTGGGTGTTTGATTTTTAGTATATAAATTGGGTTTTCTTCCGGTTCCAAGATGGCAAAACCCTTTCTCAAAAGCAATACTTCCAGGGCAAAGGGGAGAGATTTCCAGTGGCAGAGGTCCAGGGGTAGGGAGGCAGGACTTCCAGTCCCAAGATGTCAACTGACCCAAGATGGCCACCCTTGAGGCCTTCAGCAGCTCACCAAAATGTATTAAGCGGCCCTCCAGCTAAAATAATTGCCTGCCCCTGGTCTAGCCCAAATTCACAGTAGGGTCTTCAACGGTTACACACACTTGTACCATCAAATTCATCTGTTCCTGTTTTTGAGTTTACATTCTAAATTCCATAAGATATACACCTTGGCTTCCTGTATTTCTGCACACTCTAAGTACATTCTAATTAATAAAAATAATTTGTCATATAATTTAGAAAATATATCTTGTCATGCATTCCCTTTCCTCACTGTTCTATCAAGTTTCCTTTATCTTAGATGTATGTAACTGCACTGTATCTCAGAGGTACAACAAGCAAGGTTGGTACCCTGGGCAAACCCTTGCCAGGAACTCCTAAACAGTCACTGGCTCAGCTGATTCCAGTGCCACTGCATGCTCGGCTAGTCCTGTCTATTGATCTTAAAACAGCAGCAGCTAGGGACAGTTTTGGAGTTTTCATCATGGGTAAACCATAGGTCCAGGGAGGCAGGGGGTGATTTCAGTGTCCCTCCTAATTCAGCACCTCAAGCAGGTGCCACTCTCACCCACACTTAGTTATAGATTTCATAGACATTAGGGCTGGAAGGTCATCGAGGCCAGCCCCCTGCCACAGGGGCAGGAAGTCAGCTGGGGTCATAGGATCCCAGCACGAAAAACATCCAGGTTTCTCTTGAAGGTGTTTGAAATAGGTGCTTGAACCACCTCCGGTGGCAGGCCATTCCAGACCTTGGGGGCTCGGACAGTAAAGAAGTTCTTCCTTATGTTAAGCCTGAAACGCTCCTGTAGGAGTTTATAATCATTTGACCTTGTAATCCCTTGGTGCAGTCTGGTGAACAAACATTCCCACAGGTCCTGGTGAGTACCTCTTATAAACTTATAGGTGGCAATCAGGTCACCCCTGAGCCTGCGCTTTTCCAGGCTGAAAAGTCCTATGGCTCTCAGCCTCATCATAAGGTCTGTTTTCCTGACCTCTGATCATGCGCGTGGCTCTCCTCTGGACTTTCAAGCTTTTCCACATCCTTTTTGAATTGTGGAGTCCAAAACTGGATGCAGTACTCCAGCTGCAGCCTCACCAAGGCTAAGTACAAGGGGAGAATGATGTCCTGGGATTTGCTTGAGAAGCATCTATGGATGCAAGCCAGTATTTTACTTGCTTTACTGGCTGCAGTACCACATTGCAGGCTTATGTTCATCTTGTGGTCAATCCTGACCCTCAAGTCCCTCTCATCCACAGTGTTAGTCAGCGTAGCACTGCTGAGCCTATAGACACGTTGCAGGTTTTTCCTCACAAGGTGGAGAACCTTGCATTTTTCAGTGTTAAATGCCATCAGGTTCTTGTCCACCCATTTACTTTGCCTGTCAAGTTCAGCCTGGATTACCCCCCTGTACTCAGGTGTGGATGCTTTACCCCAAAGTTTGGCATCATCACCAAACTTGGCCAGTCTGCTTCTGACTCCAATGTCCACATCATTAATGAAGAGGTTGAATAAAATAAGTCCAACTACAGAGCCTTGAGGGACCCCACTGGTCACAGGGCACCATGATGATTGACTGCCATCAACCACCACCCTATGGATCCAACCCAGGAACCAATTCCCCAGCCAGTGGATCATAGTGGACCTGAGGCTGCAATTGGCCAGTTTTGCCAAAAGGTGATCATGGATGCCAGATCAAAGGTTTTTTTAAAGTTGAGATATAGGACATCAATCTCTTCCCCCTTGTCCAGGTAATAGGTTGCCTGGTCGTAAAAGGAAATGAGATTGGTCAAGCACGACCTACCCACAACAACCTGTGCTGGGTGTCTCTCAGGGTGTTGCCAGTCCATTAAGAATGGCCTCTTTGATGATTTTTTCTAAGACCTTCCCCAGAATAGAGGTTAGGCTGATAGGCCTGTAGTTTGCCGGATCCACTTTCCTCCTGTTCTTGAAGATAGGTACCACATTGGCCTTCTTCAAGTCATCAGGCACTTCACCAGAGTGCTAGAAGCTCTCAAAGATCCATGTTAGGGGCTGAGCTATGATGCTTGCCAGCTCCTAGAGAACTTTGGGTTGTAAATTGTCAGGGCTGGCTGACTTGAAGGTGTCCAGCATCTCAAGCTGTTCCTTCACAAGGTCAGGACTGATGGAGAGCAAGGAACAACCCTCACTTAGGTGTCTCTGTCCCATAATGGGCAGGGGTGTCCCATGGGTCTTGTGAATGACTGACACAAAGTACCCATTTAGCAAGTTGTTTTTTCCTGGGCGTCGGTCATCAGTTCTCCCTTTTGGTTTAGCAGGGGTCCAATGTTGCCCTTGCTTTTTCTCTGGCTCCCCATCTATCTAAAAGATGACTGTTTATTGTCCTTGATACTTGTAGCCAGTTGGAGTTCCATGGCAGCCTTGGCTTTCCTGGTTTGTTCCCTCCTTGGAAGTGGATCCCATCCTCTATCCTTTGTAGGTCTGTCTTTTTAGATGAAGGAGGACCACTAGTTCCCTGGAGGGCTAAGGGGGCTGCTGTGCCCTCTTGCTGCCTTTCCTCCAAGATGGAATAGCCTTAGCTTTTGCATCTAGAATCACTCCCTTGAGGAGGAACCACTCTTCCTGGACTCCCCTCCCTTTGGGGTTGTGGTCCCTTAGGGCCTCACTGACAAGTCTCCTGAGTTGTCAAAGTCAGCCCTCCTGAAGTCGAGGACTTCTGTACTGCTGACTGACTTGACAGCTTTTTGGCAGATGGTGAAGGTGATCAGCTTGTTGTCACTGTCACCCAGCTTCCCTTCAATCGTTAAGTCACTGATTAGGTCGTTCCCAGTTGCCAGTACCAGTTCAAACAGTGCTTTGCCTCTTGTTGTCCTGCAGACAGACTTCTTGAGTCAGATAGAGCTCATCCATGCACATGAGGGAGCTTTGTGACCAATCGGATATGGTCAAGCGCAGATTTGACCAAGCACGGATTTGGCCATGACAACCATGGACCAGGAGCGTGCAGCCTCAGCCAATTCCCTGGCGAACTCCTGGTCAATTTCTTGATTCTGAAAGGGAGGTGTGTAGTAGACTTTCACCGTTGTATCTCCTGTGCCATGTTCCCCATGAATTTTAACACAGAGGGTCTCTAGTCATCCACCCTGGGAGCCAATGTTGGCTTGTAGGGATGCATAGTTCTTGTTGACATAGAGAGCTACACCTCTGCTCCTTTTGTCCACTTGATCCCTCCTGTTCAGGGTATAGCCATCTATCCCCTTGGTCCAGTCATGGGTGGAGTCCCACCAGGTCTTTGTTATTCCTCTGACATTGTAATTATTTGTGCTAAGAAGGAGGACAAGTCCCTCATGTTTATTCCCCAAGCTTCTGGCATTGGTGTACAGGCATGCAAATGTCCCTTTGGGGGCCCCTGCCTTGCCCATAGCTTGCTCTAAAGCCTGGTGGAGCAGGTCTTGTCAGTCTGGCTGAGAAGAGCCTTGATCCCAGCAGAGAGAGGTGGAAGCCATCCCTTCCCAGCAGCTTGCTTCCTCTCTCACCAGAGAGTGAACTGTGGTCATGGAAGCCAAAACCTTCCCAATGACATGAGTGCCACAGCCTTTGGTTCACTACCTGGATCCTCCTCTTCCTCCTCAGCCAATAGCCTGAAACTGGAAGGTTCGAGGAAAACACCACCTGTGCCCCCAACCCCTTAAGTCCCACTCCCAAATCCCTGTAGTGCCTCTTGACCAAGCTGGGAGGGTTCTGAGCTGCGTCATTGGTGCCCACATAGATGAGGAGCATAGGGTATTGATCAGTGGGTTGCAGGAGTTTAGGGATATTCTCCTCAATGTCTCGGATACAGGCTCTCGGGAAACAGCAAACTTCCCAGGCTGAGGGGTCAGGGCGGCAGATTACCACCTCCATCCTCCTCAGGATGGCGTCTCCCATGACAAACACTTTGTGTTTTGTCTTAGGGAGAGTGGGGGCTGTAGCTACAGTTGAGCCTGTGTTGCCTGTGGGAGATGGCACCTTAGCAGGCTCTGCTGGGGCTGCAAGAGGTATGTACCTATTGCAAAGCTCCAATGGGGCAGGGGACTTGGTGCAGCAGGCCTTGGGGCCCTTGACCACCTTGGTCCAACCCCATAGCTAGGCAGAATGGGAGGTACCCGGGTCCTTCCTTGTCCTGGAGGGAGACCATAGTCTACCCTCCATCTCCCGGGGGAGAAGGGCCTGGCAGTAGGAATCTATCTCCTGCTCACAGTCCCTGATCAAATGCAGTCTCTAGACTGTGGCCTGGAGCTCCTCCAGCTGGTGTGCCAGAGACCCCAGTAGGAAGCTGACCCCACAAGGGGAGATGGCCATGCTCCTGGGCCCCAGAGCCTGAAAAAGTGACAGGCAGCCCCTGCAGCTGAGAGACAGAGGCTCTGCCTGCATGGAGCCTGAAACCATGGGCTCTGTCTGGTTGGAAGTCTCTGGGGTGCCAGGGGATGGGCTGTAGACCCCAAGGGGACCCAAGGGGTGTAGCATGTGCCCATCTGTGTCATGCCACTGGTGGGCTAGCTACAGCTGGGACTGGCTTCCCTAGAGGGGCTCACAGGCAGGTCTGCAGACCCTCCTACTCACCCTCCTGCACAAACTCTGTGCTAACTCAGGCACTGGGCAGACAAGTATGTCTGTGCTTGCACACAGCCTGTTCATGTGCCTCCGGTCACATGGCTCCCTGGGGGACTGGGTGAAGTAGAGGCAGGGGCAGGGTGAGACCCTCCCCGGTTCCTACTTAGCTGCCTCCGGCAGCTGAGGTGAGCTAGTTCCCTCCCACCACAGGCCCTGCTTACTTCTGGCTGCTGTTGGGGGTCAGCAGGGGTGCTCTGTGGCAGTTGGGGGTTGCTGGGGGGCTTTGGGGTGTGGAGGCAAAACAGGTTTTCACCCGTGCATCTCACACCACTCCCCAAGCCTCTGCGTCTCCCTAAGCCTCTGATGCTACTGCTGATGCTACTGCTGCATCTATTTGATTTATCCACAAGTGAAAGAATATACAATAAACATTAATTCTGTGGGTGGTTGAGGGTAGGATATTTTTTTCAGATGGAGTCTTAACATTTGAAACTCGCTGATCTTTTTTTTTGCCACTGTATGACAATGCACACAGCAAAAATTCATGAAGCAGCACTGTAACATTATGGTAGACTTACTCTCTAACTAGTGTAATAATGTGATCAAATGGATAGGGAATGAGTCAGGAATTGGAATATTGCTCTAAGGGAAACACAATATTTGGGCAGGGGTGCACAAATGTATCAGTTCTCAAGTGAAACTAAATTTCTGAGGGAATATTGAGCAGATCTGTTTTGCATGAACTCACTTTCACTATTCCACTGACCAGGATCTCTCGCTATATTTTTTCCAAATAAGATTTATTTATAGTAGTCAGGATAGCCAGACATTAAAATATGTGTTTTAATGAATATAGATGTTCAGAGACAGATTTTTAATGGTATTTTAGATGTTAATGTCCCATTGAATGGCACCTGAAAGACCTGCAAAAACATGGCCTTCAGTATCAATTCTAGTCTGATTTGATATTCTGACATATTTTGCCATGGAAAAAATAGAGAAAAAAACCCAAAAGTATTCCATCAAATGCTTTTTAAAACAAATGCTTTCTCTTCCTTGAATATGTAATGTATTTTACACTTGCATGAAACTCTTCTTAGCATTCATGTACTCAAACTGATCTGTCTTCAGTTATTATAATATTTATGGTATAAAGTCTTGGGATTTCTAAGTTGTCCTAAATTCTCAGTCACTTGTATCAGGGTGAAGAACATTATTTCCCCCCCTTACCGTGTGATTATTTGCCCATCACCACCCTGATGTTAACAGGAGAAATCTAACTCAGTTATTGAACAAACTATCATAATTGCACCTCAAGCCTGGATCCCTTTGTCTCAAATTAGGGATAGTTCCTGTTGTCCAGCAGTCATCCCTATACTCAGAATGTAGCACCTTTTTACTTTTGGGAATGGGACATTGCATGGGGTCCAGGTCTCCCCCATACAAGCCGTAATTAGGCTCCCAGCCACCTCCAGGAATTTGGAGCCCAAGTCTTTCAAAAATATTTTATTAACCCCCCTACACTCACAAGTTACTGCTAGAAGCTGGGGACAAGGTAAAAGAATATAATGTGGATACATCCTTACTTAGAGTCATCATATTTCTTGAATCTCATCTCTATCCCCTTACTCCACACACACACAGCTATTTCTGAGCTCCCCAACACGTCTTTAGCATACAATAGCTATTTTGTGGCAAAATAGCCTATTATTCTCTATACTCAATCCCCTTACATCCATACCCATAAATGATTTGGGCTGCCATTTCTGTTGCTTTCTCATTTTCTTCAAACAGAGACAAACACCGAAAATGCTTGCTCATTCTCAATTTTTCCCCCATGCAGAGTGGACCAAAATGGCATTTTCATTAGTTAAGCAATATGAGGCCATGAGAAAGCTTAATGAACATTGTCAAGAACATGAATTAAATTTGATATATGAGGTTGTCAACATGGAAAGCCCACCTCATAATCTCATGTAAATTCAGTAGATTTCAATGGTTTTCATCAATGACCTGGAAGATGGGATGGAAAGTTGCAGATGACACCAAGATGTAGGGAGTGTAGATATGCTGGAGGGTAGAGCTATGGTTCAGAGGGACCTAAAGAAATTGGAGGACTGGACTAAAAGAAATCTCATGACATTCATTCAGGACAAATGCAAACTCCTAAACTTAGGATGGAACAATCCTATGCACCCATCCCAGTACAGGCTGGGGACGAACTGGCTAAGCAATAGCTCTGCAGAAAAGGACTTGTGGGTTACAGTAGACAATATACTGAATATGGGCCAAGAGTGTGCCATTGTTGCAAGGAAGGCTAATGGCATGCTGAGCTGCATTAGTAGGCACATTGCCAGTACAGCAAGGGAAGTGATTCTTGCCTTCTATCCAGAGCTGGTGAGGCCACATCTGGAGTGCTATGTCCAGTTTCAGGACCCCCACTACAGAAAGAATGTGAACAAATTGGAAAGAGTCCAGAAGATGGCAACAAAAATGGATAGAGGGCTGGGGTATATGACTGATAAGGAGAGGCTGAGGGAACTGGGCTTAGTTAGTCTGGAAAAGAGAAGACTCATGGGGGGATTTAATAACAAGTCCTCAACTACCTGAGGGGCTGGGACCAAGATCTTGTGGTTGTGACAGCAAGGGCCAGAGCCAGGGCAGAGCTGCAATCTGCTGCCCACATGCACAGGCAGGGGCACGCAGGCAGCACATCACAGCTCTGTACCACATTGTCACAGCTTATCATGGAATGGGGTACCCAGGGATGGCTGTGATACCCCTAGGGCTCCTTGACCATGCCAATCCTGCCCAGTGGGCAGCCTCTTTCTTACCTGCCACGTCTTGTTGTAACTATAATAGATAGGGAGTCTGCCCTCAAGTTTGTATTTTAGGTATGGTCCTGATGGACCCCACTGAACCCTGTGGGTTCTTGGACCCCTTTTGGGTCCTGCTCCAAAATGGATGCCTTTCGGAACACCCTCAGCCTTACGGGCTAGACGCATAGCTCCAAAGCACCCCTTTACCATGCCCTAAGCCTTGCAGATGGCATTCACACAGTGTTCCTTTGAGGCCTTCATTTAACTTGGCCTCAGGTCATCACTGGGCTCTCTGCAGCCCTGTCTCTCTCTGGTGCCCCCTGGTGCTGGGGTCCACTCACCCTCTTTGTCACTGTGCCCCTGGTGCTGGGTCTGCTCACCCTGGAATACTGTGCCCACACTGGTGCTGGGATCTGTTTACCCCCAGATACCGCACCCACACTGGTGCTGCAGGGGGCCCCCAATGACGCCACCTCCTTCCCCAATAGCCTCAGCCCAATCCACCGGTTTACAAACAGAAATCAAAATACAAGCCCCTGGGCTATAACATAATGCAAGCAGCTCAGGGTGTGGTCTGTCTCTTTAAACGAGTCACCCTTCCCCCTAGCACTATGTGACTTGTAGGCCAGGGTATCCATTGAGCTTCTGAAGTCCCTTAATCTTACCAGAAGCCAAACGGGCAGTCAAGTCTCTTTGCTTAGCTTCCTCTAGGAGATCTCCTCCCCCCTTGGCTGCTGGCAGAGAACTGACCCTCTGGTCCCAGCCCTGGGGTTTATATATGCCCTAGGCCCTACCTCTTCTGGTCAGCTGACTGCCTGCAGGTGCTGGCTAATTCCTTCATTCCTGCTGCCATGGTAACTTGCAGCTGAGGGGTTCCTGACTGACTGCTAAGGCTCCCTCCCTAGGCAGTTTCAGCTCTTAAAGGAGCAGGCACTTTAGTGCCCTGTGACACAGCTGCAAAATCTGGGCTTCAGTCCTGGAGCAGCTCCCCACCCAGCCGTGCAGCCTCCTAGCACTGCTGGGACCAGTCGCCATGAAAAAGCTGGCCCTGCACTATCACATCCCTGCCACTCCTGGGATCTTCATTTAAATGCCACAGAAATGAAGTCTGGCTGCTGGCTGGATCTGCCATTTTGCCCACCCCGATCTAGTGTAAATGTGGTAACTAGCAGTCCTTACCGTGCCTTCAGAAAAATGTGTTGTTGTCACACATGTAGCACTAGCATCCTCTTGAGTCCAACCAGGGCCATGCCCTTGTGTATTATTCAGTTCAAGTAGCCATAGTATTTGGTGACCACCAACAGTATTATGCCTCTGTTTGGATGAAAGAAATGTGAAGGTGATGGGACTCCATGACCTTCACCCCCTAACCCTACTGTTTACCAGCTAGGGTTGCCATGATCTGGCCCAAGGTTTTACCTAAAATTGTAACAAACTGCAGGCAACAATGAAAAAAATGGGTTAATTAAATACATGGTAGAAAGGGAAAAATAAGATTAGAAATGACACTTAGGCCAGGGGGCCTTTTTCAGGCTGCGGAAAAAAATAGAACAGTTATTTTTCCCACAGCCTGAAGAAGGCCTCATGTCCTAGATGTCATCTCTAATCTTGTTTTCTATTTCTAGTATATATTATAGCTACACTGTTTGTGTCACTATAGTTAAAGTTGTGTCAGTGTTTCCATTATAAACCCCTATTTTCAGAGGTTTGTAACTCAGCCATAAAAATTTTGCTCTGGGCTGAAACTTGGCATACAAGTTAGAGGACTATAAGTATATAATGTATTTTCCCTTCTAGAAGTCAAAAACAGGTTTGTAGTTGTTGGGGTTTTTTTTAATGAAATTTCCCAACCCAGAAGTCCACACTTAATAATCACAACATACAGTATTTGAATTTACTCCAAAACTACTGTTAAGTTTATAAGATTAATTTTAAGATCTTTAAAACCTCCAAATACATATTTGCTGCATTGAATTTATTAAAAAATAGAGTTAAGTGAATAGTTACACAATCACATCAAATAATTTGTGTTTTAAAACTCAGTGTAAATATTTATCAGACTGGGGCAATAATCTGCATTTTATAGACTCCTAAGTACATATTTGCATGACAAAGTATAACAACTCTGTATGGTAGTCTGATGTGTCAATAACATGCTTTTAGAAAACTTCATAAAGGTAGTTACATAGGCCAATAATTGGCCAATAATCTGCAAGTTTTTCATATGAAAGGGCCCTCTGTTTAGGTAAGAAAACCTTATTCATGAAAAAAATATCAGATCTGGTTCATTTGTCTTTCCTTTTTCTATGTGTCTTGGTAATGAAAGAGCTGTATCTGTTTCTTTTAGCTGAGCTTTGCTAAAAGAGGAGAGATATGATAGATATCTAGTAAAATTTGAACAGTATAATGTAACTGGAGAGGAATTATTTAGGGAGAGACAAAAGGTTCCATCTATGATAGCAATAATGTGATGACATTAAGAATACTGAAAATAAGTGGCAAGGAAATTCAGCTGTCATAGCAGTCTGTTAGATTATGGAATATTCTCCCAAGACTGGTTGTGAGAATCCCTTCATTTGGGACATTGACAATGACATTTAAGGAAGAATTAGAAAATTATATTTTACAGGGAACTATTCTTACTGGCATTGAGGGACCTACAAAACTGTGTATTTTTAGTGCTCTGTTATATAAAGTACCCACAATAGACAGCAACCCTGATTTGGATCCTCACCCATCAATGCTTTTTCAACTGAAGCCCTCTGGAATTAATGGGTCTCCCCATTAATAGGACTGCCCCTGTGTTGATTCATTTGTTTGATTTTCTTTGAACACAGTAAACCCCATACAACACATCCCCAACATTTGCATTAAAGAAATCTGACTACTTTTGGAATTATACAGATTCTGCTAAGTCACATGCTGTTTGGCATCTCGGGTTCCACATGATTAATCCTGTACTCAAAAGGGTTCTGGTATTGAAAAGAAGTAAAAGTGGAGGAGGGGTTTGGCCATTTTGATAATTGGGGTCTCAGTATTGTATTTCTTGCACACTCCACTCTCACCTTTATATCCATAGGAGACTTGGATATACTAAGACTGGATCAAGGTTTTAAGTAAAAAAAATGTATTTCACAATTAAATAGATAAAATCACAAACTAAAGATGCTCAAATCCAGTGGAACATGACGTTCTAGGAACTGCACGAACTAGGACCTCATACTGCTTTTGTGGAAATTAGTGACAAATTAAGCAATTGTTGACAACTTTTCCACTGACTTCTGTTTACCTACTAGCGGTAGAGCTAGGGCTTCCATGTTGCCAGTTCTGCATGGAACTGGACAACATGGACATTTTGAGAACGCTGGAAGCATGAAAACCCTGGGGGCTCTCAAGGTTTCCAGGATCCTCTTTTGAGCCAGGTTTGCTGCTCAGCAGCAGGAGGCATGGAAGCTCTGAGAGACTTCAGAGTTTCAGGGTCCTAGCTACATGGCAAGATTTGTGGACAATCTTCAGACCTCCAGCTGTAGTTGGTATTTGGTGACCCTTGTTAACTATCAAGACACCCAAAGTTTTCAGGGTCTTGGCTGTATGGCAGAGCCAAGAAACCATGGCATGGTGGATTTTCTAAACTGTAGATCCTGAAATTATGGAGTTCTTAGCAGCCTGTCAGAAAACCAAGTAAATTTCACTTGACTTCTTGACTGCACACTGACAAAAGTTCATTTTACCTGTAATGATTTAGCAAAACATCTAGATAGATAATATTTTGCTTGAAAATGACTGATCTAATTTAATAACCAAATTATTGTGTTCAGGGGATTAATTCTTAAGCTTTAAGTTAAGCATGTATATAAGTGTTCACAGGATCTGGATCTCAAAAAAAGATCATTTCAAATATTGCAATATTAAGTCAAAGGGCTTAAAAGCAGGCAAAATTTGGGTTTTAAACCAACCTAGATAAAGGTATCTTTGTCTTAGAGCATATTTATAATTATCTGTATATTCTGTTGACTTCTAACACAATGATACACTATGGTATAATTTATTGACAAGTAAGAAATGATCTCTCGTTGTTCTATTTAATAGCCTAACCAGGTTTTTTATGGTAAATATTTGTATTTGCTATGCTTCAGATGTGTTCCCTAATTTATTTCCTTATAAATAAAGTGTTTCTAATAATGCTACTGTATCTGCAGCTCACTTTATCTGCATGCTCCTGGCCTTGTATCCATTACTTATACATTATAAATATTTTCTATAGGATCTAGTCCCATGCCTGTCAAAGTCAACAGGAATTACAGACTCTATTTTAATCTTACTGAAGATGCTACAGACCAGATTCTAATCCACATATTAGGCACATAAGGGTGATTCTATTCCACCACATTCAATTCCCTGAAAATCCATTAATGCATCTACTTTGGTAAGACACTGTCATCTTTCCTTCAAGGATGAGTCACAAAAAAACAGTGAGGAAGAAGAGAACCCACCCACCTCTTGTAGTAACAGTTTTCCAGGGCTCAGGAAAGGTGGAATAAATCACCAAACCCCACCAGTGGATTAAATAGGATCTGGACATAGTGTCACAGATTGGCTAGGTGCTGTGAGTGTATCAGATGTTAGGCTGCTGGGTTTGGGATCAAGGAGGTGAGGCGGGAGTGAAGTAAAGGCAAATTTACTGATAACTTCGCATACAATAGTTAACAGAAAGGTTATTATAGTACAGTAATAAAGAACTAATAGTGAATGATAACAACAGGGAGACAGAATGACAAAGAGTTCCCACATAAGGTTGGCAACTTATCAGCAGTCTCTCTATGCCAGATGTGTGCCAAGTTGTTCCAGCGAAGTCGGGCATCCCTGATCAACGCTGTCCGAGGGGTCACTGGGATAGTCCCTTGGTCAGGATCCAGTCCTCACTCACACTGGGGGTCCAGGCTTGGTACAGCAATGGTCCTTCTGTCCTGTCCTTCTAACTGGTCACTCGACATTCGCATTCCTTTTTGCCTTATCTTATGCTAATCTGTTGGCTTTAGAGCCACTCACAATCTTGCCCTATAGCTGTTACCCTGTGGGATCAAAAGGTATTAGAAATTATCATGAAAAGTTACTACCCGGACTCAGGTTCGCCCAATAAGCAAATTACACCTAATTATTTTGAGGTTTGAAATTAGCATTACCTGCCCGAGCTCAACCCCTTGGTTTCTTATTTCTTAGATTCCTTGGAATGTGCTAATTATATTAGGTGGTCAGATCTTGTTACGGTTGACCTTTAAAAAACCTGTTAGATCAGCTAATCTTGTAGTTTACTTATTTTGAGGGCCCATGATAAGTGCAAATAGTTAGATTCAACACTTTGGTTAAATTGTGAGACAAATTCCACTTGCAGGTTGCAAACTTGCAAGCTTTGCTTTAGCTAATTGTAACTGCTAAACAATTGCCTGAATGCCTCCAAGAGCATATAAGTGCTCATGATAGTAACCCCTCAGGTTCTGGCTACCACAACATAGATGTCTTTCAGTTGAATTCAGTGGTAATCAGATGATGCCCTAACACTTAGAACAACTTCCACAGATATTTATGGACATGTAGCTTTATTTTCTTTCAGAACTACTATATGTGAATTATATATTTAATTACTATGCTTTGATATAGCCAACATCAATATCTCTTGTTTACATATGCAGGGCCAAGTTCAACCCATGATCCTGTTGGCCAGCACTTTGAAGAATGGCATTGATTTCAGTGAAAGCACTTATAAAATAAGGTACATAGTACCAGAATATTATTTTATTTATTCAGGTCCCTGAATTTCATTACAAAGGGAATTTGGGAAACATTTATATTCATTTATGAAGGGAATATGTTTTTTTGTGTATATCATCTTCTGCATTACTCGAATCTAGTCCTACAGACACTGTTACTGAATATTTATTTTTATAAAAAAAATCTGATCAGAGATTTGTTACAGTACTGGCACTTGCTGTTTTTAGCTTGGCTAGTACAACATAAAATTTAAAAAACCTACTTTTTCTGTAGGTATTGCTACCTCAGTAAATACTTAAACCCTGCTTTGAAGACTAAAGTGGGACTTGAATGTTCCATAGGCTTGGAGTTGGGCCTTTAATTAATTTATAAACCAGGTTAAATAAAAATTACCTGCTCTAAAGAAGCATCAGCATGATATTTAGTTTGTTTGCAAAGTGCTTTGAGATCTTCAGATGAAAGACAATATAGTTTAGCTTTTCAAAAGCAAATTCTTTTTTTACACATTCAATTTTTCATGAATATTCTTAAACCTCCAGCAACTTGTATTTACACACACGTGTGCTAGTTGAAACTGCATAGAGTCAAAATATCAAAATATCTGTTTACCACAAAACTTAGGTTCGAAAGGTATGAGTACATTTATGAGCAATTATATAGGCTGTTTCAGGAAATCTAGATGAAATATTGTTTACATTGGTTAAAAGAAATTGAACAATGTGGTTCTGATGGTACATACTAGGTATGGTTACATGAGATGCTTTATTGTGCAGAAGACTAAATGACTGTGCAGTAAAGCATCACCATGTACAAGTGTATCCACTTACTGTGCAGTCAGTTAGTCTATTCTGTGGTTAATTTACTACTTGCAAATAATTTTCTCCTGGTCAGCCCCACCACCAGGGGACCACCCTTTGGTTAGCCCAAGGACCCCATGGCTTGGAGCGTCTCTAGCCCTGGGGCTGAGGGGTCTTTGCTTGCCCCAGGCTGCCCCTTAAAATGCTACAGTGATCCTGGGGTCCAGGGCCACCTGCAGACAGCCACTGGCCACCAGGTCCCACAGCAGCCTGCCTGAATCTCAATGCTGGCCTCCAACACAGCTCTACCACCTGCCTACCTATCTTACACTGTGTCCCTGAGCTGGGCACTGAAAGCACCTTCCCAGGCCTACCAGCACCCAGACTTTCACACACAGGCCCAGATGACCATCAAGGGAGCCACACTGGTGTCATCCCTGATGCCAGGCACCACCTCCCGGGGGCCAAACTGGTCCCAGGAAGAGACCATGGAGCTCGTGGCACTGTGGGGCAAGGACAAGGTCCTGAGCCAGTTAACTTGGAGCAGGTGCTCCAATGTCCACATCCATGAGAACCTGTCAGGCCACACACAGGAGCGTAAGCCAATGTATGGCATTCCGGTGCCACATACAGGTCAAGGCCCTGCAGGCACAGTGGGTCAGCATCACTGACCTCAACAATCAGTCAGGGACTGCCCAAAAGTCATAGGGGCAATGCAGGCTAGCCCTGTACACTAACAAAGCTCAGGGTCCCATGACAGGTTTTCAGGTGCACCTGAGGCAACATCACGATCAGCAGCAGCAGGGAGTAGTGGGTCAGTCACCCTTTGGTCCACACAGACAGCTCCTTGCAGTATGTCTGGGACACTTTCAACGGGTACACACTTGGAGCACATGACGGGTGCAGGGAGGGACAGCTCTGGGCACCTCTCTGGAGAGCACCCCAGGAATGGGCGAGGGCACCATCAGTTCCACATTCCAGTGATCCAAGGGCTCTTCATTCCCCTTCCCCGGGCACTATGGGCCTGGCATCAATGGAGGAGATGGCCTGGCCTGCAGGAGGAGA
Organism: Caiman crocodilus; assembly: GCA_030014935.1. Taxonomy (NCBI): domain Eukaryota; kingdom Metazoa; phylum Chordata; order Crocodylia; family Alligatoridae; genus Caiman; species Caiman crocodilus. The sequence continues at coordinate 35,170,917 of JAGPOW010001918.1, read as the reverse complement.
AGGAAGGAGAGTGGGTCTGGAGCTTTGGCAGCATGTGCTTCTAGGAGCTAGACCTGTCCAACCTGGAATGGGGGCAGGGAAGGCAGGCTATCTGTAGCAAGCACCAAGCTGTCCACCTGCCCCTGCACAGCAAACAGGAATGGGGGCTTTCCCAGAAGCCACTTGTGCCAGAGCCTGACCAGCTGACTTACCACAGACCCCGGATACCTATGTTTACATGACCCCAAGCTATCTACCACCCCAAACTGCCACTACTCCACATCCAGCCACATACCACCTCCTCCCCTCCACATCTGGCTGCCAGGGGTACACTTAATGAAAAAGGTTGAAAACCCCTGATCTAGGGAATATTGGCATTTATGACCTTGAAACAGACAGTGAGGGCATGCCAGTGTCCCTTCAGGCGGTCAAAGGTGCACTCCATCAGCACACGGGTCCAGCCCAGGCACTGGTAAAGTGTGCCTGGCAGGGGTCCAGCTGACCAGTGTAGGGCCACATGAGCCAGGGGAGGAGCAGGCAGGTGGAATTCAGAATGAAGAGGGGCAGGGCTATCACCGTGCCCAGCTGGAGGTTTAGCCTCCTCTTCCTGGCTCCCTCCATACCTGGCATGAAGTATCTGCTCCCTACCAGGGCTGGCCGGGCAGAGTTGCAAAAAACACAGGCATTGTGGGCACTGCATGTTGGTGAAGGTGCCATGGTGGTCAACAATAGCTTGCAGTATGAAGGAGTGAAAGCCCCACTGGCTGTAGTTCGGAGCACTTGCTACAGAGAGCACGTGGTTCCTGTCCAGGGCCTCAATGCACTGGGGGAAGACCAGGGTGTTCCCCTGCATGTCCTGGAGGGTAGGAGCATTAATTGAACATGTAGATGCATCCACTGTGAACATTTATGTAGAAGGTTACACTGCTTGTTTCCTATAATAAAATACACATTTTGCTGAAATTCTGTTCTCTTTAACTGTGTTTTAGTCCCTTTATTTTTTTAAATGTCTTGCTCTCAGTTCCAACTTCGGTTTTATGTTGCTCACAGAATAATCACCACAGATATCAATAAAAACCTCATTCTTTCAACATTAAAGTGTTTACTATTCTGAGTTTGTGCTCATTGCTTTGCTAGAAGGTAGGAGACAAATCTGGGCATAAAAAGATGCATTTTTCCTTGCACATTTATTCAGTAAACACTTTGTAAATGAAAAGGTATGTTATACTGCACTTTGTTGAGGAATTTTCAGCAAATGACCTGTCCCTTTTCAGAGCAACAACAAACAGGTTATTCACTCCTCATAATGAATTGGCAGATTATGCTAATCTGAAAAGGGAAGCTATCAATTATGTATGCTCCAGACCCTCTCTTTCATTGATTGTGTAATTAATGAAGAATGTACATTTTTTTTGAAGGGAGAGATTGCTGAGGAGGGAACTTCATGGGTGGAATAAAAATGTTACAGTAGCCTAATCAATTAGGCATGGTTGACAAATGGATGCAAAGTAATACAACAAATTATTGTGCTTCAGTAATTGTCAGGAAGTCAGTGACAAGAAGCCAAACCACATCTATATTAATCTTCCTACAGGTTAAATGTTATCATGGGATCAGCACAGTCCATGAGAAAAACACTTGTTATCTTTCTGAATTGTGTGTATGTGATGCTATCCTAAAACATACTTGTTTTGTTTGCTAACAAATTCAGTATATGTTGAGATAATCTGAGTGCATAGTGAGACATCTCAGTGGTGAGATAATTTGTTATTGCATGCATTTAATAACTGCTTTGAAAGCTATGTTGCATGTAATTTTCAGTAACAAATATTACTCTCTAGATGCAAATAAAGGTCTTTTGAAATACCTATATATATTTTTGCATTAAAATGCAGACCATTGCATTTAGTATGAGTTGATGGGTTTGTCACTCATCTCTGGCAGGATTTTGCAAGTATCATGGATAAACAGATAAGATGCTAATTCATGTGGACGATTAAATATCTTTCTTCAGATTTTTGGTGAGATTCGAACAGAGAATTTTGTCTGTATTCACAACATGCATACACATTGGTGTAAAACAGGAGAAGTCATACAACATAGAGACTTAAGTAATTTACAGAAGTCTGCTATTTATTTGAATCCAGCACAGAATTATTCCACAAAAAATCAGAGGTAAAATTATCCCTGTGTAAAATGAAGCTCAAAATATTATTAATAAGCTCTCATTTTCTTTCACTCTACCTACATAAATTCACTATAATAGTCACTAGGGCTGTGCGAAATTTTACCAGGAGTTTCTTTTCAATACTGTTTCAACTCATTTTGAGCTTGAAACAGTGAAATCAAAACAAAATGAAAGGCTTTGAAAAAGCCATGAAATAAAACAAGGACAGTTGAAACATTTTGAAAGTTTCAAAACATTCTGAGTTTCGAAGTTGGGCTTGCTTGCAGGGAAACAGAAAGTAAGGATAGGAAGGGGGAAGAGGGTGGAAGGACTACTCTCATATTGACTATGTAACTGGACAGTGACTGTGATCCTTCCCCGAGGTCCATTCCAATCTCAGTGCTGTGTGGGGGGGATGGAAAAACAGTATAAAAAGCAGCATTGTTTGAACTGAACTATCTGCCTTGGGGTCAGTTACTAAGCTGTGTCTTCCAGCATCTCAGCAGCATCATTTCCTACTTGCTAGCCTGTTCCTAGTAAGTGGGATTCAATACTTTTTGCTTTCTAGACCCTTTTATTTTATTATTGTATTCATTCATTCCTTTCAATTTATTCCTCCCCCAAAATCTTCTTTTTGTTTTTGTTAATCTAGTTTAATTCTTTTCCCCCAGAAAATTAATCTGTGCTTTTTCTCACAGTGTGCATTCCATTCACTGTGCATGGAAGCACAATATATATTGCATATTATAATATAGCATTTGTTCAGGAACACATTCTACATACATTTATATATTTTATTTATTATATAAATACATCAATACATACATACATTACATACATATACATACATACAAATATCTACATATATTACATAAATCAGACTACATTATAGAAGAACAGAAAGATTTTCTAGCGCACCAAGGCAAAGACACTATGAAACACACCATGAAGCATGCTGGCAAGCCTTCAGGGAGGAGCAGAAGAGGGGGGTAGCTATAAGCACCCCCCTCCCAAAATGAAATGCAGCCTCTTTCCTACAACTAGCAGGCATGAGGCTTCCAGTTCTGCAGTCAGCAAGGAGAGGAGAGCAGCACCACTGCATGTGCCTGAGTCTGCATCCCCTCCAAGAGCACCAGCCATATCCCCACCACCACCACCACCATGACAACAAGCAGTACCAGCATGACAGTCTCCTCCATCCACATTTTACTTCCCATGCTGAGCCTTCCAGTGCCAGAGGAAGAGCTGGAGCTGTATGTGAGTGCCATAACAAGAGAAATTCTAGGGAAGGAGGGGGAATCATCTGAGTTTGTGCTCCACACCCCTCAAGTTTCCCCTAGAGCCAGGTCTTCTTCCTTAGAAGGCACTTTGGAGGAGGCTGAGGTAGAGGTTGTGGAGGCAAATGGTTCAGCTGAGTCTGCTCTTCCTGTTGCTGTGCCTTTGCCTGCTGAGTACAGAGAAAAGGCAGCATCCACACATGCACCCACACCCCAAAAGCAAGTGGGTAGTGTGGTCTAGAATAATTTTGAGCCGGCATTTTGAACCCACATATTCTATCTGCCTGCACTGACAGGGCAAGGGAACAAAACATATAGCACCACAGGCATGCTAATGCATCTCCACAGGCACCAACCCCTTGCCCTTTCTCCTCCTCAGCCTGGCACCAGTGGGAGCATGTCCAACAAGAAGTCTCACTCTTGCTCCAAAGCCCCTGTCCTCCTGAAGCAAAGGCAGGACACCCTGGAACAGTGAGGGAAAACTGAACAGAAGTTGGGGCATGTTGCAAAGGCGAGCAAGATCACCCAGAGCACTGGGGAGATGCTTGTTCTGGATGGTGAGCCCTTGTAAATTTCCTTTGAGGATCAGGCCTGAGAGACTGGAGACAGGTAGTTGGGTGTTCTTGTTTTTGATAGATTTTCAGTGCATGCTCATTCTGGTGTGCAGTTTTTGCTTGGTGTCTCCACATATTTTCCATCAGGGTATTTGTTGCTGTAGAAAGTTGGGCTGTAGAAAGTTGGGTTCTGGTGATGAGATTAGCAAGGTTCAGTGCTTGTTTGAATTTGCAAACCACTTTTCACAGACGAGCCTATGAACTACACTTCATCAAACCTCTAGGTACCCAAACTCATAGACTCAATATAGACATTGGAATTCTGACACTGCAACCTGCCGGACATTTGACTGCCCAGGTACCTCTCCACTTTTATCTGCTACATCCCACTTCTTCCCCCATCCAGCCTGTCCCTCATTTCCTGATGCCTCCATTTCCATTTTCACTCCTTGCTTTCTTGCCTGCATTACGTGCCACCCTCTGATTTCTTTATTATTCCTTCCATCCAGGAACAGCACACACACACACCAATTGCAGGTGCTTCCTCAGCCTAATGAAAACTTTTTCAACCTGAAACCTTGCTAAAATATATTTCTCCAACTATTCAGTTGGTCTACTAAAAGATACCAGATTGACTGAAAGAACCTCGTCTGCCAATGCCATGTCCTTAGACCAACACGGCTACAACCTACACCCCTAGCACCTGTCCCCACTCAGCTGACCAGAAAGAGGCAGGGCCCTGGGCATATCTAAGACCCAGGGCTGCAACTGGCAGGGAGAGTTCTCTGGTAGCTGCTGAAGAAGCAGCACTTGCAGGAAAAAAAAGAAATTTGGCTCCCTGAGATGCTAGTGCTACTGTGCTGCTTACCTGCTGTTATTTAAAGAAGTAGACCAGGCTGAGGCTGTAGGGGAGAAGAAGGCCTCATTGGGGCACACTACCATGTTGTGTAGAGGTCCCAGCAATGGCACACCTTAACACACATGTGTGACATGAGTTTTGTTTGTCAGCAGCTTGAGGTGGTTTCCCAAAAACTCCTGCACTTATCACCTTGAAACCTGGCAGGCTTCATGGCCTCAAAGGGGGCTACAATGCCTGCTGTTTTTGCCCTGCTGCACCTTAACACACACATGTGACTTGAGTTTTTCTTGTCAGCACCTTGAGGTGCAATTTCTCCTGAAATGCCTGCACCTATTTTCTTGAAACATGGAAGGCTTTGTGGCCTCAGCAGGGGCTACCAAGCCTGCTGTTTTCAGCCCCCTGTGCCTTCACATGTACAAGTGACATGAGTTTGCTTCAAGATTTTGAGGTGGTTTCACAGAACCCCCTGAACTTATTTCTTTGAAGCTTGATAGGCTTTGTGGCTTCAGCAGGGTCTACCACCCCTGCTGTTTTCATTTGAATCAGGCAAGAAATGACAAAGTTATAGGCATTTTCATGATTCCCCATTATAGCCAATGGGTGAAGTGTCAAAATGAGTCAAAACATAGAAACAGTTTCAACGAAACAAAATGGAACAGTGCTTCAAAACAAAACAAAACAAGACATCAAAATGAAGCATTGTCCCTTTGAAACTGCAAAGTGGAAATCAAAACAAAATGGTGCTGTTTTGCACAGCCCTAATAGTCACCTATTGTATAAAATAGTCATGGGATGGCTGTTCATCTGCCCACTCAAGATCGCTGTACCAAACCAATGTAAATTTGTCCTCATGTCATGTGTCCATGCCCTTTCTCTAATGATGCATGAAGTTTTCTGTTAACCAAATCTGAAATCTACAGAAAAATATAGTTTTTAATTCTTATTCATGAAAATAATCCTTATTAAAATTAATGCCCCATTAGCTTCATTGTGATTATGCAGATGACTATGTCTTAGTCATTTGAGCAAAATGACTCAGAATTATAGCTATGCACAAAAATAAAGAACTTGGAGATCAAACCTGATAAACAAGGCCCTGGATACATGATCCATGGTATAAAATCTAATTTTCACTAAATTCAAGTAATGGACTCCTTGACAATATTTTCTTTAAAATAACATCCTGGGGCCCAAGTTCCTTCTTCACTTATCTTAATGCAACTCAAGAGTGGTGAGTAGAGTTACATTGCTGGACAATCAGTATAAATGAAAGAAGAATGAGGTCTCTGATGCCACTGTGTTTCAGGTTATTATGCACTGTGTAGCAACACGGCAATTTTTGACAAAAATAGCTCACAAAAATAGATGTTTTTTGGCCAAACACTGATTATTATTTATTCCCATTTATCCAGCTGGACACTAATAGCTGTATTCCTGAGAAGGTAACATGAAGGTATCAATTGTATCAGGGCATCTTAAAGTGGGAATGATACTAAAATGACATAGAATGATTTCTATTTAAAACCAATACATTTGCTTGAGGACTTACAATAAACCAAATTTTAGTGTGCTGAACTCAATAGGGTTTAAATTCAAATCCAGATTCCCTTGGGCTCCTATACATTTATGTGGAGCCTGCTCAAATGCACTGGAAGTCCAGCACATTGGTATAGACTTGATTAATCGAGTCTGCTGGAGCATGAAAATTGACGCACTCTGCCAGTCTTCTGTGTTACATGTATCAGCGTCACCATGCATCTCTGCACTGAAAAAATGTCAGTGCTGCACTTTAAAATATAACACATTCAATGAGCTTTCATTAAAAGCACCCTGCTGCCATTTTTTCAGCATGGTGATGTGCAGTGACTCTAATACACATGACATGCAGGAGCTTTTAATTAGCGCAGCTTACTAATTCAAGATCCCAGCGCCACGTCCCCCAGCACATATAATAATGCCCCTTGTTTCTGCAGTTATAATTACATCACTTTCTTCATTGAAAGAAGTTATTTTTTTACTTTGAACTTTGTCTTCCTCGAAATATTATTTGTGTACAGAATAGCCCTAGTTCCCAATGTGTTTGAACCTGAAATGCTGCACTATGCACCAGAAATGAGAGAGAGAATATATATTGGACACTGAAATGTAAGAGGCAGGAAAGGAGTCTGTATTGGACGAAACTCTGAGGAAATATTTTTCTACTACTCAGAAAGGCACAGCAGTGAAGTTCAGAATGCTTATTCCTTGTACCTGCAAGTATGTTTGTCAAATGAAGTGCTACATTAACAGCTACAGACTCAATTAAATCTCATAAAGCAGCCTAGTGACCTAATTAAATTTTATGATGGAAGAAATAAAACAGACAAAATAAACACCATGCAAAGGCAGAGAAGTCTTTAATTACTGACAAGTCTTTTTGTATGTTTTTGGTGAGGAGAGTTCTGCATTTGTTTGTTTGTTTGTAACACTGTTGCATTAGCCAATTCATGGAAAAATTCCCACAGCAGCACAGTGTGAGCCCAGTTTCTATCTCCATGGAGCAAGTTTGTAAACCTTTGTCAAACAGTTTCACATGAGCTCTGGACTATTTAGGTTTCCTTAACAACATGTTTATTAAAGTTAGATAAATCCACTTTTGAACTTCTGAATTAAACAAAGTAGTGAGCCCAAGTCTCAACTTACACTACAAAATTGTTTCAAGTTTGGCTTGCAATGCCTGCATTTGGTTCCCAGGAGAGTCTCTGAATTTAAGTAAAGGAAATGAGCACATTTTAGAAAAAAACTACTTAAAATAATACTGTGTAAGAAAGAACACAAGAGAGTGAGGGATTGTGCTCTGTTCACGTTTCTTTTATTATACTGCTTTATGGGCCTGAATCAAAACTTACAGAAGTCACTGATTTTTGAAAGGCACAGGAGTGGGACTTATGACATCTCTTCCCTATACTTACTACACAACTTGCTTGTTCAGGCTTTCATGTTTTGCGATGCTTTGCAATGACTTTATATGACAATCAGTGTTTGGATACTGCTGCAAAAGCTAGACTCAGACTTGATGCATGACCCACCTGAGAACAATTCTATAGGCTCTTTTGTCCTGGAGGTCAGATAAAATGTTCATAATGGTCACTTCTGATTTTAAGATCCATGACTGTTCAAGCCCTATTCCAGGCACAAGATCAAGTTTCAGGCAGTAAAACCTTTCTAAAAATAGCTCTGTAGGTATGTCATTTCCATTACATGTGGATGGTAACAGACTTCGTAATGTAAGGTGCGGTAAAGGGATACACAACAGCATATGATGAGGTTTATTTTTTCAGATGATTATTAGGGCTGTGTGAAATTTCACTGGCTGTTTAGTTTCAACACTGTTTCAACTTGTTTCAAGCTTGACACAGCAAAACCTAAATGAAACAAAGGGCTTTGAAACATCCTCAAAATGAAATGAGGGCAGTTGAAACATTTCAAAAGTTCTGAAACATTTTGAGTTTCAAAGCTGAAGCTGGGCTTGCCTGTAGGGAAACAGAAAACAAGGAGCGGGAGCAGGAAGACCGGAGAAGGACTACTCTGATAATGACTGTGATTTTTTGGCTGCCTGAGATGCTGCTCAACTTAGTGAGCAGCAGCACAGTAGCATATTATTTTACCTGTTGTCATTTAAAGTGATGGATCAGACTGAGGCTGTAGGGGAAGAGGGGACCTCACTGGGACACACTACCATGTTGTGTACAGGCCCCAGTGCCAGTGCACCTTAACACACACATGAAGTCACACATGTCATGAGTTTTGCTTGTCAGCAGCCTGAAGTATAGTTTCCCAGAAACCCCTGCACCTATTTATGGCTTCAGCAGAGGCTACCACACCTGCAGTGTTCATCCTGCTGTACCTTGACACACACACACGTGACATGAGTTTTGCTTGCCATCAACTTGAGGTGCAGATTCCCAGAAACCCCTTTACCCATCTCCTTGAAACATGGCAGGCTTCATGCCCTCAGAAGGGGCTACAATCTCTGCTCTTTTCATCCAAATCTGCCAAAAAATGACAATGTTATAGGCAGTTTCAGTCTTCCCCATTCTAGCCTATGGGTCAAAACAGCGTTGAAAGAGCCAAACAGTTTCGACAAAATGAAATGGAAAGGTGCTTTTAAAACAAAATGAAACTCAAAATGAAACACTGTCCTGGTAAAATGGAAGTTGAAATGAAACAGTACTTGATTATGTCAATGCCAGCCAATTAGTGTTCTGGAGTGAAATTATTATTTGGCAGACCACAATTTCTAGGCACTCTCAACCTACATCTCCTACTTCCCAGCAAAGGAATCAAACCATCAGACTATAAGCTAGCCAGGACCAAGTATTCCTTCAAACTCCCTCACTTCCCCATCCACACAAACCTCAATTGAATTTGATTCACTGTACATCCAAGAGGGGAAGGTATATTCTAATCTGAGGAAGAGAAGCCCAGAGGGAGGTTTAATCTATTGGGTGCTGTCCTGGAAAGTTGAGGCCCTGGTTTCAAGGTCCTATGGTCTATTTTATCCATTGACTATTAAATGCAAAATATAGGCATAGTATTGAGAGACCAGTGCTGAAACCCAGAACTATCTCTTCAAAGGAAGCACCCAGCTCATTAGGCAGACTTGATGGGAGCTCAAGCCACAGTAAAATATATTTAGTATCCCCAAAATTGAACCCAACCCTTCTTGCTGCTAACAGGTTCTCAGAGGAAAGATTACACAAATGCAGTCAGCCTGGTAAAACTACCACTATAAGCTATCTTGTATTAGACCAACTAAAATAGTTGATAAAAAGTTTTGGAAAAGTACAAAACACCTGCAGATGCTCACATTGACTGAACAAAGGTGTTTATAACTGAAAGCTTGCAAAAAAAATAATTTTTCCTGCTGTTTTACTTGGTCTAAGAAAAGGTAGCTTATGGTGGTGGTTTTACCAGGCTGACTGTATTTGCTAGGTACTGAGCTTACAAGGGCTATGGAGCATGCCTCCTGGCCAGTTTGATTCTTTTTTGAGGATGGGTTATCCCAGAAACCAATATGGAATATGCCAGGTAGTGAAAATACAAATTGTGGCAGACAATGGGTGAGAAACAGGTAGAGATGGACGGAGAGGAATGTTGACTTGTAGCTGGAGTCTTTGGGTAGAGGTGCTATCTTGTATTAGACCAACTGAATAGTTGCAAAAAAAGTTGTTATTTGCAGACTTTCTGACACACACGATCCTTCTCATGGAAAAAAAAATGTCAAATAAGAGTCTACTTGACCACTAAGCTAAAACATAATTCCTTTCATGTAAGGCAATTGTTTTATTCAATTTTGTGTGGCAAAATGTCCCCTGCTAGTGCCCCTCATTCCCTACCCACAGTGCCTGCCCCCCTGTCAGTGACCCTCACCCCCAACCTGCAGTCCCTGCCCTCCACAGTGCTGCCCATGTTCTGCACTCTGGACCCACAGTCCCTGCCCTTCGGTTCTGCTGCTGCCCCTCACTCCCAACACACAGACCCCTGCCCTGCTGCCCCAGCAGATCCCACATTGCATGTGTGCCTGCTTTCTCTCACCCACACACACACTCTCTCTCTCTACCTGGCTTGTTGGAGCCCACACAGGGAGCACATGACCCCCAACATCCAATCACCTTGCCTACTGCTCCCAGCAGCCAGCTCAGGAAAACACAAAACCCAGACATTTACTATTATTTAAAAAACCTGCCAGGACGCTGCACAGGGGTCCAAAAAAGATGACATATCCGGAAAAACCTGGATGTATGGTAAACCTAGCTGGCCGCTCCTCCTCCCCGCCACCTCCCCTGGACAAGCCACCTGCCCGCACCTCCACTCTCTTCCCTGCTTTCTGCCAGGAGAATGCCTGAGGCCAGCCTACATATGCACATATGGATGCCAGGCTGCCTGCCTCTCCCTCCTGGGGCCCCCATTTCCTGAAGGTCCCTGGGCAATGGCCCACCTGGCCTGGACAATAATTTGCCTAGAGGAGGGGTCACCACATGATGGTATCCTGCTGCTCCATATGAGGATGGAGCTGGTTAAGGAGGTCCTGGAAGGCAGCCCAGGTTATCCAGAACAACTCTACCTACTGCTTACTGTCCCAGGTGCTCTGGACAGTGTGCAGCCACCAGTCCTGGCTGGCCTGATTGACCCACAGGTGGCAGGGCTGGAGGCCCAGGAGTGCATGGACAGCACTGGCGGTGGCATACAGGGCATGCTGTCAACATCCCTGCTAGGTTCTGGGCAGCAACGTGAGGTCTGGGCAGCAGCAATGTGGCACCAGGGGACCTGAGATGCCATGTTGAACCTGGCCAGCTGGCTATGACATGCAGGGTGCCACCAGGGTGGGGACTGACCTGGGTCAGGCAACGGTTTCCACAGTAGTGCAGTACAGCACACAGGGTGGCCAGCAACAGTGTGGGTCACTGGATGTTATTCTCAGGGCCTTGGGGTAGAACAGCCATGGTGCAGTGGGCACAGGCTCTGATGAAAGAACCACAGCTTGTTTGCACAGCACTGCAAGCTGCTTTCGGCCAGGAACACAGGTGGCCATGGAGGAATGAACAACTCCCAGTCTGTTCCTAGCCATTGCTCTCTGCTGCTAGGGCAGAGGGAAATTATCCCCAGCTAGGCTCTGGTAGCAGAGCCTACCTTAGCAGCAGATAGCTCCTGGGCACAGGGAGCAATCTCCTGCCCTCTGCTGCCTGGCTGACTGGGAGCAGCTCATGGTCAGCTGTGTATACATCCCATACTGCACAGTAATTAATTGTAAGTAAATTTTCTACTTTTATTTATAGGTAGCAGACTTGTAATTAGAACAAATTTCTGTGTAGTAAATGTCTGCATGAATCATAGTATCTAGGGACAGAAGGGGCCTAAAGCAGGCCATCTAATCTGACCCCCCCGTCAATGGCAGGAACGAGTACCAGGGTCACAGGACCACAGCCAAGTACCTATCTAATCTACTTTTAAAGATGCCCAAGGTAGGAGCAAGAACAACTTCCCTAGGAAGCCGGTTCCACATCCTAGCCACCCTAACTG
>JAGPOW010001918.1:35094711-35149478 GCA_030014935.1 Caiman crocodilus | reverse complement strand
CCCACCATTAAGTCCCTTTCCCCTCGTCCTCCTTGCAGCCTGACCCAAATCGCTTCCACCTGGTCCTCAGTCGCCCCCAAGTTAATGCTCACTGCATTAAACCTCACTCCTTGGTGGGGACAGGGGAAGGGTCAGGAGTGAACACTTAGCTTCCTGAATAGTAGTGGCACAGTGATAATCATCAGCTTACATCCTTGCATTGGAGCCAACAAAGATGAGCCTGCACTTAGTTCCTTATACAGGGCCAGCAGAGACAAGAAGAAGCTTACCCAGAGACAAGCTTTCAGTTATCTCCTTGCGTAGAGGCTGGGTGGGGAACCACTTTTGAGAGCCACTGCTTTAGGGGGAAGAGAGATGTTAGCTTTAGAAACTTCCCCTCATATAAGTCCTTATTCATATAAGCAATCTCTTGTCAGGCCTCATTGATAGGGTCCCAAAAGATGTTGTAGAAATGAATGTTCTCAGTGTTAAAGACATTTTGTGATTGTATATAAAAAAATTAAATTAAAAAACAAAATTCAATCAACTCATTGAAGCCATAAGATCCCTAGGAGTTTGTCCTAGGTTTTCAAGGAATGGTACAACATTAGCTAATACAACATAACAACCAACCTTTCTTCTTTCATCAGAAACAAACACAATTAGATGGTTCCATAAGAAAAGCCAAGCCTCGTCATAATTTTCAACATTGCAAAAATAATAAATTGCAGGTATACACTGCATACCATATTTCATAGTGTATAAGTGGAAGTTTGAAGCCAAAATACTTACCCTTAAATATTCACCATGATTTAGACACCATATACTAATACTTTGAAATAAAACAAAAATTGCATTTCAAAATCTGTTCATCTTCAGCCAGACCCAGTGCTAGTGCCCTGCTTCATCCAGCCCACAGGTAGCAGTGTACTGGCATCCAGCATCAGCACTGAGTGAGGACAGGCCAAACTCCGCCCTCCCCCTGTCACTTGCCTGTTACCCTGGAGCCAGGCTGGGTGCCCAGACCCCATTCCCATTGAGTCTGGCCCAGGGACACTTACACATGGCCCTGTGGCTACCCTGCAGGTAAATCTTGGCCAGTAGAGTGGAGACACCACCACCCAACACCAGCAGCACCAAGGCCCAGAGCAGCAGCAGCAGCAGCAGCAAGTGGTGCTTGCCAGGCAAGAGCCACTCACAGCTCCCCATGCTGAGCTCTGCTGCTGCCTACCTGGCTGCAGCTGCAGCTCATGGGCTCCAGCCACAGCGGCCACCATTGATCCACAATTATAAGGTGCTGGGATGAGGTGATAGCTGAGTTCAAGCACCTGATACTTCCCCAGGAGGTGACTTATATACCGTATCACCTAACCTTTTTGATCAGAAATGTGGAGTCAACTTATACACTGCATATACTTGTATACCATAAAATATGGTACATTTGAAATAAGCAGCTCACTAAGGCCCTACAGTGAGGAACAGAATCAGGATATTACATCTTTGTAAATTAATACTGTAGTAAATGGAATTATTCTTGATGTAAAATTGATGCCAAGGATAATCAAACCATTATCTACAGTTTTGAATTGGACTTATGTGAGTGACCAACAGGAATTTAAAGCTCTCACCCACATTTTCCTTGAATGCTATAATGCTTTTGTCCTATTTAACATAGTTGTACCAGTCGAAAAAAAATCCATGTTTAAAAACCTAAGAGTTTTTAGCCAGCACAAGATGTCACATTTGGGCACCACCCATAACTTGAAAAACTTTTTCACAAGCAATCCACACTGTCATGTATGGACAAGTAGCAATACACTGTGTTATATTTTACTCGACCAGCAGTGTGTCAGTCAGTGCACAGAATTAATATCCCAGCAAGGCCTGAATTTGCTGTGTGCCCAACTAATTTTATTATAAAAACTAAATAATTTCTTTGGACCTAATACAACAGAATTCTAAAGTATAAATCTTGCAAGTACTTTAAGCACTGAAGAACCATAGAACACACCTTCCAGGATGAAAGTAAAATAGAATTCATAAGAAAAAACCCTACAATGATCTACAGCTTTAGAGCACAGTAATAAAGTCCAGGATCAAACATTTTGCTAGTTAAATGTAAAAAAATATGTTCTTTGACAGTAACAAAGTGATATATCACGTCTCATGGCTAAGCTACTAAGGAACACTCCGGTCTCTTGGTCAGCTTCAGTTATTAAAATGTAATTGCTTGGGGCCAAAACTGGGCCAGACCCTTTGGAAAGATGCATATTATCTTCCTTGAGAAAGTTAAATAAGGCATCTCATCATGTAATATGAAACAAAAGGATACAATTACAGCTTTATACATTTGCTTAGTCAATTATTTAGCATCTGCTTTTGAAAGCAGATGCACAGCAGAGGTATCAGCCTTCAAATTCAAGGGCAGATTTCTCTGCTTCCCCTTAAATAGTTTACCCTTTTGGAAACATGGCAAAAGAGATGATCAATCACTAAGTCTCCCCCACTACACACATAGATCTGTGATATAGAGATCCATGCTTTTAAGAGCTGAGTTTTCCAGACAGATGGAGAGACAAGGTAGGATTTTCTGAAACTAGTTGTTGCTGTGCTTAGCCCTTTGGAACTGGATAGAGTAAAAGTAGATATCTTGCAAGTACTTTAAGCACTGAAGAACCATGGAACACACCTTCCAAGATGGAAGTAAAAAGGTACTAAGAAAATACATTGAGGAAAGGCCCGACCAATTAAAAGTCCAGCAACAGCTAAAATTCCTGTTAACAGTAGAAACAATCGGAGAAGGTTCAAATAGTGCTTTACCTTCTATCTACAAGAAATAGGTGGTAACAAAAGCTAGTTGATCTGAAGACAGCCTTACATCTGGCAATAGCTAGATCTCAAGCAACTGAGGTTTCTTATAGTTTGCAGCTAACTCAGGCAAATGAGGGTAGCACAGAGATGTATGTATTCCACAAAGAAGGCATAAAAGAGATGCATTTTTTCTACAGAGAGTGAAAAAAGAAGAGCTTGTGGCTGAGCTAAGGTTTAAGAGCAAATCTTGCAGCTTGGAGAAGCTAACTGATTCCCCTGATAAGAATCCAGATCTTAGACTGAGATCTGGGACAAAACACTTGTAGAGAAACTGCTGGAAGGCTCACAATGAAATCTTGACAAAAACAAAAGTTTGTCAAGTAAAGTCAACCAGACCAGAATGAAGCACAGAGACCAAGCAGAGCTCTGACACTAGGGATAGATACATACATTAAAAAAGCCCTAGTCAAAATCTATCTAAATGGCATAGCAAACAGAGCACACATTCACCCTCTTATGGGGAAAGCAAATCTTAGACCAGATTCTGCCATTTTTAAACCAGTCTCTGTATGTGGAACTGTTTCATTCTGTTATGAAAATAGATTGGTTTGTGTGCCAAATTTCTGTTCTCTTATATGTATAGATTTGTTTCCAATCACCTATACTGGTAAAAGTGTAATGTCTGTGCCCGCCCCAGAGGAATGATAGAGAACCTAGACATACAACAAGAGAAGAGATCTGACACACAGAGGTTGTTGAAGCTAAGTGAAACCCCGTGTTCTTTTACAACCAGTACGAACTAGGACAATGCCCAGAACATGGGGAAGGATGTAGGAAATGTGCAGATTCTTACAAAATAGTGAAATCCACAAGAACCCACAAAGCATCACAGAACAAATAAAGAGGATGTCAAAACTCAGAAAGTTTTCATAGAAGAGGACAAAGTTGTACCAGAGGAAGATGGGACTATGTTTGAAAGCAAATGGGCAATTGGACACTGATGCACAAGCCAAAGTTATAGGCATTATGAGCACGGAGAGAAAAGAAATGAGGAGTAAACTGATAAAACTCAGGCCTACTAGTGGTGAGCTGATAGTGTACATCACAGGAGGCCAGTGCATGGCAAAGGCAGCCTCAGCATGTGGCATTCAGAAGACTGGGGAGGAGGCAGGCAGCACAGGGCAGATAAGACAACAAACAGAAAGAAGAGCTGCAAATTAGGCAGAAGGGACTGGGATAGCACTTGGGCACAAGGCTCAATATGTGGCAACCCTGCCAAAGAAAATTGCCCCCCACTTGATTACATGAAATAAATATCTGGAGTAAAGAAGAGCCTGGAATAGGTACAGTTTGTTCTATCATTGAGGAAAGAAGGACTTGTTAATGGGTAAAAAAAATACAGCAATCCCTGGCCATATCCAGATGAGTGAGCATGTGCCTGTTATGGCATCTCAAAGCAGTTTCAGACACCATAAGAGGTACACTAGGAATAAAAAAAATAAAAATCACAGTATAAAGTAAAAAAAATCATACCAGAAAAAAGCAGCACAGACCATGCCCAGAAACAACCAGAGGCTGGGTCCTCCAAGGAGACACTTTGGCTGACCCATGCTCCTGCTGCTCCAGCATGGTGCCTCAGCATGCTGGCGCAAATAGGAGTGGGCCAAGGCTGCATCAGTGGCTAGGACCCAGGCAAGTATGGACGTAGGGGTGGGGACTGAGGGTGACTGCAGGGAGGGGTGAGTCCCCTGCCAACTCCCTGCACAGCCCTCCTGCAACACCAGCAGCCATCATCAAGATGCTCACGGCCCACTGTCAGCAGAGACCCCTGGTGGTGCGGTGCCACCTCAGACCTGGTGGCTGCACCTGGCACTGGCCCAGCCACTGAAATATGCCCTCAGACAGGATAGGACACTCTTGCTGGCATGTGGGGCTCTGGGCACTGTATGCAGAAGCAGTGTGCCCTCAGGATATGCTGGGTCCTGCCTCCATGTACCCCACATAGCATCAGGCCAGCCTGGCTCCATGGAGGCAGGACCCTGCATGGACCAAGGGCACATGAGTCTTGCATGCAGTACCATGTCCTGTGGATGACATTAAGAGAGGTCCAGTGACACTTGAGGGTGCAAGCCAGTGTCCAGGCTAGTACCACGTGCAGCCACCAGATCTAAGGCAGTACCCACTGCTGAGGGTCTCTGCCAACAGCAGACCATGAGCACCCTGATGGCCACTGCTGTTGCTGTAGGAGTGCAGTGCATCATGTTATGGGGGACAGGTAGGACCCCACCCCTGACAAGCAGTCTCCCCCCCACCTTCACAGTCCCCCTCCCCCACCTGCAACCCCCCCTACAATCCACCCCAAAACCTCACACATCCCAAACCTATGCACAAGTCCCATACCAGTCCACAAACCTTATACCAACCCACACCTATCCCCCCACAAATCTCATACCCTTTGTGCCCAGCTGCCAGAAAGGATGCAAGGGAAAGGAGCCATGGCTGCAAGGGAAACTTCCACACTGCAGGCCTGCCCCATGCCTACACCAGATGAAGGTGTGCGCAGGGGGCGGGGGGAATGAGGGATGGAACTGAGGACCACCCTGGTCCCCATCTCTTCTAGGCCCTCAAGGGGGACATAGTCACCCTCCACCATGAGCCCCCTCTCCATCGCCTTTTTTTGCAGCAGCCTCTGAGGCAAGAAAAAAGACCCCCTTGTCATGGAAGCGGAAGGCCACCAAAATCTTGGAAGTTCCCACTACCCAACTCAGGGCCTGCACCCAGGTCTCAAAGTGCAGGTTCTCCCATTTGGGTAGTTGGCACTTCAGCAAGTGCCGAAAAGGGCACCCCACTGCCTGAGCTGGAAGGGCCGGTGGTGGAGGGTCCAGCTCCCACAGCTTTGGGTCACCCCACAGCCACCTGTGCATAGCTGTGGTTCCCCTGCTGAGGGGCTGCATTGGAGGGGCCAAGGCTGGGGCCAGGAACAGGCTGAGTGGGTGTGCTAGCTGGTGTAGTGCACATGGGCCCCTCAGGCTCCAATGGTCTAGACTTGGGGACAGGGCCCTTGCCCTTCACACCCCCAGTTGTGGAGGAAGTGGAAGAGGAGCTCCTCCCACTGCCCTTGCCTTTGGTCCCTGATGGTGGAGGAGGGAGTTTGGGAACCTCTCAGGGGGGTGGGGCTTAGCCAGGGGAGACCCACTGGCCCTGTTAGCTCCTTGTCAGAGTCCCTCCTTCAGCAGAGGTTGCAGGCTTCTCTGCCCTCAGAAGAGGTTGGCTGGGGGCTTCAGGAAGCTCTGTGGGGGCATCTGCCCCACCTCCCTGAATGTTCCTACCCTGCCACCACTTCACATGAAGGAAGGGAAAACAATAAAAGAAAACAAAATATACAGTGGAGCTGGTGAATCCAATAGGGGCAGGCTGGGGTTCTGTGGGAAATGGTGGAGGAAAGGAGGCTGAAGCTTACTGAGCTACAGCCCCACAGGAAAATAAATGGGCAGGCTATGTTTGGGGAAGGTGGGAGAGGGACACACACAGACTAGGGACACTTGAGCTAGTTTACTCAGCCACACAACAAACACCAGGGCAGTGGGAGTGGACCGCAGGACTTACCATGTGAGGGCAAAACAGACAGGGGAGCTGCTGAGGCAGGTGTAAAAGATGGCTGGAGTGGGGGAGGGACTTTGTTTGTGGAAGCTCAGTCCAGAAGTGCCTCAGGCCTCCACCCAGGCACACAGCGGCAGGACAGCAGGCAGAAACACAAATACAGGAGCAGATACAATGAGGCAGCTCTGGGGAACTGCAGAAGCAACAGTCAATTAAGGAAGTAATCCAGTGTGGTGTAGGGTGGTACAGCAGGGAATGCTAAAGGGGGACAGCAACAAAACAGGTGGCAGTGACAGCAGTAGCCATCCAGTTCAGCCACTCAGGGTGTACTTCAGGTGAAAGTGGAGGTGAAGGTGGGGGGTGGTGGCCTGCCAAGGCAGCTGGGGCAGACAAGGTATCTTTTGGCTCTGGCAAAGATGGTGGGGGAGGGGCCCAAAGGCAGCACAGGCTCCTTCCCCAGGCTGTCCCCTGACCGTGGGTTGGTAGTAGGCTGGGCAGCAGGCTGGAACAGGAGCGCAGAAGCTGGGGTGCAGTGCTGGGGTGTAGTGCAGTGCGATTTCCCCCCACCCCAAGGGGGGCAGTGGCATGCGACATGTAGCAGAGGACCACCCCCCACCATGGGGGGCAGCAATAGTGGCAGCAGTCCAAGGCACAAAGGAGTGCAGCCAACTTACTTCCAAAAGCTCTGAGAACAAGTCAGAAGCCAGCAGTAGCCAGAGGCAGGAAGGGGCCTGATCATCTTTTCCCCAGAAACTCCTGAGACCAAGCTAGCAGCAGCAGCAGTTACTGCTGCTGCCACCTGGGACAGGAAGGGGCATGGCCAACTTCCTCCCAGAGGTTCCTCCCCCAGAAGCTTCTGAGGGCAAGCAGCCCTGATGTGCTCGCCAGGGCAGGATTTTATACTGCTGAGGCCAGAACAGGTGCTGGCCCCAGCCACTAGCCCCCCTGGCTGCAGATCCAGGAAGAACTGGCAGGGTCATTTTGCCCCAAGTTTGCCCCAACTTGTCCCACACCAAAGTACATGTTCAGGCAGATGTGCTGAAACACAAATCTCCTGCATAAATTTGTGCCATTGCTATCTGAGCTACTGCAAGCACACATGCCAGCATGTGTGGATGTGTACCCTTATTTTCATCAAGACAGTGGCCTTTTGAACCAAGAGAGGGTCAAATAATTTTGTAAGGATATGGAAGCTCACAACAGACTACAAAATATAGTCAAAAGTACCTAATCAGTCTATAATTGAAACCCGAAAAAAAATTCCCCTCACCCAAAGGCACAGACTGAATAAATTCATTTATCTGGGAGTCACAGAATGTGCAGAACCAACAGAGTGGTAGTCTTTGTAAGAAAAAAAACAAGACAGAGCCGTTCCATAATGTACAGAGCCAAAAGAATTAAATAAATATGCAAAAAGGATATGATTTCCAAAACCTAGAAGGGCTAAAATTTGGGAGGAGCTAGCAATGCTAAATATTTTTTCTACTCTTCATGCATGAGCAGAGTTTTAGCAAGTACCACTGAAAACAGAGCACACATTTAAGTGCCCCTTTGGGAAAACACTGTTCCCTCAGACTAGGCTGGATTTGGCACCTGAGGTGTTTCACTGGAAAATACAACAGTTTTTCGTTGGTATAGAGGTATAAGATCTACATAGAAAAGATTTTAATCTGGGGCGTAAACAGTGGCAGATCATGACCAGAATGTCCCAGCAGCTTTGGAAGAGCCATAGAGGGTAAATAAACAAAAACATAAATTGCGGAAAGAGAGGCTGGCACACAAGATGTACTGTAGACTGCAGTAAGATTAGGACCATCACAAATATACTTGCCGTAACAAACACAGAAGAGGTGCAAAGATTCTTTAGAATGGCAAAATGTGTGCCTAATCTAGGTGCCTGAACCAGCAATGTAAGAGCATTACTAGGCAAAGATGTCCAAGGACTGTAGGGTATACATATGTTAATAAGGAGTTTCAAAAACTCAAGGCATGTCTTTTTCCTCTCACTTCCAGTGCCAGGAAGCTCATTCTGAAATAAACCATACTACTGCACACATGTAGAGCTGTGTTAGTGATGTGGTTGCAGTAATTGTCTCTACCTCTTAACAGAGCTAATTAGCCATGGTGTCGCACCATGCAGACACAGCCACTTGATTATCAACAAAAAATGAATATCAATATACTCAAAAAGAAAAGAGGGCTTAGGCCACTTGTGTAAAAACTATCAAGTATTTATTTATGAGATGCCAATATTAGCTAAAACTTACCATAAACAACTTACTGTTATTGCCAAAAGGAAACTGGCAAGCCCCTTCCTCCCCTCCAGAATGCATAGCTTGTTTTTTTCAGCTACAAATGTATAATTTTAAAATTAAATAAAATCCTGAGAAAGATTTGCAGACATGCTTTGAAAGGCATGTTACAAAAATGCAGTGGAGCTAAGTCCAGAGCTAGATTTGTATTTGACCAGAAAATAAATAAACCCTGTCTTGTTTTTGACAAATGTAGACAGTGATTGGCAGAACGACAGGTCAGTATGAAACCCTACAGGAAAGAATCATGGCTATTAGTACAGAGTGGCCGAGACAACGTTCTCCCCTCTATCCGCTCAGTGATGGACTTTTATTTAAAGGTACCAGCTTGGTGTTACAAAAAATAAGCTTCCCTAAATGGTCAAGAAATGGAGCAAAGGTGTTTTATACAAATGAACAGGGACATTGAGGAAGGCTTGCTGTATATGCTCTAGGCACAAGTTAAGTCAAGCAAAAGAACATTAAGTAATGGAACAGGAAAAATTGCCTCCAAAGCAAAGTAGGCATATATTTGTTTACCCTGGGCTGTGAAAACTATGTTCTTGGTCTAATTTATGATTCCTCCTTTCCTAAGATAGTCTTATTGGAACATCTTATAGTTAAACAGGTAGCTATGCATAGCAAATCATTTTTTACCAGTTGTAATACACTTGGTATAGTAATATCTAATAATGGATGTTAAGAAGTTACAATGAATTATTTTTTACAATGATAGAGCTACTAATTTCCATTATCTCCAGTTCAACAAGTTATAGTTTCATAGTTGGTTGGGTCAGAAGGGACCTGAGCAGATCATCAAGTCCGACCCCCTGCCATGGGTAGGAAAGACTGCTAGGGTCAAACGACTCCAGCTAGGTGATTATCTAGCCTCCTTTTGAAGACCCCCAGGGTAGGAGCAAGCACCACTTCCCTTGGAAGTTGGTTCCAGATCCTAGTCACCCTAACTGAAGTAGTGCTTCCTGATATCTAGCCTGAACCTACCCTCAGTCAGCTTATGGCCATTATTCCATGTTACTCCCAGTAGTGCTCGGGGGAAGCAAGGACTCTCCCATTGCCTGCTGCTCTCCCTTGGCCAGTTTATAGATGGCTACCAGATCCCCTCTCAGCCTTCTCTTGCGGAGGCTGAACAAGTTCAGGTCCCATAGCCTCCCCTCATAGGGCCTGCCTTGCTGCCCCCTGATCATATGAGTGGCCCTCTTCTGGATCCTCTTGATGCTGTCCACATCCCTCCTGAAGTGCGGTGCCCAGAACCGGACACAGTACTCCAAATGCAGCCTGAGCAGTGTTGCATAGAGGGGAAGGATTACCTCCTTGGACCTGCTTGTGATGCATTTGTGGATGCATGACAAAGTGTGGTTAGCCTTCCTGACCACATCTTCACATTGACGGTCCATGTTCATCTTGAAATCAATAATGACTCCAAGATCCTTTTCTGCCTCTGTGCTGACAAGAAAAGAGTTCCCCAGCCTGTAGTTATGCTGCTGGTTCTTCCTCCCCAGGTACAAATCCTTGCACTTGTCAGTATTGAAACCCATCCTGTTCTCATCCACCCACCCCTGTAACCTGTCCAAATCTAGTTGCAGCCTGCCCCTCTCTGCTAGCGGCCCACTTCTCCCCACATCTTAATGTCATCTGAAAATTTTAACAAGGTGCTTCCCACCCCTTCATCCAAGTCACTGATGAAGATGTTGAACAGTGCAAGTCCGAGAACCAAGCCCTAGGGAACCCCACCGCCCACATCCCTCCAGGTCGAAAAAGACCAATCCACTACCACTCTCTGGGTGCAGCCCTCCAGTCAATTTGCAACCCATCTGACTGTGTAGGCATCAACACCACAGTCACCTAATTTCTTAATGAGAATGGGGTAAGAGACACTGTTGAAGCCCCTCCTAAAGTCCAGAAAGACTACGTCCACCATGACACCTGTGTCCAAAGATTTTGTGACCTGGTCGTAGAGGCCACCAGGTTGGTCTGACAGGACCTGCCTCTAATGAACCTCCCCTGCTGGCCCCTCGCAGATGTGCTCCTGGATAATTTTCTCAAAGAGCTATAGTATCCTGGGTCCTCCTTCCTCCCTTTTTTGAAAATGGGGACCATACTGGCCCTTTTCCAGTCCTCTGGCACCTCACCAGAACACCACAAATGCTTGTAAAGCTGTGCCAGGGGTCCCGCAATGATCTCTGCTAATTCCCTCAGCACTCTGGGGTAGAGGTCATCAGGACCTGCTGATTTGAACATATCTAGTCCCAACAGAAATTCCCTGACTAGGTCCTCACTGACCCTGGGCCTGGTTGCGCCTCCCCGTGGTCCGTCAGGGATCCCACTGGGGGGGATAACCCCATCCTTGCTCAAAAAAAATGGAGGCAAAGAAAGTGTTAAAGAGGTTAGCTTTGTCATCTGCCGTGACCACCAGATTTCCTACCGTGTCCTACAGAGGCCCCACATTACCTGGTATCTTCTTTTTACCTGCTATGTATTTAAAAAGGTACTTCTTGTTATCTTTGATCCGGGTCACTAGTTCCAGTTCTGTCTCTGCCTTAGCCTTCCTAATAGCCCCCTACAATCTCAAGAAATAGAGGTATAATTCTACCTGGTGATGGCCAAACCCTTCTATTGGGTGTACGCCTCCTTTTTAGCTTTGAGATGTTCCTGGATGCTTCTGGTGAACCATGGGGGCTTTTGGGCTTTCTTGCCCCCTTTGATCCACATTGGGACTGTCACCCTTTGGGCTTGGAGCATTGTCTTCTTAAGGACGATCACTCTTCTTGGACTCCCAACTCCCCTCCCCTCCGGGACCTCAGTGCCTCCCTGACTAGTCTTCTTACCTCATTGAAATCTGCCCTCCTGAAGTCCAGGTCTGCTGCCTTGCTGCAGGCCTTTGACACCCTGCACTGGATGGTGAATTCCAGTAGGTGATGATCGCTATCACCCAGGTGATTGAGAACCCGCAGTCCCCTCACCAGGTCATTGCCTCTGGCCAGGACCAGGTCTGACAAGGCATTTCCCCTGGTGGGACTGTGCACCTTCTGGGTTAGATGGAGGTCCTGCAACTTGACTAGGAACCTACATGAGTGATCAGACCTGGCTGACTGCTTTTTTCAGCAGATGTCCAGGTAGTTTAGGTCACCCATGATGACCACATCCCTTGAACTAACTGCCTCCACGAGCTGACCTGAGAATTCCCAGTCCAGCTCTTCCCCCTGGTTGGGTGGTCTGTAGTAGACCCCCACCATTAAGTCCCTCTCTTCCCAACCCCCTTGTATTCTGACCCAGAGCACTTCAGTCTGCCCTTCTTCTGACCCAGTGCTGTTTGTTGAGGATGTGTATTGCTCTTTGACAGAGTGCCACACCCGCACCTTTCCTCCCCATTCTATCCTTTCTGTAACGCCTATAGTCCTTGACGTTTACCACCCAGTCATTTGTTGGATCCCACCAAGTTCCAGTGAGCCCCACTATGTCTGTGTTTGTGTTAGCTAGCAGGAGGGCAAGTTTCTCCTGTTTGTTCCCCATACTATGAGCATTAGTATAGAGGCATTTAAGGCCTCCTGAAGGTGCTGCCAGGAGCCAGGCCTGTCCTAGCCTAGGAAGTGGGTGGGAGTTAGTGGAGAACAGTGTCAAAATAATAAAGTACATACTGAAAAAAATGCTGCGTCTGCATGAGATGTTTTAATGCACAGCAGAGCGCTGTCAGCATCTACACATGCAGATGCTTACTGCACAGTAAATCCTACTCGGGATTAAATTTCCTACCCATACATACAAATAGTTACTGTGAAGTAGTGCATGCATAGACACTGACAAGGAGCAAATTTGGTCCCAGTCAGCCCCACCACCAGAGGGGCACCTGCAGTCCAGCCCCAGGGCTATGGGGCTGGGAGCTTTTCCAGCCACAGGGCTGAGGTGGTTCTTTGTCCACCCCATCCCATGGACCTTGGCCCTGAGGAGATGCTGGTGCCCTGAGACACCTGCAGCCAGCCTCTGGACACTAAGTGTCCTTGCAGAGGCCCAAGGCCAGCTTCAGATGCCTGCTTGGACTCTGGTGCCATGAAGCTGCAAGGGCCACACTGTTGTGCTATTCTGGGTGCTGAATCCAGTTGCCAGGCATGGCAGCACCCTGGGCCACCTAAAGCCAGCCTCTGGCCACCAGGTCCCACTCCAGCTGACCATTGGCCAGCCACATCAGCCTGTCTGGACACTGTGGCTGGTCCCAAGCACAGCAGCACTTCATATCTACTTGTCCTATGCTGTGCCTGTGTGCTGTGTGCTGCATGTACCTGCCCAGGCTCACTGGCATTGGGGACTGCTGTTCACAGGACCAGTGAGCCGTCAAAGAACTTATGCTGGTGTCCTCCCTGATGGGACACACCACATCTCAGGGCTGCAACTGATCACACAGGAGGAGACCTGCAGATCTCATGGTACTGTGGAGTGAGGCCAAGGTCCTCAGGCAGTTTTTGTGGAGCAGGCACTCCATCATGCACATCTACAAGGGGCTTTCAGGCTGCAGGAGAAGGTGGGGTATGGGTCTGGAGCTGCAGCATCAGGTGCTGCCAGAAGCCAGGCCTGTCCCAGCCTGGGAAGTGAGTGGGAGAGGCAGGCTGTATGTGGCCAGCACCCAGCTGTCTACCTGCCCCTGCAGAGTGAGTGGGGATGGGAGCTCAGCTAGTGGCCACCTAAGCCAGGGCCAGCCTGGTATTTAGCATCTTATTTCAGAAATGTTAAAACTATCACAAACAAGCACTTTCTCCTGAGTAAGTAGGACTTGCAGCTGCATGTGAGGGAAAGGCACCATGTGGCTGGGGCCCTGCATATGCACTGGCTCTGGCAGCACAGAACCCAGAACCAGACCCAGCTGCTGTTCCGGCTGGTCATGGTGACCAAGGAGCACCTGACAGACCTGTGGGCCTCGTGGAAGGAGGATGTCACTCATAAGTGGGAAAGGGCACCTGTGAGGTAGGAAGGGACTGGTGTTAAGAGGAGAGGGACTGGAAGAGTGACCAGGTAGACCAGGAGTTCAGGGTCAGACTCCTGGCTCTAGAGAAGAGGCACCTGGTGGCCCAGAAGCAGCAAACTTCCCCGGTGGCCAGGGCAGTGGAGGTGACAAAGTAGGACCACTGGTTGCTGGACATTGTCCTGGCCCTGGCAGTCATCTTTGGGCCACCCACTGCCCTGACCCAGCTCTAGGCCTACCTTTCCCTCCAGTAGGCCTGGGCTGAGATACAGTGGCATCTCCACCAGCCAGGTGCCACTGTCCCAGTTCTCACCCCAGGCCACTGACCACCCAACCCCTTGATTAGGCCCAGCCCTGCTGCTTACCCTGGCTCCATGCAGCTCTAGAGCAAGAGCTGCCTGGTTGCAGAAGGATGAGTTGGATGTGCCAGCAGAGCCGTGGCCGCCATCACCCCCAAGTGAGCCCCCTGCCCGCCTCACTATGGCATGGACACCCACAGCAGTGTGACCAAAGACTGGGGTGCTGGGGACCTGTCCCTGGGCTCTGACCGGTATCCCCACCCACTGCTCCCCACCAAGGGATTTCACACTCAACATGCACTGTAAATAGTCTGCGTGGGAAAGAGGGTGTTTTATTGGTGGTGGGTGGAGTGGGTAGTAGAGGGGATCTGTGGGGAGGAGGGACAGGGGAATGGGGTTTGTTGCAGGGGAAGGAGGAAGGAGGAGGATCTGTGTTTGTGGAGGGGAATAAAATGCTTTCCTGAGCACTTTCCACAGTGAGCATGGTGCTGGGAGTGCATAGTGGACCTGGGGTCCAGGTCCAGCCATCCAGGTGGCCTTAGTGCAGCCATCAGTCCTGGCTGGCTGGGCAGGACAACAGGCAGTGGGACTTAAGGCTCAGGAGTGCAGCAGTGGTGGCATCCAGGTGTGCATCATCAGCATCCTTGCTAGGGTCCGGACAGCAGCACATGGTCCAAGAGGCAGCAGCATGGTTGCAGAGCTTCCGGGTTGGTGTGGTGAGCACAGCATAAGGCACTGCCAGGGCAATGAGACTGGCCTGGGCCATGCAGTGGTCACTGCAGCAGTGCAGTACAACACCCAGGGTGGCCAGCAGGAGCCCTGGGTGGTGGATGTTGCTGCAGGGGCTGGGGGGTGGAGCAGCCATGGTTCAGTGGGCCAAGGCTCTGATGACAGAGCTCCCACGTTCTGCCACTGCCCTCTACAGCCTTCTCAAGAGCAGGGAGCAGGGAGTGGAGCTGGCTTTTAAAGTGGGACACTGGCTACAGGCTGGTACGGCCAGTTCCTTCAGCTCCACTGATGGCAGCAATAAGCTAGTGCAGGGCCAGAGTGGGTGGAAGGAGACTGCTGCCAGTAGCAGCAAAACTGGTCCCATACCCTCACATGCGTAGATCCCTGCCCAGGGTGGGTTTACTATAGAGTAATTATCTAGAAGGGTTAAGACCATCATGAAAACAATAAGGTGTTTGATTTGACTTATATCTGTACTCCTCAGAGCAGACATTAAAAGAGTGGCCCACATTATTCAGCAACCAATCTCCTTCCCCTTCTTAAGGACTCTTCCTCCTACATAGCCTCCGCTCACTTATGTCTGCTTTTCTCCTTACCTAGTCCATGTACCATCCCTGATGTTTTTAACACTATATTTTAAAACCTATAGCATAAAGGACTGCTAGTAGAGAGCATATTATCCTTCCTACCACTGTGATATACAAATGGTATGCCTCCTGTTGAAATGCAACAAAGTATTTGGAGGAAACTACCTTTTCCTTAGGATTGGGTTTCTCAAGAACAGAAAGACAGAGACTAGACTTTTCTAAGGATGCCCAATAATACTGAAAGAGACACTCTAAACATGCAGACAAGGAACACACAGCAATATCTTATAACCTAATACTTTTGCACCAGTTAAGTTAAAATATAAAAGTCAAGAAGCAGTTTATATTTGTTTTCTAGTAGGTCATGGTCAAGCAAACTCCTGACAGCTACATCATTTCATACAAGAGGGAAGCTCCAGAAGCATTACTACTAATATTATTCAGAAAGTAACAGCAGTATCTAAAACTCATCATTTTTAGTGCCAACTACACACATAAACAAACACTGCAAGAATGTGCACACTTGTAAGACTGAAATACTCATTATTTATAAAAAGTTACTTGGCTCAGAGTATAATGCCAGCTTTTGGCAAAACAGGAGCCTGGACTCTATAGTGGTTTAGTTTATTGGTGCTGATGGTATGGATGAGTTAAATTATAGAAACTGGAATTGTTTACAACCTTATTCAAGAGGAAAGTTTCCAAGGTGCTGGCTGTTGTAAAACCCGACAGTAACATCTCTTCCAAACTCTTTGCCTTTTCAGAAAGTTCCAAGCTGCCCTACACACGCCTAAAGATCAGCACTTTCATTAAAATGAAAATGAAAAATAATGAGGATTCAATCCTGAGCAGCTTCTGTCAGTGCAAGGGACACCCAGCCCCTGGCCAAATTGAGCTCTAAATATATATTTGCATAATTACAAACAAAAAAATGCATCAGAGAACTAAATCCCACAGCAGGCTGAATTCAAATGCATATTTGTATTCCCAAGGCATTCTGAATTCAATAAAAAATTGCCCATTTCCATTTGAATTCTGATCTTTGTCATTTGTATTAGAGTAAGTCTTAGGGAACCCAATCATGAACCAGGACAGCTAGGTATTGAGCAGAACAGAGAGATGCTCTCTACACCAAGGATCTTGCCATGGTAGGATTTCAAAGGGGCATTCTCAAATTGGAAATCAGTTCCTGTACATTCATATATTAAGGGCACAAACCTACTCTACCTCACCAAAGGTGCAGAACAGTAGCAACTTAATGAAGCAACTTAGTGAAGGACTATTCACGAGACCTAGAGGCATCTAACAGTACTCATGACTTTGTTCCAGGAAGGAGTAGTGTGCATCCTCTTCACAATGCCGTCATCTAGGGAACAAGTTAATTTAGGGTGCACAGCCTTCTACCACTTCCCCAAGCAGATAAACTGATAGGGCTCCACTGAACCCAGGGCAATCTCACATACTAGCACAAAATTGGCACTATTTTCCATTTAAGTATCAGGGCAGAGATGGCCTAATAGAGTTGCATCTGTGCAAATAGGAAGGAACCCTGGCCTGTAGGACACAGGATGATCTGAAGACAAATGGATCACCAATAAATAGTATGCCCACTCTACCATTCAGTGCAACCTGGTTATGTCATATGAGGCAAGCATGTAGGCATAATGTGTTCTCCCCAGGCAGCCTACCAATTCTGTAGGCAGGTGAGGGATGGAGTGGACCATGGTCCTACCTCGTCTCCTATTTTGTGCCCAGAAGGCATGACTCCTATGCCCTTTCACCTGGGGTAGGCAGGTGAAAAGCATAGGGTATGCTTTTCACGTAACTGAGTTTCTTGTGCTCTCCCCATGCACCCATGTACTATGGGCTGACAACAGCAGGCCTTATATACAGATGCATTTCATGTAAAACATATTTAATACATGGTAGAGTTCACAGAAAAAGCTGCATCGCCTACATAGACTAAACAAAGGCTTTTGCCTCAGCAAGAATCATAGATTTGGGCCGATGTATGTAAAACAAAGGCGGGGAAAAGCACTAAGATTATTGAGTCAGAAAAGACTATTGAGTCTATTGAGTCAGGAAAGCTTTGTGTAATGAATCTCAGACCTGGATTAGTCCTGGATATAATGAAAAAACAAGCCTCTCTCTAGGGCCTGTTGACCAAGCCTGTTCTCTGTCTACTTAGTTTGGAATACTATACTCCACTGGTCATTAATACACTGTACTCACAATATTCAATAGATACATTGCCATAGCTTTCCACACTAGAGAGTTGCTGGTCCAAAAACACAGATATGAGATAATGATTTCTCTACAGAGAAGATATAGAGAAGATATTTAAAGCTATGGTACAGACTGCAATGTTCTATGGCTCACAGACTGGAGTGGGCTGGGGAGATTTGAAAGAGTAGAGAGTCCTACCACTGCTGCTACTCTCAAGCAAGTTTTTTGCATCTGCTTGTCTTGACTATTTAAACTGTAAACTCTTCTGGGCAGCCACCATGTCTTACAATGTACTTGTATAGCCTCTAACATGTTTGGCGTGTATTTGGGACATAATGAAGTAATAAGAATGATGATACACATAGGGTAATCGAAAAGGAAAGCAATAGAAATTTAAAGGGAAAGGAGCAATCTTGTGTTGCCACTTTAAGAGGATTTCACTTGGCTCTTAATGTTAAGGCAAACAGTTTAGATTTCCTTCAGGGGAACAAAGTCTTCCAAGATCAGATGATTTATCTGATCTACTAAACTGTTCCCCCAAGTCCTATTCCTACTGAAGGTATATTGTGAAATTGCTTCTTTTATAACTAACATGTCTGACTATTCTCCCTTGTTGCAAAATGTGTCATAGGCATTGATTCAAAATCTAAAGTTATTCCACGCAATATTACTGAGCAATGGTAGCCATTCCATAGTGAAGGTTACACTGTGCTTTCTTTTACCAGCTCAGTTTTATTCCATTTGCCCTTTTGAAATCCCTAGTATACTCAACTTAAAATATGTTTGCTTCCTGATTTAAAACATAGAAAAATATGTATTAGCCACAGTCTAAAAATTCATCTTTGTTTCCCACCCTGTGTAACTAGGAAGTTACAAAAGACCTCCAAGTCATGGTCAATTCACAGAACTTTATGAGATACCATGCAAGGATCAGTATTTGAAAGGGTGAGAAACAGTACTCAGTTATTTCATGCTGTTACAACATCAGAATATCAGGCTTTTCAGGACCATTACCAATTCCAACTATCTTCAGAAAATTATCTGGAGAATTCTTTAACTTTAAAAGTCTTGACATCTGAAAGTGCCAACAAGAGTATGACTTGTGAAAAAAGGTGTTTAACCCAAGTGATATAACTTGGTCTCTTGCAAGGATTGTGACTTCCATTCAATACATTACAATGTCTACACAGAAACCAATTCAGTTCAATGAAGAAATAATTGTTACAAACCAAATGGTGCCAGTATTGCATTGAAGACTCTTCATTACTTTTTTTTATTTATACAACTCAACAGTGCGTGTAGTGTGAATAGAAAGAGCTGATTCTGATTTCTTTTAACTAGCATAAGTCACCAAAGAAAACCAGAATTATACCAGTAGAATCTAGAATTACTATGAGTGTATTATTGTTATTACTAGTAAGTAATACCATGATAGCATGTAAGGAGTTCAGTCCAGAATGTGGAGCCACATTATTGGTACTGAATTACTATACAAAAAAGGGTAGTCCCTGTCCTGGCATGCTTATAGTCTAACTAGACAAGGCAAACTAATGTAGGAAAGGAAACAAAAAAAAACCCCAAAGAAATTAAATGATTTGCCCATAATTATACAAAAAGCCAGTGTTAAAGTCAGGGACAGGATCTAAGCCTCCTAACTGCAAGTGCCTTATCCAACCATACTGCCCTTCAGTTGAGTTCAAAATTGCTGGCATGTTTGTAATTCTTTATTAATATCTATAGGTGTTATTCTTGCTCAACAGTGATTTATTTTAGGTCTTTTGATAAAAGAACTACATGAGATGACTAAATAACAATCCCAAATCAATAATCACTTTTTTAACAGTATATATTCTTCTCAGCTCTTTCTAATCATATCTGTCAGCAGTTATCATAGGGTAGAGGTGAAGTTGTCACTGCAATGGTTTAAGGATATGGGAGAAAGAAAGGTTTGTGAGGTAAGGTAACAACTTTCATCAAACCAGTTTGCATTGTTGGGAGCATTCACTTATGACATACGGATTAAGACATACCCTTTAGGCCTGTGCAAGGTGGCTAGAATTCACTTGGGATTCAGATTCGGCCGATCCAAAGGACAGTGATTTGACTTGGTGAATTGAATTACTGTCCTGAATTCGTTCAGCCTAATCTGATTCAGAGATTTTACAGCTGCTGAATTGGCTGAATCTCCGAAACAAACAGGCCCCATCCCCTGCTCACTCTCCCAGACCTGTCAATGGATGCCCCACCTGGACATAGCATCCCAGGTCTTTAAAAAAAAAAAAAAAAAGCCCTGCACTCACCGTTTCCTGCCAGGCGGGGGTTGGGGGAAGGGCAATCCCTGCTACCACCCCACTGCCCCACACTGCATGGGGGGCTCTGCCACAAGGTCTGAGAAGCCCTAGTGGCTGCTGCAGCAGCCAGTGACTGAGGGGCTCTTTTTTTTTTTTTAAGAGCCGGGACACTGAGGCTGAGTGGCGCAGCCACTGACAGGGCATGGAGAGCAGGCAGGGCTTGGGGGCTTGTGGGAGAGCCCCCCCACACAGCACAGGGCAGTGTGGTGGAGCAGGGATCACCTTCCTGCATGGGAGGAGCTGGTGAGTGAAGGGCTTTTGAGGGTTTTTTTCTTGTAAAGAGCCAGGGCACTGGGGCTGGGTGGGGCAGCCCTTGTTGGGGCTGGGAGAGTGGGCTGGGATCAAGGGGTGCTAAGAGGGCCTGGGGGAATAGGCAGGGGATGGGGCCTGGTGGGTGTCCCCACATGGTCCTCAACCACCTCCTCCAGCCCATTCCTACCCGCTACTTACTGGCACAGAGTCCAGATCCAGCTCCTTGCAGCAGTGAGTGGGGACTGCTCGAATCTCTGAATTTTTTCCAAATCAATTTGGAGAGCTAAGAATTGATTTGAACCTTTTTATTGGTTTCCCAGTTTGATTTGGATTCAGAGTTTCAGCCACTGACTCGGGCCGTATCTCCTCCAAATTGAATCAGAACTTGAAGCTTCACATAGCCCTAATACCTATGTAGACAGTGGCAACTTAATGTCAAATGAAGTCAAGAGAACTGATTATATGAGCATGGGCTAATCAGTATGAGTGATAATTGTAGAATTTGCCATCAATTTTCAAATCAATTTCTCAAATCAAGTCAACATTTTAAATAAGAGCCTGAGGTCCCATGGAGAAGTTGGCTACCCAGAACTTTTGAAAATTATTACTTTAGCAGCCTAACATCAGGCTCCTAGCTTTGAAAATCTTGACTCTCTTAAATTACCAAAAGTGAAATATTCAAAACCACTCAGGAACACCAGAACTTGGCTTCCTCTAACATTAACTCCCATTAATTGAGCATGTTTGCTAAAAAGTTTTGCTGATATGGCAGCAAGAGAAAAAATACATCAATACACCTAGTGTCTGAGGAAACATCAAAGTGTAATCTCACGTTCCGATGGACCATGAACTATGCTAACTAGTACTTGGAAAGTATCACTTTGTCCACCAACTACTACCTTAATAAACTCCTGAGAAGTATATGAAAATTCCAAAATCAGCCCTCTCCATCTTTCAACTGATGCATATTTTAAAAGTGTGTATATCTACCACTGGCCAGTCATTTACAATTAATGAGATCTGAATCCCAGACTTTGAAGGATCACCATTGAGGATATGCAGTTTTGCAAAGTATTTTCCACAATGAAATCTCCAGTGATTTGAAAGTACCTCACATTAACCTAAAGCAATTTATTAGTGAAAATCCCTCTAAACTAATGATGTGGCTGGTAAAAGAAATATAATATAAGGTAAAGTTGATGTTTGGATTAAGTTAATGGTACTGTGTAGAGAATCATATTTCTGAAAAGTCCAAATTTTGGGGAGGATGGAATGCTAATAGAGCAGCTCACAGACAGAAAATACTATGATTTATAAAATAAATCTATGATTTATAAAATAAAATCATGATCTATAACAAAGAAGAGCCATTCAAAAATGTGTTTTTATTCTATCCTGATGCTCCTATAGTACTCATTTGTGTTGGGTATACTTTTCTTCTATGAATAATCTCACTATAATCAATATGACTACCTGAAGGAATCCAGGCAAGTTGCTGAGAACAAGGATTGTATAACTGGGCCTTTTGAAAGCAGTAAAGGATCAGCATTATTTCCATTTCTATAAAACAAATGTTTTCCCCTTTAAAAATTTTTTCTTGTATTTTTATATGAAATCAGCCCAACTAAAACTTTCAGGGAAAAGAATTTCACAGTTAGGCATATAATACACCTTGGTAGTCATAGGGTTTCAATACCAAGTTCTCACGTGTCTCTGAAATTTTTCTTTACACATGCACACATAAACACGTCTCTTGAAAGTGATAAAAATCAGAAGTTGGGTGAAGATACAAATTATCTAAATGGCACCCAACTGTCTACTGGGATGAGCAAAACCCATTATACAAGTTACCTGGAAATGGCTGACATTCTAAATCCAGATCTGTGTGCACATAATGTGATTTCAACCCATCTCTAGTGTTTAGAGAGTATTATATTTTTTTCTGAAGCTCAAAGAAAATAGGCACAGGAATTTAAATTTAGCTATGCTCCTCTTTCCAATACGGCTGTGTAAGTTATTAGTGAGAATCACTCTTTGGGCCTCTCTGACCCAGCCACAGTAATTAATTGCCTTGTGTTTCTTTTCCTGGATGACTCACCCTGTAAAAGCACCCAGGTGGCAAGTCACCTATTATTATTCCTTTTGTCTGGAATTTCCCCCAGAAAAAAAAAACATCCTCCCTCCTGGCTTCTGAGCTGTTTTAATCAACCCACAAATGCTTTAGTGTCACTAAGATGTTTCTATTTTAAACTTCAACTGACACTTGCAGTTGGCACAATAAGGGATGCACCTGCAGGTTGTGTCTGGAGCTATCAGCACTGGTGCTGTTCAGTCGTGTATGCTTTCATGTAATATGAGGCACAAAATAAAGCCATCAGCTGAGAGCAGACCTATAGGATTGACAGTGTTAGCCATTTCAAACTTGCCAGGGTAGAAGGTGAATCGGTTAATGGAGAACACTTCTATGTTAATGGAGAACATAGCTATATATACTTGAATATGTTACTATTCTTTTTTTAGTTTGGGGGGTTTTTTTCTGTTATTTTCCACATTTTCTGTCAGCAATAAGCTACGGAATAGTTTTCTCTCCCTATAGTTGATTTGTTGACACAAAGCTCAGCCAGTCTCTTCCCACAAGCATTGGCTCATTGAATGCATCCTCAAAGGACCTCCCATGAAGAGGAAAAAAAGAGTGGAAACTTTACTATAATGTATTCCTCAAAACTCTCTTCCTTGTTCTTTATTCCTCATTAAAGCAGACCAAATCCTCCTACTTTGCAACCATGAGAGCATATTATTTTCTTCATAGTTCAAAGTTAATGTTCTGATGCTGCTGGCACTTACACAGGAATAGATCAGAAGTAATATCAATGAAGTCAATATTAAACGTATAAGAGAAATAAGAATTAGAACCAAAACCTTGATAGGTTAACAATATTCCTGCACATTAAGCATAGGATGAACAGCTGTTTGAGCTTGAAGTCAGTATAATCTCACTGTGAGACAGCTGTCACATATGGTCATAGGGAGAAGGTGTAACTTCTTACTCCTCTCTGGTTGAGTTGCTGGGGGACAGGGTAAACCCTGATCCTGATCTCAGCAGCTACCATGCCAAGAAGCTTCTGGCTCCCAAATCAAAACCTGAACCCCTGAGAGCGGAGGTTGAAAAGCCCTACACAAGATCTATAGCCAAAACCTCAGGAATCAAAATCTGATGTGAATATAACGTAATATAAAGTACTGTATATTAATGCATTCTTCATACACAGCTGATTTCAGCATATTACAGCAATCTACTTGATATTAGGCCAAATCCTGCAATCCTTATGTAAGTCAGACAACCTCTGACTTCAGTTGAGTTTTGTATGTTGTTGCTTTAAGTTACACTGGCTGCATCTACACAAGATACTGACTGTGCAGTAGCCCGAGACTACTGCACAGTAGGGCTGTGTGAATCTTCGCCGGCTGTTTCATTTTCACGCTGTTTCAACTCATTTCACTCAAAACAGCGAAATCAAAGTGACATGAAGGGCTTCGAAACAGCCTCCAAATGATATGATGCCAGTCTAAATATTTTGAAAGTTTCAAAACATTTTGAATTTTGAAGCAGCCAGGTGGTGGGAGGCAGGGGAGAGCCAGGGCTGCACTCCAAGCAGCAACCTGTGGCTCAGCCACGCAGGGAGCACAGCCTTTGCTCTTCCCGCCCCCTCAGATCAGCTCTGGTGTGGGACCCAGAGCAAATCAGCTCATGTGCAGACCTGCCACCGCCCTGATCCTGAGCCAATCTGAGAGGGGTACGGGGCCTGGGGCAAATCAGCTCATGCGGGGACCCACCCCTACCCTGAGATCAAGGTGGCAGCAGGTTCCTGCACCAACTGATATGCCCTGGGCCCTGTACTGGAGCCGGCCCAAGGAGGGTGCAAGGCCCGGGGCAAATGAGCAAATGCCAGGACCCACCCCCACCATGATTTTGGGGCAGGAGAAGGTCCCCACATGAGCTCATTTGCCCTGGGCCCGCCTGTCGCTGGCCCCAGGTGGCAGCACCAGCCTCTGTGATCCAGAAGGCAGACCAAGGGCTCACACCCCTGGAAGCAGTCTGGCACAGCCCCTGCAGCCTTCCCACAGGTGCGGGTGATCCCCTGATCTGCCTTCTGGATGACAGGAGGCTGGTGCTGCCAGCTGGATGCAGCCCTTGCCAGGAAGATTGGTACTGCTGCTGGCCCCAGCTGGCAGCACCAGCCTCCAATCATCCAGCAGGCAGACTGGGGGCTTGCCTACCCCCCAGGAGGGCTATGGGGGCTGTGCTGGACTTCTCCTGGGGGTGTAGGCCCCTGATCTGCCTCCCAGATCACAGGAAGATGGTGCTGCTCGCTGGGGCCAGTGGAAGCACTGATCTTTCCAGCACTGGCTATGGGCGAAATGTCAAAACACCATCAAAACAGCCAAAGAGTTGCAACAAAACAAAACAGAACAGAACAGTGCTTTTGAAATGAAACAAAACTTGAAATGAAGCACTGTTCCCTTGAAACATTGAAACAGAAGTCAAAGCAAAATGATGCTGTTTCACACAGCCCTGCTGCACAGTACAGTCATGTGGCAGCAACTGTAACATGATGCTACTAGGGCTACTGTGCAGTCAATATCACAAGAAAGCTGTTCATTGGCACTACTGCACAGTAATCCAAGTTACCGCACAGTTATTTAGTATGTGTATAAGCAAGCATCAAATGACTGCACATAACAACTGCGCAGTCAGTGTCTCAAGTAGATGGGGCCTCTGGTCATTAATTTTCTGTTATTGCATGAATTAAGTCAGCCTCCCTCTTTCAATAGCAAAAAGGGTAAGATTTCCTCAGAGGAGAAAATCAGTGCAACAAAATGGCATCACAAGCATGAAGTCACATCTGGCCTTGTTTGAATGTCTCAAAATGCTAGTTAACGGTATTTACCCAGTGGGGGAGAGAGGGGTTCTATTATGTGTGGCCCATAAGAAATCATGAAAAAAAATAATTCTCTCTCACCACATGCCTAGCCCATATTGGTGAAATAATATTTAGTGGTATGTAATATTACATAACTGGATGCTTCTATAATTAGCAGCCACAAAGAGTCTACTCCAAAGCTGTCAACATAACTGTCTTTTAATCTTCTCAGATAGCTACATGATATGGCTTGGAGAAATATGCACACCTTGGAATTTTGAGCCAGTGATTTATACTCAAAGAGAAAGCAGAGTGTTATAGAAATAGCAGATTTGGACAACTGAATGCCAGTTAGGCACCCATGTCAGATTAGGATTCACAGCCTGGGCTTTCCCACCCCAAAGCTAGACATAGTCATGTGGAAACAACAGGCTCAGTATTACCTTTCAAGACATGGACACGGGAGCAGTAAAGTCAGTGACCATTTGTAGAACAGTGCGGTGGTTACAGAACTTGTCCGCTAGTAGATGGCCTGGGAACAATTTCATCCTCAGTCTGAGACCATTCAAATTCAATTCTTCTACCTTCTAGGAGAGTACTACAACTATCAGACCACACTTACTACCTGATTTTTTAGCTAATGACTGTTTAACAGTAGCATACCTAGAGTGGACTAAGTGAGGCACTGATTTAGAGAGGGTGTCAGCAATGTTTAAAGGCACTCTCCTGAGAAGCTGAAATCTGTTGCTTTGAATCCTCTTAGGCTGAGGAGGGCCTAGGAAATGAGTCTCCCCTTTTACTGGGTGGATGTCTTAACTACTAGGCTATGATACAAAGGAATCTGGTACATATGTCTACCAAGCTATGCTGCAATTGCCTTTAAATGATACTGCCCATAGGTGCTGAACTCAGTGCCGTCAGTCAGTGTTAGGTATGCTCTGACCAGGCTCCTTCAGGTGATATAGGTAAAAGGTGAATCATAGAAGGACCAGAAGGGACCCATAAGATCAAGTCTGGTCCCCTGCCATGAGCAGGAGATAATTGGGCTCCAATGAGCTCAACAAAGTGTTTGTCCAGCCTTCTCTTAAACACTGCCAGGGATGGTGCCTGCACTACCTCTGCTGGAAGTGTGTTCCAGATTCTAGTTACCTGTAGGGAAAAGAAGTTTTTCCTTATGTCCAGCCAAAACCTTTCCTTGACTAGTTTGTGTCCATTGGACTGCATCCTCCCAGTGGGAGGGAGGGGATGCTTTTCTGAAGCGATGCTTTCCTAAATCCTCATGTTCTCCTTTGACAGTTTGTGTCCAGGTTGTGACCCTCAAACAATTTTAGGGATAACATGGGCACCCAGACACTCAGTTGAGCCAAGATGAGGGTGCCTCTGGGTATAAGCAGTAGCTAATTTTAGGTGCCAAAATCTGTTTTCATCAGAAAACAGAGTTGCCTTGCGTTTAGTGGGCATAGCAGACTATGGAGGGTTTTCATGAATTTAGGTGGAATTCTATGAATGCAGATGTCTGAATTCCACCTAATTCCCATTTAAGGTGCCCACGTTTATTTATGAATCTTACCCTTATGTATTTGTTTCAGCATTTGTTTTGTCTGAGTCTTTTCATTCATTTTACTTTATAAACCTTGGTAAACTGGTTAAATAACATTGTAAACATTGCCTAAACTTTGTTCATATGGTAGAGGAAGGCTAGTGTGGTTTAGGTGGGTTTACTAGTTGATGGGTGGAGTCAGTGTTGTGTGAGTAGTTACATTTTTCACATGCTATACAGCTTAATTGATGTTTTAGAAATAAATAGCAACAAGCAAAAAAGTGGATATAGTTAAATGTATATGACTGGCTCCTTGATGAGATTTTAGTAGAGTTAGCTATATTATTGGAGGAGATAAAATATCACCTGACTCTATTTGAAAGACTTTTTTTCTAAATTAGAATTAATTTTTAAGAGTTTATCACTACTAATTTGGTTTTGCTCACCCTTGGTCTTTCTATATATTTTTAAACATCAAGCTTAATTGTTTCCAGTTAAACAAATTAATAATAGAGGTTCATATTATTGAGAACTGGAACAGAACTGTGTGTTACCAGTTTCTCTGTGCCATTGCAAAAAAATGTAATTCGAGTGAAAAAAAGTTTTCCATAATGACTAAGTGGGTTGTCCAACCTATGCTGACTACTCTTATTATCACACTTACTGTTCTACAACCAAGAGCCTCATTAATATATTCTAGGCTCTGCAGAAATAAGCTGGCTATCAATCATAGAGTGTTGTGATTAGTTTGTTACCTTCATGTTAGCCATTATCATGTTTACAGCCAGACATCCAAGATATAATACAACTTGAAGGGATGAGACAGGTCTGTGGTGAAGAAACAAATTATCATCAGAAAGATCCCAAGTGAAGCATCGGGAGATAAGGTTCTTTGGGTAAAAGCATATCTTTTATTAGACTAACTAAATAGTTGGAAAATTTGTTCTTTGCAAGCTTTCAAGTTCTTTTTCTTTGCAAGTTTTCAAGTACAAACACCCTTCTTCAGGCAGAGGGAGAGTCTATAGATGTCTTGTGCTATTCTGGATAAGATAGAAACCAGCATGCAGGAATGAAACACAAATACCTGGAAGTGAGGAATCAGAGGGGGTGAGAGACAACAGGTGAGTGATAGGTGAGGGGCTGGAAAGGGGAATAGTGATCTGGTGATGGAATATAGCTGGTAAATTGTAGAGCTGTTACCTGAGTTATCAGATGGTGGGCAGGTTACAATGTGCCATGAATTCAATGTCTATATTTAGTCCACGGTTTTTTGTATCCAGTAAATTGATGAAGTTCATAGACTCATCTGCGAAAAGGTGTTTTGTAAATTCCCTTTGAGGATTAGAACTGAGAGATTTGTACCCAAAAGCTTGCAAAACACATTTTTTCCAACTATTTAGTTGGTTTAATAAAAGATATCACATTTATGCAAACAACCTTGTCTATCTACATCCTTAGACCAACATGACTACAACCAACACTCCCAAAACTGGAGCATAGAGCATTCATACATTGAATTGTTTGTGGTAGCTTGTCATCATATTAAGGTTACAGGGTGTCACAGACAGGGTTGGAGTTGCCATTTCTTCTTTGCTGTCTGTGTTATTTTCCTTTAAGAAATTATCTATTTCCAGGAGGGTGGTATTATGAATTATTCTTATGCATTTGTATGAATTTTGAATGCATTCGTATGTACAGAGTGCATGAACTTGTTTCTTAATTATGAAACATAAGATCAGGAATAATATAAGAAACAGGGCCTGATTCAAAAAACACTGAAGTCAAGGGAAAGATTCACATGATTATGATCAAACCTGTACATCGCTCCATCATGAGAGATATAGGTGGCAAAGATACATTGCTTTCTCGCTTTTGCTTTCTCTCTCTCTATTGCACACACATTTGTATGGAAATATATGTTTGCATGTCCAGTTAATTCCCATGTACTGGAACCTAGCAGCAGAAAGGAATATTATAACCCAGAAGTTTCAGTAGCACCTGTGGAATGGCTCCATTGCTGCTAAAAGATGTCTTATATCTAGATCACCACAGATACCCTGACTGTGGCTACTTAAGATACAAGATTTGCCTCCATCTGTTAGCATGCATGGAAAGCACAGCACATAAGAGGTTAAGAGCTCTCTACTTCAGAACCAAATCTAAAATTTCAAACCATTTGAATTAGAGCCTTTTCTAAGCTTATAAAAGCTACCCCTTCATTTCCTTCAGGAGTTGACAGAGCTATTAGGGAAGTTATAAGTACAAGTAAAGGGAGAAGAGTAAAAGAAAAAGAGAATAACACCTGTCTTTGCAGCTGGTACATGCAGATCTTTAATATGCTGCCTGCTGGGAAATGGGGATAGTCTCACATTACACGGAGTCCTCAGCAAACGATGGAGTTTGCAGAAAGGAATCCTAAAACCAGAAGATGTGAGGCTTGGTTCTCAGCCAAAAACAATGGAGAGCAGTATTCAACAAAAAGTTCCATAAGTACAAATGCATTAAATCACTGAGCAACACACAGCTTTGTGGTAAGAGAGAATTTTTTTAAAGAAATTTAAGTCATAACTGCACAGCTACCAGTTGTTTCTAATTTTGAAGACCAATTCCTGTTTTCCCCCTAACTACCAAAAGTGACTAGTCCAGAGTCAGTACAACAAAGCATCTTCATTTAGGAATAAAAGTCCAAATCTAATAGGAGACAATATGCTCCCTTATGCTGTAGCTTATAGGTCAGCCACTAGAAGCAGAATGTCTGCAAATGCATGCTAAATCTACTCTTACTGTGATACATATTCTCTTCTAAGGTACATTAGAATTATGCATAATTCTAAGCATAAGCTTATTGATTATGGAAGTCAACTGAAAGAAATGACACCAAGAAAACTGTAGAGAAATACCTTCAATAACGGTATAATTGAAGTCTAAAGTATTAACGTTAAAGACGACGAACAGTTCTGTGTGGGAGAAAGTAGCAGTTTACAATAAAAAAAGGAAAGTTGGGGGAATGTCAAGAAAGAAACTCCACATTGTGACTGCAAAATGGAGCGTAGAATGACCACCACTGGGATATTCCATGTGTATTCTTACACAAAGGAAAGAACTCCTGAAGAAAGTAATAAACTTTCTTAAACTGGTAAGGAGGAAAAGTAACACTTAAAATCAATGTTATCAAATATTAACTTGTGTATAAAGCAATAGAGGTGTAACACTGTTGAGGACTTGTAGACCCATGGCTGGGGGCTGGGCAGGCTTATTACAGGAGTGACCTGTACTCTTTATGTCACAGCACCATCAAAGGATATATATCTCCTATAGCAGGTCCAGCTTCTGGTGTTCCAGGGCCAGGAGGTGTTTTTTCAGGAGGGAAAGCAAGCAAGCCCTCTTCTACCAGCACCTCAAAAAACTGGCAAATTCCAACCAACAACAGTGGGAAAATAGCAGCAGCACTTGGGGTGCCTTCAAGTCTACCATTGTCAGCACCTAGGAGGAGACACTTGGATCCTCTGCCAATAAAACATCAAGATTGGTTTGATGGGATTGACTAGGAAATCCAAGAGTTGACTGAACACAAGCACAAGGCAGAAAGACATCAATTCCAAGCATAAGAAACTGACACCAACAAGTCAAGGCAGAGATCCAAACCAGGACCCATGAGATGAAGAACCTGATTGTGGGAAGACAAGACGAAGGAGATTCAACATCTCACTGACATCCATCAGATACATGCTTTTTTCCGTGTCACCAAAGCCATCTATGGTCTGAGCACTCAGGGGCCAATCCCCTTGAGACCTAAGGATGAAAGAAATCTGATCAAGGAAATGAAAGGCTTCAACACCCTCTCAGAAGAAGCATTTTGAAGAATTTCTTAATCAAGACTTGTTCATGAAAGTACTTTCAACTCCATCCCACAACACTCAGTCAGAGATGATCTCAGAATGTCTCCAGTCCTTGACAAGGTAAGGAAAGCAAGCCATCAAGCAGATCAGGATAAGAAGGCATCTGAAGCTTATGGAATCCCTACCAAAATGTTCAAGAAAGGGGAAGATGAGCTCACATCACGGCTCCATGCCCTCATCATAAGGATTTGGAATGACGATGAAATCCAGGTGAGTTCAGAGAGACCATAGTTGTGACAATCTTCAGGATAGGAGACAAGTCCAACTGTAGAAATTAAAGAGGGATTGCCTTGCTGTCCACCACAGGAAAGATCATTTTTGAGAACCCTCCTGTACCATCTTCCACTTGCTGAAGAGTTCCTCCTGAGATCTCATTGTGGACTTAGGGCATCAAGAGGCACAATTGATATGTTCTCACCAGCTTCAGGAAGGATGCCAGCAACAACATAAAACCTTTCTTCATGGCCTTTGATCTCACAAAAGCCTTCAACTTTCAACCAAGAAGCACTGTCTAGGATCCTTTTAAAGTATGGATGCCCACCAAAATTTATCACAATTCTATGCCTGGACCATGATGGTATGTGAGAAGGGGTTCTCAGTAATGGATCTATGACAGATCTCTTTGAGGTCAAAATGGGAGTTAAGTAAGGCTCCATCATTCCTCCAACACTTTTCTTGATATTTCTTACAGCAGTGCTACATCTGACCACCAACAAGCTTCCAGGAGAAGTAGAGCTAAATTACTGAATAGATGGTAAACTGTTTAATCTTAGCCAACTCTGATGCAAAA
This sequence comes from Caiman crocodilus, assembly GCA_030014935.1. NCBI lineage: Eukaryota > Metazoa > Chordata > Crocodylia > Alligatoridae > Caiman > Caiman crocodilus. The sequence goes on along the minus strand of JAGPOW010001918.1, from coordinate 35,118,230 downwards.
CCAAGACCACTCTGATCTCAATCATTGAGCTCCAGTACGCTGATGCTGCTATAGTGTGTGCTCATTTGGAAGCAGGCCTTCAGACAATCACCAAAGTCTTTACCAAGGCATACAAGAAAATGGAACTGACACTTATCATTCAGAAGACTAAGGTCCTCCATTAATAAGCTCTAAATGAGCAGTCCCCAGCTCCAATAATTCAAATTCATAGTGTGACTGGAGAACACTGAATATTTCCCATACCTTGGAAGCCATCTTTTGCACAAGGCTGACATTCACAAAGAGATCTAACATCGCATCAAACGTGTAAGTGCAGTCTTCGGATGCCTGAGGAAACCAGTGTTCAAAGATTCCATCATTAGATGTGAAACCAGGCTCATGGTTTATCTAGCAGTTGTAATCCCCATCTTACTGCATGGAGCTGAGACATGAGCAACATACAGGTCACACCTAAAGTTATTGGAAAAGTATGATCAACTTTGCCTGTAGAAGATTCTTCAATTTCAGTGGGAAGCTAGACATACCAACATTAGCATCCTCTCACAAGCAAACACCCTGAGCATCGAAGCAATGATCATCCGACATTGCCTTTACTTGGCCGGCCATGTCATCTAGATGTCTGACACCAGACTCCAGAAGCAAATTTTATCCTCCCAGATCAATTAAGGTATATGCTTAACAGAAGGCAGAGAAAGTTCTTCAAGGACAGTAACTACTCAGGAGTTAATTTGCTACTTGTATTTACAGGTAGCAAATTTGCTCCCGAGTAGAGCGATTTACTGCTCAGTGGGCATGTCTACACATGCACATTTACTGAACAGCAACTGAAATTACTGTGCAGTACAGGGGTGCATCTATACATGTACACTTATACTGCACAGTAACTATGGTGACTAATGCTGACTCGAGCATATATTTGATACCTGCATTATGCAGGTATCATATTTCCACCTGATTAGTTACTGTGCAGTAATGCATGTGTAGACACAGTACTACTACTTCGCAGTACTATTGTGTGTGTGGACTGACTTGGGACTAACTTTAGTCTCAGGTCAGTACACACATAGCAATAATGTGTTTTAATGCCTGCACATGTAGATACCTGCCTATTCCATAAAATTTAAGTCAGCGTAAATTCATGTGCAGACATGCTCAGTGGGTGCATCTATATATGCATTTGATCTGGGATCAGTTTTCTTGTGAGTAAATGTTCCCAGCAGGCATCTACACATGCAAAGAAGCAGAAGCAGATTTGCTGCTGATGACAGCAAACTGCTCCCACTTTCTGGGGCCCTACAATGGGGCCTGCTCTAGACTCCCCAGGGGTGCTAGCCTAGAGTTGGCCAGGAGCACCAGGACAGTTCCCTGACTGAAACAGTTTTCAGCCCCTGCTCCCCACTTATAAGGTGAGGGTTGGAGGGCCTATTCCCTTCTCAGCTCCACAAGCACTAGCCTGGGGAGCTCCCAGTGCCCTCTGTGACCATGGCACTGGTGCTAGGAGATCCCTGCAGTGGCAGGGTGTGACAGGAGGCCATCCTGGGGCCGGGTCTTATGTCAGCCCACTCACCTGTCTAAATAGGGCAGTCTGCCCAGTCTTTTCTGCCATGACTTGTTGTTTCTGAAACTGGTGTAAAATGTGGGAGGCTGCCCATTTTAATGACCCAATGGCAAAGGACACTGTCCATGGCTCCATACCATCCCTACACCGTGGCCCACAAATGGCATCCATGTTTCTCCAGTGCCCCACACTGTGACCAGAGTCTCACATGGGACTCAAACTCAGCCTCACCACATCTGAGGGTTTACCGGGGTCTCAGCCTCTGGCTTAACTGCAGCTTCAAGTGTCCATAGACGTACAATGGCCTAACTGCCCCCTTCCTGGGACTTCAACTTATGCCGTCCTACTAGGACCTTACTCCTGTGCCCTCTCACTGGGGCCTTCTACATATGCCTTCTCACTGGGGCTTGCAGCGGCTTGCACCCCATGTGGCTCAGGTGTCCAGAGACATGCCTGGTACCCACGCCTGTCCCAAGACTCAGGTATCCCACCAGGATGTGGGGGCTAGGGTTTTAAGGTGCCTCTCTTTGCCTTTTACTGGGGAGCAACTGGCCTGGCATTTCTAGGGAACTTCCCCACCACAGGGAGTCCCAACTTCCAGTGCCATTCTTCCCCAGCGGGGTGAAATTTTCTGTCATACCCAGAATCAATGCAGGCCTATCTGCCTTAGTCTTATTCCTACTGGGCTATATGTTGCTGCTGGCTGCCTCTCACTGGCCCAACTGCCCAACCCCCACATTGAATATCTCCCATCCATCGATGAGTTTCAGCCTTCTTCATTTCAGCTTACTGCCTCACTGAGCCTTTCTTCCCTTAGACAGTGATGTCCCCACCATTAAGGGGACCTTAAGCCTCCTTAGGCTCTAGCCCCATCTCCAGGCCAGTTAGGGCACTAGATAGCTCATCAAGACAGCGAAATCTGAAGACATGGCAGCAGGTGCTACCAGAAGCCTGGTCTGTCCCACCCTGGGAAGGGGACAAGATAGGCAGGCTGCCTGGAGCCAGCACACAACAACCCGCCAGCCCCAGAGAAATGAGTGGGTATGGGGGGCTCATCCAGGGGCTACCAGGCCTGGACCTGCCCACCCAAGTTACTACAGTTCCTGGGCACCTGTGCATGCTCACTATTTGACCTCAGGCAGTGTATGGCACCTGGTACAGAGCATCTTATCAGAGAAATGTTGCAAACTTTAACAAACAGGTTCACCCTTATGGCTCTGCAGGTCCTGCAGCTGCACATGAGGGAGAGGCCCACCCTTGGCAGCCAGGATGTGGTCTCAGGGTCACCACCGCCCACAACACTGGCTCCTTTAGTGGCTGGTGATGGCAGCATCAGAAGACTGGCTGGAGGACTCACGAGCCTGGCAGATGGAGGATGTCACCCCAGAGGACATGTGGAACCAGGCAGACTGGAAATTCCAGGGACACCTCCTGGCCCTGGAACACCAGAATCTGGACCTGCTATAAGAGTAGAATGCCTGGTCCCAGCAGCTCAGGCTATGGGTAACAACAGCTGGCTGTTGGACATCATTCTGGCCCTAGTGGTCACATTTCTGCTGCCCACTACTTTGTTCCCAACCCTAGCCCCACCTACACCCCTGGCAGACATCTTCAACCTGACACCAGGCCCCCACCTGGGCCTGGGAGGAGGTGCTGCACCACCTCCAGCAGCCAGGAGCCCCTGCCTCATATCGCACCCTGGGTTCCCTAGCACCCGGTCTCCCCGCCTGGGCCCAGGTCCACCAGATGCCCAGATCTATGAGGGCACAGAACCAGAGCTGCTTGCAGTGCATCCAGGACTACATGCTAGTCTTGCTGGTCCTGGCCACCGGCAGCCAGAGAGGGAACCACCCACACCAGAGGATCAGCAACTACATTTGGCCCTGGGCATGCCCCCCCCCGCCACACTTGGCACAGCATCCATACCTGTGGGGAAACAGCTAGAGACTGGGGTGCTGGCCATCTGCCCCTGGGCTCTGCCCCCTAGGTAGCCCCCACCCCACTACCCCCCCCACCCTGGGACAGTCTACAATGACACTGTAAATAGTTTTCAGGGGAAGATTTTGTTATTGTTGGTGGGTGGGTTAAGGGGCATGGAGGGGGTTTCTTTGTTGGGCAAGGAAGGGGGAGACAGTGTTTGATGTGGAGGGAATAAACACTTGTTCTTCTGACACATATCTGCAGTGAGCATGGTGCTGGGAGTGGGCAGGAGTTTTGGGGGGGTCCATGGGTAATGAAGTAGGTGGGCTAGAGCAGGAAATGCTGGAGGAGGTGGTTGGCCAGGGCCTCCCACACCTGGTGCCCTGTCCCTGCTGGCACAAGCATGGCTCTTTTGGTGCCTCAGTAGGAGGGACCCACCACTGCCACTGCAACCACAGGTGGTGCTCCCACTGCGAAGTGTCCTCTGCCCACTGTGTATCTTCCACCCAAGCCTCATGGAACAGGTGGCTCCAGGCCTCACAGATGTTATGCAGCATGCAGGCTGTGATGACAACTTGGGGAAGGTTCTCCTTGGAGAACTCAAAGTGGGCAGTGAGGGAGCACCAGCATCCCAGGAGATGGCCAAAGATGTACTCCACCAAGGCATTGGTACAGCCCAGGCAGCAGTTAAAGTGGACCTGGAAGGATTCCAGGTGGCTAGTGTAGGGCCACATGAACCAAGGCAAGAGCAGGTAGGTGGGATCCCCAGTGAGATAGGGCAGGATGACCACAACACCCAGCTGCAGGTCTGGCACCTCCAGTGCAAAGCAACCATCAGAGGACTGGCTCGAGGACTCACGAGCCTGGTAGGTGGAGGATGTCACCCAAGAGGACGTGTAGAACCAGGCAGACTGGGAATTCCGGGGACACCTCCTGGCCCTGGAGCACCAGAAGCTGGACCTGATATGGGAGTGGAATGTCTGGTCTGGCAGGCTGGCATTCTGAAACAAGTGGGGATTGTGAATGCCCATCTGGCATTCATGTGCATGAAGGCCCCGCTGTGGTCCACGATGGCCTGGAGCACCGCAGAGTGAAAGTCCCTCCAGCTGTAATAGGGGTGGTCTCTCTAGGGCAGGCAGGTGATAGGGATGTGGGTCCTGTCCAGGGCCTCAATACACTGGGGGGAAGCCCAGGGCACACTGCCAGCACCACCTGGGGATCATGCATGCAGACCACAGTGTCCACCCAGGATGTCCTGGAAGGTGCTGCACACCTCCAGGATGGCCTCCCCAGTGATAGACTTGGCCACACCAAACAGGTGGCTGATGTACTGCAATCTGGCAGGCATGGCCAACTTGAGTAGGGCAAGGGCCACGCAGGTGTCCACAGGAAGGGGCTGCCACATGCCAGTGGTCTACTACTCCAGATGTGGCCAGAACTGCTCCATTAGGTCCCAAAAGGTGTCCCAGGTCATACAGAAGGCCTTGAGCCACTGCTGGTTGTCCCAGGTGTGCTAGACAATGTGCCGACACCAGTTCTGGCTAGCCCAGCAGGCCCAGAGCAGCAGGTTTGGAGGCCCAGGAGGGTAACGGCAGACCCAGCAGAGGTATCCAGAAGCCCCTTGTTGGTGTCCCTTGCTGGTTGGAGCTGTGCAGCAGCAGTAGAGACCCTGGGATGGTGCACTGTGGCCAGGAAGGCTATCACCGCACAGGTAGAAGCTGGGCCGGGCAAGATAGCCACGGGCCAGGCAGCAGTTGGTGCAGCAGGACAGCAGAGCCAGTGCAGTGGCCAGCAGGAGCCTGGGGCACTAGTTGTCATTGCCATGGGCAAGGGCTGGACCAGCGATACTGCGGAGGCAGAGTGGGCAAGGAAAGAGCTGCTACATGCTGCCCCTGTGCTGGGCACACTGCGCCTGGGCAGGGAAATGGTTGGCTAGAGAGCAGCAATCAGGGCCGGCTTTTGAAGAGGGCCACTGGCAGCTGCAGCCAGAACCTGGAGCTCCTCCCTCCCCCCCACCCACTGGATAGCATCATGGGTCCACTGCAGGGCTACAGGATGTTTGGTGGTAAAAGCAGAAAATCTTCTCCCTAGTCCCTGCATGCATAGACACCTTCCTGGGAACATTTAATCTGCAGACGTTTACACCCGAGTAAACTCAGCCTGGATCAAATGCATATGTAGACATGCCCAGCATGTAGCTAACTGGAGTGTGGCTAGGCTTCTTCTGTGGCCAAGTTAGCTCATTCAGGTAGCTAGCTATCACTATACAATGCTGCATCATGTTGCTAATATAAACCATCAGCAATAGCTTCATAACAAAGTTTGTAATTACTACTGATAATGGTGAAAACACCATGACTCATTAAAATGTCTTTTGTAAAGAGGCAGGGTTAGCTCCTCCAAAAACCACATCCTTCCCACCCAAAACTATTAACATTCTGAAAATGCAAGTCACAGTTGTTGCCCTGAAGAAGTTAAAATCTAAGAACTAACAAATGTTATTGGCCTTATGAAACTTTGTGAATTATCACAATTTGGGAAATACTAAACTCAGATTTACAATCTTATAAACATTTCCAGTGAGACAACCCAAATAAGCAAAAATGAATAGTATAAGACTTTCAGGAATCAGTGAGGTATGCAGAGGTGGAATATAGGGACAGCTTTCATTAGGCAGTAAAACAGGGAATTGTTTATATAAATAAAATTATCTTGTTATTTGAGTCATGTGCACAACAAAGTTGCTTATCTTTTTAAATACATTTCTTATATTTGGGTAGTTTAGATCAAGTTTCGCTGCTGGAGATTCAGGGACCTAACATCTTTTCCTTTCTACCATGAGTCTATTGAATAAACAGTAAATAAGTTTCCTACAGACACACAGAAAAAAACCCACAAAATATTGCAAAAGAATCCAGGTTTTCAGTCAGTTGAATCTCCCTAATTGGTTAGCATGTTTTTCTGTACTTTTTACAATAAATGCTGCCATCTGTTTCTTACTTCAAAAGAAACCTTCAGCGATAAGCAAGCTGAGAGAATTCTTATCATGCATATAAAGCATTAAAATAAACCATAGTACCCACCAGCACCCTGCAGACAAAATATTTTCCTCTTGACCTGATAATTATTAGTGGAAATATATGACAAGCAAATTTTCAAACAACATCCATTTGTGAATAATGGGGTATGCTTAAATGATTCAAGCACAGTTTTCCAATAATTCTGTTTTAGTTTTCCCTTTCAAATACCCCAGCAAGTGTGGTTCCTTGTAATGCATCAAATTAATCTGTGTTCATCAGTTAGACCACAATTTCCTGAGTGAAATATTCTATTGATTTTGCAAGGTTTACAGCTGCAAAACATTAATTTCTGTGGCCCAAAGTAAGGTTCAATAACCAAGAAGGATAGAAGGAAATAAACTGATAGAGAAAAAAGAAAAGCATATATGGTAGTTGGATGAAGAAAAAGAGATAGAAGAGAGAGGAGAATGCATATTCACTACTACTGTGCATCCTATGTGAAAGAAAATGTGTCCTTGGCTTATATTTTTGTAGTGACTGGTGTCATTTTAGGCAATTACAATGACACCTTAAACAGGCCAGACTTTTTGAGAAAGTGACAGGCACTCAAAAAATCAAGCCCCAAGAATGGTTCTCTGTTAGGGCATCGAAAAATTGAAGTACTCAGAATCACTAGTTACTGTTAAAAAAAATATGCCTGCTGTTTATAGGAGACCAAGAATAAAGACCGGTTATTCTGTGATTGCTGATGGGTATCCAATCAAGCCATTTTCCATGCTTTCTGATCATTCAAGGCATCCTAACACTCCAGGAGTTTCTTGTAAGAAACCTGCCTTACTTTTCATGAGGCCAAGTTGGGGGGGAGGGGGCTTGCAGAACTGAGTGAAATATTCATTGAGTGAATTGAATTAATATTGCCACTAATCCACTCTGCCTCAAGTCAGTTCAGAGATAGAAAACCCCTGCATATGGGTAATATACTTTTATAATAAACCATACCAGCTACTATAGCCAAGAAGCTGCAATAATACAAGCCATATTCTCTCTGTGATATTCAAACTCATATTTAGATAAGCCTCTCCCTCACCCAGCCAAACATGGGGGACTCAAATAACATAGTTTGGTTTCCACAGTAGTCAGGGGGAGGTAAGAGCATGAAGCTGAGATGCTATTCTGAATCCTGCACAATCTCTAGGTCCTGATTTCTTTCTGTTCATATTGCAATTGGAAGCCTCAGGGTCAAGAAGAATCATAGAATAGAATCATAGAATCACAGAAAATGAGGATTGGAAGGGACCTCAGGTGGTCATCTAGTCCAACTCCCTGCTAAAAGCAGGACCACCCCCAACTAGATCACCCCAGCCAAGGTTTTGTCCAGCCAGGTCTTAAAAACCTCCAACAATGGAGAGTCTACAATTTCTCTGCATAGCCTGTTCCAGTGCTTTACTATGCTCCTACTGAGAAAGTTCTTTCCTAACATCTAACCTAAACTTCCCCTGCTGCAATTTAAGACCATTACTCCTTGTTCCACTATCTGTCATGACTGAGAACAGTCTAGCTTCATCCTCTTTAGAACCCCCATTAGGTAGTTGAAGGCTGCTATTAAATCCTCTCTGTGTCTTATCTTCTCCCTACTAAGTCCAGTTCCCTTGTAGCAAAACCCCCTGGTTTTTCTTTCTTTTTTTTTCATATTTCTCAGAAATATGACATTCCCTTTTCCCCATCATTTCTGCCTTTTTCTCTCCCCTCTTCTATTCCCTATGGGTATATATTTAAGTAGTTATAAGTTGAAATCCTGTGTGCATAAGTTCCCTTTTATAGTACCCTTGAGCTATTGTAATAGTGTTTTGCTGTGTGTGTTGGAGTACTGTAATGTATTACACCATATGGTTATTGTGTCTTACGGGTCTCTCTGTTAACATTGTATGATTTAGATCTGCATTGTGGGTTGGCATGAGTGATGTCAAGTACTCATTTTGTGTCAGATTCCCATCTTGCTCCTATCTTGTCCCCATGCCCTGCTGTGTAAGTATGTTGCAATTATGATTTACATTTAAGTCTGTAACCTCTCCCATGTAAATTGGTTTTCCTTGAATGCCTGAAACAAAAGAGTGGATGGATGAGTGAAACACAATGATAGCAGGGCCCCCTCCTAAATCACCCCACTATCAACACCAATACGTGGACCATTGGAACCACCTTCAGCATTCAAGAAACAAAAGATGAGGCAACCCATCATTGTGCCAAGGCTGCACATGCTGATTATGAACATCTGGAACCCTCTGGAACAGGCATGACTTTGCCTGGAAATGCCCTCCCCATAGGAGATCATAGGTAACCTGTCCCATAAAAAGGGGTAGTGAAGATTGACTCCTTGGGATGCCCTCTCCATCTGAACCAACACCATACCATACCATACCACCTATCCACCCAGAGGCCCTGCCAGCAACTCTTCCCCCACCACCCCGTCCCCAGACAACACCTTGCCAGAGAAGACCCCAACTGGCCATCAAGGATCAACTCACAGCCCAGGAAAGGTAGCTATCACCCCCACCCTCTCTTTAACCAAGGACTTGGACCCTTTCTCTTCCCTACCTGGACTCCAACCCTTTCACTGAGTTTTTTTCTCCTGCTACCATTGTGTGTGTGTGTATGTGAGTGCTTGTGTGAGTGTGTGTAGGAACCAAGCTGTACAGTACAGTGTTCATTTAATAAAATTGTTATTTGGAACCCGAGGTGGGGTTTGCTTTACTACAGTTATAGTTGCCCTGCTACTATCTCTGCTCCTCGCCCCTCTAACTTCCGTCTCATTTCTCCCTCTCCTACTTCTGGCTCACCACCACCTCCAACACTTGTCCCATGCTCCTGTGGCTCCAGCCATCCTGAGTTCCTCTTTGCCCTGGTTTTTTCCTATTGTTTTATCTCCACTGCCTTTTCCCCTGATCCCTGCTACTTGCTCTTTATTAACCAAGCACCTCAAGCATACCAAGCACCTCAAGCATATGTACCAGAGGCATCAACACACACACACACACAGTGTCACCTGAGTCAATGTTTAACCTGTGTGTATATGTGTATGTATATGTGTATTGTGTATGATTTCATGTCTTTATCATTACAGCATGTATGTGCTTGAATTTGTGATAGGTATGCGTGTGCCTAGGCTGGTAATCTTGGATGTGTAAGTACCTGAGTTGGTAGTGTGTGTGCGTGTTTGTGTGTGTGTGTGCATGCGTGTGTGTGCGTACCTAATTGATTTATGTGTTTCTATACGTACAATTGTGTCACGGCCCCCCATCTAGCAGCGTAATTTTGAGATCCTGAAAGTTGGTCTGACCCCACAGGGCAATACCCTTAACCTCTTCTCAGAAGTCATATGCGCCACACCCCTCACCATTTTCATTGCCTTCCACTGGACTCTCTCCAATTTGTCCACATCCCTTCTGTAGTTGAGGGCCCAAAACTAGACGCAGTACTCCAGATGTGGCCTCACCATTGTCAAATAGAAGGGAAGAATAGCTTCCCTCAATCTGCTGGCAACACTCTTATTAAGGCATTCCACTATGCCATTAGCCTTCTTGGCTACAAAGGCATACTGTTGGCTCATATTCAGCATATTGCCTACTGTAAACACAAGGTCCTTTTCTACACAGTTCCTGCTTAGCCAGTCGGTCCCTAGCCTGTACTTGTGCATGGAATTATTTCATCCTAAGCACAGGGCTTCTCCTTATTGAACCTCATGAGATTTCTTTTCATCCAATCCTCCAATTTTTCTAGCTATCTCAATTCTAGTCCTACCCTCCAGCATACCTACTACTCTCCCCAGCTTGCTATTATCTTCAAAATTGCTGAGGGTGCACTCTATCCCATACTACAGGTTGTTGATGGATATATTGAACAAAATTGAACCTAGGACTAACCACTGGGGCACTCCAATTGATACCAGCTGCCAACTAGACACTGAGCCATTGATTACTACTCTTTGAGCCTGACAATTGAGACTGTTTTCTATCCACTTTGCAGTCCATTCATAGACCTGTACTTCCTTAGTTTGCTTGTAAGAATGTTGTGGGAGGCTGTATCATAAGCCTCACTAAACTCAAGGTATAACTTGTAACATAACCAGATTATATCATTCAATTAGATTTTTAAAATATTTCATTATTTCTCTCTTTTACTTTGAATTTCCTTTGTCTTTCTCTGCCATTGGTAGTGTAATCATATTTGGTAACTTCATAACCATCCAAAATAAAGAAATAGTTAGCCAGGTTGAGTGATACCTCAGAGACTCTCTGAACAATTTGGTCTTTACAGTAAGTGATTCTCAAACAGGGTGCTGCAGCAACCTTGATGTAACAGGGTGTTGTCTTGAGATCCTTGCAAGAGTGCCACAAGATACCACACAATGTCAGCACTACTAGGTGTGCAAACATGATTCACAAAATAAAACCAGAGATATCAAATAAGAATCCATAGTATTAAAAACATTCTGCCTTGTTGTGGTCTTTCTGACCTCTTTGAAACATAAGAGCTAGCACTTTTCAAGGGCTGCCACAAGTCTCATGTAGTGCATCTTGAGTTTAGGGAGGTTGAGAACCACTACTTTAAGGTGCCACCCTGCCCTGCCTCTATCCAAAATGAACTGAGGGTCACACTTTTAATTAAGAAACACTGGCAGGAATAAGTGAAACTCAATTAGCTAATAATACATCATTACCAGTATCCTCAGGGGCAAAGGAACAGGTGACACATCCAGCTGTCCAGTGTAGGGCCACATGAGCCAGGAGAGAAGCAGGTAGGTGGGATCCCTGATGAGGAGGGGTGGGAACACCATAGTGCCCAGCTGCAGGTCCAGCATCCCTGGCACAAAGCAGATGGTCTGCACCAGAGCTTGGAGGGAGGATATCCAGAAGACGCACTGCCCGCCCAGCCAGCACTCACATTCATGAAGGTGTTACAGTGGTTGATGATAGCCTGGAGCACAATGGAGGGAAGCCTCACTGGCTGTATTAGATGTGGTCACCATGGGGCTGGCCAGTGATGGGAATATGGGTCCCATCCTGGGCCCTGATGCATTGGGAGAAGCCCAGGGCATGGAACCCTGCCACCTCCCTCCAGGGGGTGGTGTGCATAGAGCACCATATACCCTAGTCTCTCCTGGAAGTCAGTACACACCTCAAGAACAACCCTCCCAGAGGTGACCATAGATGTGGTTGACGTAGCAGAGGCTGGCAGGGGTGGCCGGCTTGAGCTGGGTCATGGCCGGCTGAGTGTCTACAAGCAGGGGCCACTGCATGGTGGTATCCAACTGCTCCAGGTAGAGGAAGAGCTGTTTGAGGAGGCCCTGGAAGGTGGCTTAGGTCATTCAGAACAACTCCAGCATCATCCCAGGTGGTCTGGACAGTGTGTAGCCACCAGCCCTGGCTGGCTAGGTGGGCCCAGAAGTGGCAGGGCTGGAAGCCCAGGAGGGTGTAGACGGCCTCGGCGGTGGTGTCCAGGAGCATGTCATCAGCCTTGCTGCTGTGGTCCAAGCAGCAGGACAGGGTCCAGACAGCAGCTACACCATGGTGAGGGGTCTGGGACAGTGAGGTGAAGTTGGCCAGCTGGGTGCTGTGCATGGAGGATCTAGCAAAGCCCAGACTGCCATGGGCCAAACAGCAGTTGCTGTGGCAGGCCAGCAGGGCCAGCACCATGGCAACCAGGAGCCCAGGGCACTCGACTTCACTGCTAGGCCGGGGCTGGAGCAACGATGGCACAGGGAGTCAGAGGCTGTGACAAGAGGGCCATCATGTGCTGCCCCCATGCTCTGCACACTGTTCCCAGCCAGAAAAGTGACTGGCCAGGGAGCAGAGAATTAGGCTGCCTTTTAAAGATGGCTGCTGGCTACAGGCAGCTGCAGCCAGAAACAGCAGGGATCCACAGGGAGCAGGAGCAGTAGGAGCAGCAAATCTGCCAGCAGCAAATCGCCTGCTTCCCTGCATGTGTAGATGCATGCTCAGGAGCTCAGTAAACTGCTCCCAGATTATCTGTACATGTAGACACATCCAGGGAGTAATAAAAGAGGTACGATTTTGCAGTGAATGAAAAGACAACACTTGTCTTGTTGTAATGTGCTCAACTGCAGAACTACCCTGAGAAGAGTCTAACTCTGTGAACAGAAAAGTATCTGAACCCTATGGCCAGGCCTTGAAGAGATCATATGTTAGCATCAGAGTTATGAACCACAAAAGCAAAGAAGGGAGAAAAAGAAGTCTTGGACCAGAAAAGGAACCATATCTTGACAGTGTCACAGCTCCATTTACAAATGTGATTGATGACTGCAGTTCATGTTCTCCCTCGACTTCCCCCTCAAATATATATATATATATTTTTCAGCGTGGGAAACAAGCAAGTGGCCATCAAGTGGTGTGATATGTGCCTGGTTCTTGCTACCTTAAAAGGGAAACCTGAGAAAGTGAAAGAACAGCAGCCGTTATATCTCACATGCAGAGGAGATGTCTCTGTTATCACTCCAGAGTGCACCACCATAGCAAGAGGAAGTCAGAGCAGCTCTCAGGCAATCAAGGCTTTGAAAATGTAGATACATTCAGATGAGAAACTTGAACTTGAAATCTAGATGTTAAGAGGTATGGGAGTTCAAGCAGCCATTCTCCGAGCATCATTAATTAGTGCACAGGTTGGATCTCTGTCTGACTTGTACAGTGTGATGCTTGATTTGCGTTGCTCTACGTTTCATTTAATTACTCAGAAAATCCACTGTATACAAAACAAATAGTTCTTAAATTAAATAAAAACAAATACCTCACTGTCTGCCAGTAACTTGGACTAAGTTTTCTTTGCTTGCAAAAGTGTCATTGTCTCACTGCTTAGCAAAGGCATTTAAATGATGCATCTGAATCTTAAGTCAGAGAAACTCTTCTCCTTTCTGCATCAAATGTATGCACTGTTTGTCATTTTGGTAAATCTACTAGAAAACAGCATATCATATATAGAGAGAATAATAAACAGCAAATCCTGTAGGTATTTAAGGTTTAATGGACAGGTTTCATAGAATGCATGTTATGCTTTCTGCATGCCAGTTACCAAGCAAACTAGTAGGATGCATAGTTGGGAAGTTTTCACAGAAGAGAAATGTCACTTAAGGTAATACATACAGCAGGTCAAATCTCTAGCTGTTAATGCATTTCCTGACAAATTTGGCCTTTTTCCAGTTACAAATTGTTTGCAGACAGACAACTATTGTTTTATTATTTGTAACTGTACAATGGACAGTTTACAGGCCTAATCCAAAATTTCAAACTCCCACTGACTTCAGAGATCTTTGAATCAGGCCTTAAAAGAGTTGCTTTCAAACAAAGTATTCATGAAATGTTCCATGAAACCATTTCCTATTTGTTATTTACAGGGTATGACTGGAGAACTGCATTGGTGGCTTCTGGTCTACTGAAATCTCTTAATCAAGAGAATAGTAATTCAATAGCCAATAGCAGATACTCCTGTTTACACAAATATTTTGCCCTCATGTGAGCATTCAGATGAAGAACAACATGAACATGTGAACAAAACCATGCAGGAATGTTTCCAAATGCCAAATAAGATATTGTATTAATGGTCAATAGCGATTTGGAGTACAAAAGAAAGTTTGCAAATCCTGTTTTACACTATTGACTATTATGGTCAATAATAATAATAATAATAATAATAGTCCTCTGATGCAAAAATATTGTTCCTCACTTCAAAAAATGTACAAACTAAACTACTGTGGTTTCCTAATATGTACTGATTAATCTGTACCACTCACAGTCCTGTTAGCTTCCAGTAGGACTAAAACAGTATTGTGTTTCCTCAATTCTAAGACAACTTCAAATTTAAGATAACCCCCCAATAATTAAATTCTAGACATAGAAAATTATAAATTTGTTATAGTTTTCCATACCTAAACTTTAATTACTGAGCGGTAATCTTAAATATGCCCCCCACTGCTGCAGCAGGAAAACAACAGCAGGGGGCAGGCAATGGGAAAAACAAACAAGGGGTCATGTAGAAGGGAACCAGAGGTGAATGTAACCAGCAGTAAAAGCAGGGGTAAGCAGTATGAGGCAGGGAAAGAAGGGGCAGGGAGAGAGGAAGCAGGGAGAGGAGAACAAGCATCCTGCCCCTCATCCTTTGCCTCCCTGGTGACTATCGTCCCACTATTTACCTTCTTCTTCTTCTTCTTCTGCTTTCCCCCCAACCCAGGCACAGGTGAGGACCCAGAGCTGCTCCTGTCCCACACTGCAGGAAGCAGCTGTGATGGGAGGCCTGCTCAGCATCCTGCAGATTTCTCCTTCCCTGCCCTACTTGCTTTCCCTCTTCCCCTTCTCCTGAGATGATAGCACAGGCCCTCATCCTGGCTGGAGTCTCTAGCTACTAGCATGGTAATTTGTATTACTGCTAATAATTATTAACCTCTTATGGAAGACCAAATTCCATTGTATTGTCTCTCCATCTTGGCTTTTTACCTTCCAAATACTTGGAAACAATTAGGATCAGATTCTAGATCTCTCACTTGCATAGAACAGTATGTTTTCTTTACTTGGACCATAAACAGAGGACTATTAAACCAAAGTATGTATGAAAAGATTTGGCTCTTAGTTATCACTTCGCTATGTTACATAAATTTGGGACTTTGAATATTTAACCCTAATCCCCAACCCTAAAATATATCTGGTACAAAAGAGTAGTTCTCATTATTTTTATTGTTGTCTTGCAGAGAATACTCTTCACCCCCACAACTGCCACCACCACCTGAAGATGCTTAAGTGCCAAGGGGATAGACACCTTGGAAATTCCTAATGCAACTGATAGGGATAGGTCACTGAACTACTATAGCACATAAGGTCCAATTGCATGTCATAGAGCTATACTTTCATCCCTTTTGTTCCCTGCATAGCTTGAATTATACTGTTTATTAGGGCTGTGCAAAGCTTCAGTCCCTGATTCAATTCAGCAGAGATTCAGCCCGATTTGGTGGCCGAATTTCTGAATCCAAATAAAATCAGAGGACCCTTTAAGCTCCCAAATCGAATTAGAACCCTCCATATCAATTTGGAAAGATTAGGCAATTAGGACATAAATATTTAAATGTTTTTTTCTACATACCTCTAGGTACCAGGTGGCTAGTGAATGCTACGATGGTGGAGCAGATGGAATGCTTCACAGAAATGTGGGAGGCTCCCAGCGCACTCAGCAGCAGACCCGGAAGTGGACCAGAAGCACTTCCAGTCCACTTTTGGGTCTCTGGCTCAGTGACTGGTGCCTCCTGGGTCTGGTAGGCACCCAGGGTCCTCCCGTGGCCGATTACTGAGCCAGGAGTGTGAGGAGGGGGGCCCCCAGTGCACTCCCCAGCAGACCTGGAAGTGGACCAAAACTATTTCCAGTCCACTTCTGGGCTTGCCACCGAGCATGTGGGCCCTCCCACCACAGTCCTGTGGGACACTCCATGTGCTCCAGCATCCCAGTATTCACGAGCCACACCTGGTACCTCAACGTATGTAGAAACAACATTTAAAGCTGTTTCTATGTCTGAATCGCTGATTCTCCAAATCAGCATCAAATCTTCAGATTCAGATTCGGCCAAATTGAATATGAGACAGTGATCAAAATCAAGAAATCGAATCACTGTCCATGATTAAGGCTGAATCCAAATCCAAATTGAATAGGGCCTGTTTTGCACACCCCTACTGTTTATTATACAGTGGCATACAAACAATAAAATTAGCCATCTGTATAAGGTGGTGAAGGAGCTTAAGATATAGATGCGCTATTATACTGACATTAATTTGTTCCTTCCTGATACTATCTTGGTAGTTGCTAACTGTGACTATGAAGGAAATAATATTGCTGCCAGTGTTCAGTATGACTTTTTTTTTATTAACTATCCTGTAAGCTCAAGGAAAAGGGACCTGGCAAATAACCATAGGTACAACAAGCTGGGCCAAGAATGTGCTTTTGGAATGTTTCCATGGTGGTTTTCACTTCAGAGTAATTTGTACAATTTGGAAAGCTAGCAATATAACTTTGTGTAAGGATGGGTTATTCAAGGTAACATCTGTGTTGCAAGGGGGGGCGGTATTTTTATAACTATGGACCCAAAATGAGGTCACATGTTACATACTACCTAAAGCAACTGCAGGAGACAGAGAACCCACTGTTTTTAATTTCTCACATTATCTTGTACAGTATACACACACTTCTTTTACAGTTCTTAAAATACACAGCCATTAATATATTAATGGCCTGGGCAGCAACACATCAGTGCCTAATAAAATGTCTGTTCAGCAAAAACATTAACTTTTTATATTCTTGAAGGCCAGTGCTCACATTGCATTCCTCAAAAAATGCATCTGAGTATAAACTTGTTAGTGTAATACACTGAAGCTTTGGAAAGACATTGGTATCAGCTGGATCTTAATTTAATCTTCAGTCATGAGGTTTCTCAACCTGTCTATTTAATGTTAGGTGTTTTCAATTATAAAACTGGAACAACTGATTTATTTTTGCCTGCTGATTTGAAAGTTCATACAACTTGCAGCTGTGGGCTGTAAGGGTAAACAAAGTTGGCCAAAACATCTGGGGTTACCTCTTCACCCTCTTTTCCTAACCATTCAGAGTTATTTGGGTTTCAACGAGCATAGAAAAACAGGTACAGCAGAATTTACAATCAAATTACATCTTCTGCAGCATGAAATAGATGCAACTTGGCAAATGTCTAACCTCTCCGAGGAGCCTAGAGATAAGTTGTAAAGGTGCTAAGTGATTCAGTGTCACCTCCCTTAATAATTTAGGACCAGATCCTCATCTGGTGTAAATCAATGTGGCTCCACTGTACTAAATTAAGCTACCATAATTTGCATTGGGTAAGGAACTGGCCTTTATTAGTAGAGTAGGAGGCTATGTATTCACTCCTGGCCTCTCTTAAAGATTCTAATAGCTTCAAATTCACTACAAAACTGACCTAAGAATTGTTCAAGACAATCATCCACAATAGAAGATACTGAGTAGCAGGCAACATCTTTGATCTTCTAGAGCTCAACTAGGTAGTGATTTCAGGTTCCCTGGATATCAGCTAGGCAAAGAAGAAAATGTATAAGCATGTCCAAAAGACACTAGAGACAATCCAATGGGGTATAAATCAAATTATGGGCATACTTTAAATATTGTCATAAATGATTTAATAATGCATTAAATGATTTTACCAGTGCCATTTTATAACCACAGGGGTAGAAGTTAAAAATGACCTTTTGACTTATTTCCATCTTATGAATGAGATCCTCAGCCCCCTTTTTGGCCCCTTTCAGCTCCATAAAAGTCCAAGGCACCAATAAGTAGCTCTAAAAGCTTTCATTCTGGCCAAAATAGGATTTCCCAGTATAGGTCCTGTGGTACACAATTATAAAACTGTCTTCCAAGGTCACTTTTGCAATCTTTCATATGAAGATCATGTTTAGGGTAGAAGAAACACATTAGACAGACATGCTGAGATTCTGAACAGTACTGCAGAGTCTGTGTGTCAGTTTCAGGACTCTTATGTAAGTCAGGGTCTAATAACTGTCTAAAGTATGGCCAAAGGACAGGGATAGTTCAGAATTAGAAGAGCACAAAATAAGCTTATAAGTACCTTTCCCTCCACTTACACATGCCAAAATCTTCTAATGGTTAGTGAGTCCACACGAGAGCAGCAGCACAGAATCTTACCCTTGATGAGCTGCAGCAAGTGAAAGTGCTGGAGCAACTCCTTTGATCACCACTGATTTGCCAAACAACTCACACAGAGGGGCAAGGCACTAAAGCACATCTATATGTCATCTCACTACAATTCCTTACTTGTCTCTTGCGGATGACTTCATCCATGAGTCTTTCCATAACCTTCTTTTATTCTTTATGCATTATTTCTCACTGCTCATTAATACTTCATTAATTTCAAATTATTACTTCTTTGCTATTCTTTATTAAATGTATTCATGTCCTACACTTATTTTATACATTTTCTTCAGTTCTCTTCTGTATCCCTTACTGGTTCTTCCCACTACCCTCTTCTGTGTATTTTACCCACCCTCTGAGGCCCCAGCTACATGGAGGTCAGCAAGTGTCACTGGTCCTATAAAGATTGGGATTTAAAGGTGTGATGTCAGCATGTGTTAGCCAACACATTCAATTAACATGATTTAAAATACACTACAGACAGGGTGCTCTGGGTTTGCCATGATGCTTCTGCAGGACTCCAAGAGCACTATGAAAAAGCATGACACACCTACCCATCTACTCCTCCACTACATGCACCAAACCTGGAAAGGAAACAATGAGGCTGCCCTCTGCGATCCCCCTGCTGCCTTTATCAAATACATCACAGAAATAGATATCAAGAACTTTGGGGGTGGGGGAGGCAGGGAAAGGGATATCCTCAGGCTGACTTGCAGCATGAGTGCATGCTAAGAGGAAGCAGGTGAGTGAGGCACGTTTCTCAGTGCTGAGAGTACCACAGGAAGGTACAAGCCTTAGGCATACCCTTTGTGAGGTACAAGCCTTCTCCATGCTAAGGCTGCCTATACACATGCTCAATGGTGGATTTTAATTAGCATGATTTCCAGGCAGCTATTCTAACTGAAACAGCTCACAGCCATGTGTATTAAACCCCTATGCATTTAAAAATGGCCATAGAACACTTTATCTAAACCTCATTTGATGCTGTTTAGATAAGGCACTTCCACACTCATTTTAAAACAGGCAGGGGATGGTGAGGCCATGCTGGAGCATTCTAATTAGAATGTGAACCAGCATGTGTATAGGTTGCCTAATATTTTAGTGCAAGTATTAACTAATGCATGCTAAATACATGTTTAAAACCTCATTTTTTTCCCTGGGGCAAAAAAGGCCTCAGGTTCAATTGTGGAAAAATGCTTTAAGTCATTTTTTACAGTACGAACCTATTAAGAAGAAAAGTGTGCTGCCAACACTGATTTTGCAAGATGTTTTCCATGTGGAATGCTATGTAAAGTTGGTTAAAGTATCTTTATTACCATTGTGTTGCCCTGTGGGTATATAGCACTAGAGAGAGCAAATAAAAGGCCTCTTCTTCTTGTAAAAGTTTCTTTATCCCCAGTTTCTACCCCAGTCTAAACTCTCAGTATAACAATCCTAACAGCTAATTCTGCCTCTCCAGTAAAAATTCAGACACAAGTCAGCATCTACTGCATAGTCATCCTAATATATAATTGCATAGACAGCCATGTGTGTTGCAGAGCTTTTTTACAAAGTGTTCTACTCTCCATGTTCTGCAACAGAATAGAAAGCTGCCATGATTCACACCCAGAAACAAGCTTCTGGAGAAGTTAAGGGGCTTACAGAGATCAAGGTGGGAGCACTGAGGGCCTTTGGGACATGTGCTTTGGGAGTGGGGAAGGGGCAGTTTAATTGAAGTGGCTCTGAGAGCCACTCTAATTAAAGTGCCTGGAGCATCTTGTGTATTGGTTCCCTCATGCTTAAAAATGGTGCCAGGGATGCTTTATTTAAAGCTTGTCAAACGAGCTTTAGATAACAGCCCCCACCACCATTTTTAAGCGGTAATTACCATGCTCCAGTGGATTCGATTAATTGAGTCTGCTCTGATACACTGTAATTACAGCATACTGGAGTGGTCTCGCTGCTCATGGATAGGTGCCCTGAGTTTCCAAATGAAGGTGTCCATCCAGAGATCTTTGACAGAAGCAGGTACAAGTTAAAAATGTGGATTACACGAAAACCACATAAACACACAAAAACAACACAGAGACCAGTTCATCACCCTTAATGACTAGCAGTCTAAAACACACAAAAACATTAGGGTTACCATATTTCCAGCATCAAAAAACAGGATACATGTGAGGGGGATGGGTCAGAGAAGGGGGAGGGGCATATGATTGTGAGGGGGCAGTGATATGCCTGTGACTTGTCTCTGTCCCTCATTCCTAAGCCTCTGCCCCCCTGCCCCCAGCCTGGTGGTGCCCCACACTCAGGACTCGCAGCCTCTGCCCCCCAGCCAGGCCAGCACCCCTCACTCCTGAGTAACAGCACCCTTTCCACCCACAGCCCTGTTGCCCACATATGCACACATACACAGAGTGTCTCTTTACCTGGGCTGGGCAGGGCCCGCATGGGGAACATGTAACCCCCGCCCGCCAATCACCTTGCCCACTGCTCCCAGTCCCAAGTAGTCAGCTCAGAAAAGCAGAGGAAGAACAAAACCCCAGACAGTTGCTCTCATTTTAAATACTCACTCAGACTCAAGGACAAGGGGCCAAAAAAGAGGTCATGTCCAGGAAAACCCAGATGTATGGTAACCCTAAGAAACATACTATAACTGAGAGCTTTGTTACACATTACAGTTTAAACTTTTCAACTGTTGATCAGTGTTAGTGTTAGCTCAGGTTTGAAGCAGTCACACATTTAGATGAGCAAGGGCCTTGAGGACTGAAAGGTATGAATCCCATCCCATCCCTCTTTCCCCCTTCCCCTCCCATTCTGGGTTCCCCCTGCCCCCTGGCCCTTTCTGACCTCCCAGGGCTCCCCTTCTATTCCCCCAGCCCTCATGGCACACTGAAGCCCCCCATGTCCCCTGGTTTACTTGTGACTGCCCAGCCCAGAGGGTGACAGTAGCATCAGGGCAGGCAGGTTCCCCTTCCCTGCCTTCTCCCCCAGGACAGCACCAGCAGCTGCAAGTGAAGAGCTGCGGGGAGGGTTGTGGGGAGGAGAGCAAGGGCTGAAGCAGAGGATGCTGGCCCGATTAGCAGGGTTAGGGGCAGCAGGTATGATCTGGGCCAGCAGGGGAGGAGGGTGCATGGGGTGTTACATGAACATGTAACAGAGAGTGGCCACACTTTAGTGTAACACAGGGGTCAGCAATGTTTTGGACACTGTGCCAAAAATCGAAAAGCTTCAACTTGTAAGAAGTTGGCATGCCAAGGGCAGATGGCAGGAGAGCCACAAGGGGCCCGATCCTTGCTGTGGTAACGCAGCCTCTTGGTCCCTTCTCCACAGCCTGCCCCAAGGTGTGTGTGCATCTGCTACTGGCAGCAAACTGGGCCGGGGCACCGTGGTCCCCAGTGCAGCTGCTTGTATCTTTCTGGCTGCCTGCCACAACCAACCTGGGATTTGTAGCTGGTGGCAGGGGCCTGCCCAGAGCCTGGGCCAGCTGTGACACGCTGAAGAAAATAGCTTCATATGCCATGCTCTGCCACACATGCTGGGGGCTGCCAATCCCTGCACCAGATTTGCTTATGTAACATCCACACACACTTGGAGTTGTGTGTGGTAAGGGTATTCTGGGTTTGTGTTGCTGTGCATCTTGTTTGTGCTGTTTATTTTGCCTCCTCTAGGGTTGAAAGAGAACCAATACCCCCACCCCTTCATTGAGTATTTATACACACACCTTTTCATCCCAAGACACGCCAGAGATACGCTGCTTCAGAGCTCTCAAGTAATGAATTCTGCTCTGCATGCAAGCTGACACGCACTGCACTGTGCCACATGCAGTTGTGTAAGTGACAACATGTGTGTCAGTATGCAGAAAATTGTGGTGGTGCACATTTGAAATAAAGCACTTTCTACTTAATGATGTGCAATTTAATCATGAGCTCAGATTTTGCTGGTTTTGTTGTTGAGGGGTGTGGAGATGTGGAACTGTGGTTAGGGGTGTAACAGTTATGCTGATTGCAGGCTTTTGGACTACAGACCCAGGATGTTCTCAGAGCTGGGATTACTTGATGCACTTTTTTGTCTACAGCACAAAGCTTTGATATTATTGAAAGGCTCCTCCTTGATCTTACCTATGGTAGAAAACTTACTGGGTGTTTTTTTGCTCCATTGTTGTCATTGATAGCAGAAACTGCCTATAAAGGGAAAAGGGTTTTACAACAGGCTTGGTAAATTTTTCTGCATTGATGTAAGGCAACTGGCTTGATACCAGTTCATCCTCTACGTAATAGTATTGATGGAGCTATACTGGTGCAGAACAATGCCACACACTTTCCTAGCTGTATTGGACCTCACCTTGTGGGCAGTGTCAGGTCAGAAGACATGACCACCTGCCAGATTATCAGTATAATGTTAAGTGATATAACCAAGGTTCATTGTATTAGTGTCGTATTAAGTGACATAACTAGGTTCACTGGGTCAATCAGTAGCAGAGGTTAAACTTTGTGTGCATGTATCATACCATGTGCGAGTGAGCAGTGCATGATCAGTAAGGCCTGACTAACCAGTGGATTCTTGAGGGACGTGACTGCCTGGCCAGCAGCCTTGCCTTCTGGAACCATCGGGCTGGAAAGCCCCGTGATTGGTCAAGGAGGTTATAAAGGGACCAGCATGCCTCAGCACGAGGTTCGTTCCTTGGCAGTTCCTTGGTTCACTCGTGTGTTCCTTGGACACTATCTGTTTATGAGGTGGACTGATCACCCTCCTCATGCCAAGGCAACCCCCCTAGACCATGCCCTAGTAGCAGTCATCTGTCACTGGGCTTTTCTTTCTCACTTGCGCGCTTGATTTAAACCAACTCATTACTATTTTGGTACCACTGTCTGTAATTGAACCGCCGACTATCGCCGACAACCTTCACTGGATTGCCGGACTGTTAACCATGTTTGCATTCAACTGCTTTACTGCTTTGTTGTGAGTAAAGATTCCGTTTGTTTAAAATTTCAAATCGAGTCCACACTTACCTTGCAACTGTGACCTGCTGTCACCCAGGTTGGCCTTGCCACCTGCCTCGGGATCCCCTGAGTGTAGCACGGCGTCTACCTCAGACAGGTAGAGGTCATGTTGACTGCTTAGCAGAATTGCTGAGATTCACTCTTTGCAGGTTAGTCTAACCTGGTTAGACTACACCTGATTAGACCAGAGAAGTAGATACGCCAGAGGGCAGGGAACAGCTGCAAGCAGACCTGGACAGGTTGGACATATGGGCAGAAAACAACAGAATGCAATTCAACAAGGAGAAATGCAAAGTG
>JAGPOW010001918.1:35060996-35079706 GCA_030014935.1 Caiman crocodilus | reverse complement strand
GCCCCTGGCCTGGTACAACTGTCTCCTCCTTATCACTGCAGATGGGCATAATTCACAAAACAACCTTCCAGTCTCGCCGTGTATTCTGTCTCGGGAGGACGGCTTGAGGCCATTTATTAGGTCTTTAAAAAAAATGGCTCGGTTATTCACAACACTGACAGTGAGGGTGAGTTGGGGGGTTGAAGATTGAGGTGGTTGAACTATGCCAGGCGTTCAGGAGCACAGTAACAACCAGTAAAATTGCAGAATGCTGAAATGGCCAAGCCCCAAATTAAGAGTTGGTTCACTAATGCAGGTGCCGCATCCCCAAGCCCTTTTTTAGAATAGTTCCCATTACCACATAGCAAGCTATACGTGGATGCCCAGCATCAATGTGCCAGAGACAACCAGTAAAGTGGCAAAGAATGGGGCATCAGGCAGAATACTGAAATGGCTGAACCCCAAATTCAGAGTCAGTTGGCTAATGTGGGTCCCTGCACCCTTTTTTTTAATAGGTCCAATTAGCACATCAAAAGCTATGCCAGGCACCAAGGCATCTTTGCAACAACAGGGGAGGTCAGCTCTGGCCCTGTTGGGTGTCTTCTGCTCTGAGCATTTAACACCTCATAGGACTTTAATGGGCCCCCAATTTCACTGGGTGCTTTCCTTTGAGAAACACAGAGCAGCAGTTTTTGGTCGAATAGCCTAGAAGCATACACGCACCAACCCAGAGAACATCCAGCCACTCACCCCAGTCATGGATTCCAGGCAACCAAGGAGCTCAGGTCTGGCAAGGAGGCCCAACTACCACTACCACCCCCATTCTCCACCACCATTTTCCCCCTCCCATTCTTGTTCCACTTTCCCCATACAACCTTCACCACTCCCATACACATGATAACAGTGGTGGTGCTTCCACCACCCATTGTGATCATGTTTCATCACCCCACTGCTTCCAACCATCACACCCACCCCAGTCCCCTTTGCCCCCCATCCCCATCAACTGCAATGTTGAGAAAAGAAGCTAGAGGCAGAAATGCAGCTGGTGATAAGTTTTTTATTGCAGGGGTGGGGCTTGGTCATATGGTAATAGGGGAAAGCATGAAAGCATAGGTTAAAGTACATTGGAACATGTCAGGCTAGCTGCTGTCTCTCTCTGCCAATTGCCCTCCAGCTGTGCCTAGCTGGAGAACAGTTGATGCAGCAACCCAGCCCCTTGCACAAGAATGTTTAGCCACACCGAGTGCATAGGTATTTTCAAGAAAGACTTATTGAAATTCCCCTCGGGAAATCTCCTGTAAGGGAAGGTGAGGAAACTGAGTTTAGAAGTATGGAGAACCAGCCCCACCATATTCTTTCTTTCCCTGCAGCATAACCATCACTTTGTGAAGAGTGTCACCTTGGCTCTGTTGAAGAGGGTTGCCCCTTTTCTCCTGGGACTCTGGTTTTTGAGAGGCAGAAGACTTTGAAGGGGACATTTTAGATCTTTCATTTTATTTATTGCTTTCTATTTGTGGGATAGGGGAGTGGGTATTCAGCAGTGTTTCAGTTTTCACTATTTGGTTGTTTTATTATTTATGTTTGAATTAAAGTTTTATTTTTGTAAGTTTCTGATTTTTTTCAAAGTACACTTAGTAGTGCTTTAGTGATCTGTAGGGCATCAGTCTTGCAGGTGGCAGCTGCTGTTGGTGGTGAGGGTCTCCCTTGAGAGTGCATTGGTGTGATTTTGGTGCGGGGATTGCTTTCAGCCATGAGGGGTATTTCATGGCATCCATAACCACCATGCCCATAAGATGTACAGAGTAGCTACAAGTTCATCCAGAGCACCCCACCCTGGCTCAACCCAACCTGGTACAAAAATGACCCAGGTGGACCCCTCAGGCTAGGCTGGCACTAAAAGTTGCACTGTTGCAGAGCATGTCTGCTGTTCAAACTTTGCCTAGTCACTACAGGGTCGGGGGGGAGGGGAAGACTCCCCTTGACCAGGTCACCTCAAGACCTATAAATTGAGCTCACAGCTCCCTGGGGTACCCCTTAGTGTTCTGAGATGCCTGACATTCATGGCAGAAGCGAGCAACCCAGAGTGTGTAAGTCTAGGTCCACTTGCACCTTTGCCAAAGCTAAGAGTCTGATGCATATGCTGGGAGACTCTGATGTCATGAACCAGTTCATCTGGAGCCCACAGTCCAACTAGCTCATTTACCTTGATGTGGTGTAGAGAATGTCAGAGTAGAGTCACAATAGGAGTACATTACAGTGCTATGTGAAGGCTAAGACTGCGGGCAAAATTCCACAGGAATGCAGACTGAGCACAGTGGCAGGGCACCCCACTGCATCCTGTGGCTCACTATAGGTACCTCCAGCTGCTAATGGAAGTACTGAATTGTTATGAACAGAGAGCAACAGAGGCCTCTGGGGCATCCTTGCCTGTGGATGCTTCACCAACTATGGCTGCCACTCATGGGCAATCCAGGGACTCCAGTGGAGAGGAAAGCAGAAGAGTGCTGGGCATGTCATCAGCTGGTTCTTCAAGGAAGACAGAGCAAGGACATCGACCTCCACACCCAGCATGTGAAGCCCTGGGTAACCTTATAGCCATCTGTCACTTGAACTGGCAGCTGCAATTAGGCGGGGCTGTGAGGTGAAGTGGAAGAGGGGAACTTGCTTGCAGTCTGATTACACTTGTTTACAGCCACTCAGGGCCTGCCAAACCTCTCCCCGCCACCTCACTACCCCCCCACCTCACTACCCCCCTCCCCTCCCCCAAGGCAGGAACCTGTTTTCCATCATTTTGGTTGGAATGTTTCTTTTCTGCTTGCAGGATTCACTGAGTGCATCTTTTTAGAGTGACAAGTATCTTTAACTCACTCTAATTCCCACATTTATTCATTTTCTTTATTTTTTTGTTTTTCAGCTCTGATTCCAATGCCTCCAGCAAGGATGGGCAGGCAGCCAAGGCAGGATGCAGCCAATGCTAGAACCATCAGGCTGGTGAATGCCTCCAGGAATGAGAACAGTGGCTGTGAGAGCTCATCAGACAGGTCTGTCATGTTATGGGAAGCATCAGGGGCATTCAGTGTAAAAGTACTTGTGCTGAGTCCAGGAGGCAAAACCAAGACCCAGAAGGACTAGCCAGTACTGATGGGCATACTGCTCACCACTTTATGCCTGGTGGTCACTGGACCCAGTCTTGCAGCAGCCTCTGCACCTTCCCATGCCATTCAGCAGCAACGCTGGACACAGATCCACACTCTACAAACAGACAGCTCTGTCTAGCTCAGAATAACTTATGAACCTATGGTAAGGTTCATTTATTTAGAATTGTTGTAGTTAGTAATTGTTATAGTAATGGTTTAGTTACTGTTGCAGTAATAGATTAGTTAGTTATTGTTATAGTATAGTTATAGCATAGTATAGCTCTAGTATAGTATAGTGATCCATAGTTATTTATAGTACTTTTGAATCAGTGCTGTAAAAAAGCAGTCCTTTTGTTTGTTTCTTTTATTTTTATTGTTTGTAAATAGTTTTCTATTTGCTTTGTTGGATTTTTTCACTTCATTTCCTCTCTTTTTAAGTCTGACCCCCTGCCACATTCCTGCCCAGGGCACAGGGTCAGACCTGATGATCTGTTTAGGTCCCTTCTGACCCTAAGCACTATGATACTATGAAGTGTTGGACTTTGGAAGCAGGGGGGACTGTTAGCTTGTGCATGGTTGTTCATGGTTGGTGGGTGGTTGTTCGGTGACCTCTTGGTAGGTTGATGAGGTCAGAAGACCTGCCCAATTAGGTTTCCCCACCTATGCCAATTCCTGGGCCAGGACACAAAGCAGCCTTGGTTTTCCTTTGGTCTTTTTCTGTGGTCACAATAATAAAAGGCCAGGCCCTGAAATCCCCTGCCCTGCCTGCATCCCCCCCTTGGATGGACTGCCTGGGGAATGATGTAAAGCTGCACGCGCTCTGAGTAAATGTTATGGGCATACTACAGCAGACCACTGGACATCAATAGCTTGCCACCTGCTGCTGGAAGATCCAGTTCCTGGTGCCCATACTTCAGTATGCACCAGGTGGGTGGGTGGCAATGACCAACCCTCAGGCAACACTCCTGAAGGTCCATGCTCTCTTACCCCTGTGCCTAGATGTTGGCCTTACACAAGCAAGAAACAGAGGCCTCTTGTACAAGTTTGCAACATTGCAGAGATAAGATGTTGTCAGGGATCCCACACCACCCAGCCTCAGATCAGAGGTCAGAAGCAAGGGTTCCCAGGGAACATGTTAAGCTGTCTGGGTAGGCAGGGCTGGGCTCCATCCTGGCAAAAGTCACCTTTCCCCGCTCAGTCTATGGCTATCCCCATGCTGTGCACTGCTTTCAGGCAGCCTGCATAGGGATCCCAAACAACTGGGGCAAAGGGCTGCCTGTGCTCCCACCCTCCCCAGTGAGAAGGCCACTCCAGAGGGGAATCAAGAGGCCACCTTTCCTCCCCCCCCTGCACCACTGCTGCACCCTGAGCATGCCCCTGCAGTGTCCCCCCCAGGCAGTGTGCAATGATCTGTTTATGCAGGTTGAGGGGTGCCCAGGCCACTATGTACTGCTCCTGCTCATCCTGCTGGTGTCCCAGGCACACCTGTGCTCCTGGTTCGGGACCCCGAGCTATGACCACACTGGGGGGAAGCCTGAGTTGCCATGCAATCTCTGCCACCAGCCATCTGCCACAGTGCTATACATCTCTGCCCCTCACTGCCAAGGAGGACATTGCCACCAGCATTGATGCCTTCCTTGGAATTTGAGAGGCCATTGCCCACCCAACTGTAGGAACACAGGTATCTCAATAAAACATTTTTAACTGGTTCCCTCCTGCTTCTCTGTGTGTTGTTAGGGTGCAACTGGCAGCCAAGGGCACATGTGGACAGGCCACACCACACCACTGCAACCCTTCCCCTGTCAGGAGAAATTCATGGAAGGAAATTCAAATTAATTTCATGTAAGAATTTAATGTCAGTAAAACAAAGCAGAACAGAAAAAACCCACTAACAGCTAAAAACCTATTACCCATCATTGATTCTTCCCCCCCGCCCTCCCTTGCACCCTTGGTGTCAAAGGTTTGCCAAACTTGGTGTGCAGATTGGGATGGGAGCAGGAAGCAGAAAGCAGAGTGGCAGCTTGGCCAAGGGAAGGGATTGGAGTGGTCATTGGGGAGGGCAGAAGGCTTGTTTTTGGCAGGCATGCCACAAATGATTGACCCCACTGATGTAGAAAGCTTTTTCCCAGGACAGTGACTATTTAAAATCCATATCTATAGCTGGGCTCAGCAGTGGGGAGGAAGAAAGAGTGTTTTTAGAGTTAACAACTGCTCTAAATTTTGCCAGCTACCAAAGGCCTGTCATGGCCTTTCTGTTAGGCAGGGAAAACCATGCTAATTAAAAGAACCCTGTCAGCTCCCTCTCATCTTGTCAAATTCCAGAACTTTCAGAAGATAGTTAGTATCATAGATGGTACCATGAGAGCTCTCCATCACCAAAAATATTACTATGCATGACAGGGTGTCACAATCAGATAGCCAGATTCATGAAATATAGGTCTTCTTGCCCAGAGAGAGCAACACAAAGCAGCCCCAATGAACCATGAGATCAGGGCCTATACCATTACTTCAGAACATTAAATTATCATATAATTTATGCATGTTAGCGCAGACTTAGTGAAGGGGCACTTGGAGGGGCTGGATGCATTCAAATCAGTGTGTCTGGATGGATTTCATCCAAAAGCAGCTGAAGGAATTGGCCAGTGTCATAACAGAGCCACTGGCGTGGCTGTTTGAGCACTTGTAGTGCGCTGGTCAGGTCCCATGGGACTGGAAAAGGGCCAGTGTGGTCCCTATTTTCAAGAAAGGGAAGAGGGAGGAACTGGGAAACTGCCAGTTAGTCTCACCTCTGTCCTTGGGAAAACTCTGGAAAAAAATCATTAAGGATCACATTTGTGGGAGTCTAGCAAGACAAATAATTCTGAAAGGAAATCAGCAAGAGCTCATTACAGGTAGATCCTGCCTGACTAAACTTGTTTCTTTTTTATGATCAAGTCAGAAAACGCTTAGGCGCAGGAGTCAAGGTAGATGTCATCTATCTAGACGTTAAAAAAAAGCCTTTGATACAGTATCTCATTCTGTTAGTGTAAATAAGCTGACAGGCTGTGATGTCGATGATTACACAGTCAGGTGGGTGGCAAATTTGCTTAGGGGTCACACCCAGACAGTGGTGGTGGGCAGGTCAATAACAACCTGGAAAGATGTGGGCAATGGAGTCTGCAAGACTTGGTCCTTGGACCGGTGCCATTCAATGTCTTCATCAGTGACTTGGACAAGGGTGTAGAGAGCAGCCTATCCAAGATCACAGATGATACCAAATTATGGGGCAAAGTTAACACACCAGAGGGTAGGGAATGGATCCAGGTGGATCAGGAAAGGTTGGAAAAAAATGAACGAAACAAAATAGGATGCATTTCAACAGAGAGAAGTGCAAAGTGCTGCACCTCAGCAAAGAGAACCACCAACACACTTACAGGCTGGGGGAAGACCTTCTCAGCAGCACAGCAACAGAAAGGGATCTTGGAGTCATAGTTGACTCCAAGATGAACATGAGTCATCAATGTGATAAATGATCAACAAGGCTAACTGTACTTTATCATGCATTAGCAAATGCAGGATGAACCAGCCCAGGGAGGTTATGCTTCTCCTCTATGCAGTACTGGTCAGGCCACAGTTGGAGTACTGCATCTAGTTTTGGGCACTGCACTTCAAGAGGGATGTGGAGGATCTTGAGAGGTTTCAGAGGAAGGTCACCCATATGGTCAGAGGCCTGCAGGCAAGGCCCTACAAGGAGAAACTGAGGGACCTAGATCTCTTCACAAGAGAAGGCTGAGAGATGATGTTGTGGCTGCTTATAAACTCATCAGGGGAGGGCAACAGGGAATAGGATG
The DNA here is from genome assembly GCA_030014935.1 of Caiman crocodilus. Taxonomy (NCBI): domain Eukaryota; kingdom Metazoa; phylum Chordata; order Crocodylia; family Alligatoridae; genus Caiman; species Caiman crocodilus. The sequence continues at coordinate 35,072,760 of JAGPOW010001918.1, read as the reverse complement.
TGCTCTATTTACTAGGCGCCCCCTGAAGTTACTAGGAACAATGGCCACAAATTGATGGAGAGCAGATTTAGGTTGGACATTAGAAAGAACTTCTTTACAGGAAGGGCTGCCAGAATCTGGAATGGGCTTACAAGGGAGGTGGTGCTCTCCTTTACCTTGGGGGTCTTCAAGAAGAGACTAGACAAACACCTAGCTAGTGTCATCTGACCCCAGCTCTCTTTCCTGCCCTGTGCAGGATGTCAGGCTTGATGACCTACTGAGGTCCCTTCTGACCTTAACATTATGAGTTTATGAATCTATAGTTCTAAGCCTCAGACAGTAGAGATGAAACAGATCACTAACAACTTGATTTAACAAACACAACTGCTTAATGAGGTTGCTGGGTTTTCATTACCCCTGTGCAGCTGCAGACAGAAGTGGTTTTGTTGGCTATGACCCCAAGAGATTGCTAGCCATTGGCAGGGAAGGCCCCAAGGAGTGGTGGGAGGGGGGCATGCAGTAGTGCAGACCTGCCCCCACTTTCACAAAAGCATGCCACAGGAGCAGCAGCCAGGGACTCTTTTTAAGTTCTCCCCCCCCCCCCAAAAATAGGAACCCCATTCCCTTCCCAGTCATGCTCAGCAATACATTCCTTCTCCTCCCTTTCCACCCCCCACTCTTTCACCCACCATTGCCACTGTCTTCAGCTGCCCCTGAGCCTATGGAAGGTGGTTCCAGAGCCATTCCTGCCCACTCCAGCTGGGCTCCTTAGGGAAGATGAGCTATCCAGGGACAGTGGCAGCAGTGGGCAAGTTCTGCCTGCTCACAATACATTGTGTCAGCCTAGGAGCAGAAATGGGGGAAGGGAACCAAACCACTGCTGCCTTTATTGCTAACCAGGCCTGGCTGCACATGCAGCCTGGCTGGAATGGGAAAGGAGTGACTCTGGAAGCACCTCCAAGTCAGCCTGGGACAACACAAGAGGGAAAGGGAAGGGAAGGGATATTTTTACCTGCTTGAGAGACTTTTAAAAGAATGGTCTGTCTGCCCTGCTATGTGTGGGGAGGTGCAGGGAGGAATAGACAGGAGCAGGAAATGCAACCACCCCTGCAATACAGGTCACTGTTTCCACCCCCTACGTCCAAAATTATGGATATAAATTACCTCAGCTGAGAATTCTAGGGCTTCTCTTGGAAAAATATTCTAGTTTGAGTTTGCAATATGGATCACCATGGGAAATTATTTTTGGTTGCCTTCTGCTGGTACCCAGGGAATATCTCATGTTTACTTTTTAAAAAAATACCATACTTTAGAAGGAGGAAAAATGCAGAAGTGACTTGGAAAAATCCTTCTAGTTCTTAAGGTGCCTTGTCCCGAAATAAAATAGTTCTGTCATTGGGGGGGGTGGGGAAAAAGTAGTAGAAAAGGCATTTTAGAAATCTGATTCACCTGTGAGAAGGTTCCTATTAATCACATTTCCCCCAAAGTGTTCTTTTTCTCCCCAGCATCTTACCCTATTAAGTAGACACTGATGTTTTTAAATGTCTTTCCCTCTGTAAAGGTTTAGGAAGAAAATGTTAATTTAGAACAGCTTGTGACCCTCAGAACTTTACATACAAATGCTGACTAATGTTGATTTATCTCCTTTGAGTCATGTTATACTTCTCTGTATTCTCTGTCACTTTGGTTTGGAGTGATCTGTGCTGCAAGTATGATCAAAATCTGATAAAAACTTTGGACTACTAAGTTAATAAAAAAACCTTACTAAAACACAGCTACAATTAACAGTCCCACAATAGCTATTTTTTCTGGAAATAGTGAATGCATATTTGCTTTTAGCCGTACAAAAGAAAAAAAACAATTACCAGTCAGATCCTTTCAGACACTATTTCTGACAGTCTAATCAACAAGTCTGTATACAGGGTACTCCCTGTACATTCAATTTAAGCAAGTTCCAAAATGGAGAAATGCAGCTAATAAATAGAAGTATGCATACCAAACAGATACAATGTTTTATACTACACTATAAAACGTATCTGCATCCTTTTTAGGTGGTCTCTTTTGTTTATATGATGGGCATTGATCCCCATGGAGATTTTCTAGAACAGAATAATTAGGACAAGAAAACCAAGCCAGTGAGTTTTAAGATACTTGTTACACTGACTGCACATACGGAATGATATAAATTACCTCAGCTGAGAATTCTAGGGCTTCTCTTGGAAAAATATTCCAGTTTGAGTTTGCAATATGGATCACCATGAAATGCATCTCACACAATATCAGATGCAAGACGACTGCTACTTTGTATTTCTCTCTGTGTATTGTGTAGCAACTTATATTCTGGTTTTATACTTGAGTTTTCTAATCTTCTGCTGCAGTAGTTAGAGTTATTACACTGGAGGATTTCAGTAAATAGACTGATGTCATAATGCAGGATCCAGCACATGTCTTCCTGGAAGTAATGAACTGTTTTGTGCATGGCCCCATGAGCAGGAACTTGAGTTTCTGCAAGGATAAATAGCAGTGACACATATCTGTGCTGCTGCTAGTTGTCCCCAGGCACATTCCTGCATGTGTGCTCTGGCACATGGCAAATAGCCTCAGGTGGGGTAAGAGAGACTGGGACCAACATCTGAGATGCCCTAGCAGCTTTACCTGGGATCCTGGGAGCCTCCTGGGGATACGGTGGCAGGGATTCAGATGCATAGAAGCTGGCCAGCAGCCAAAGCGTGGCTCTGGCTGGCCATACTCCAGTTTCAGGTCATGCACACTGCAGTCATGTGCACCTCTGTGCTTTTTCTGCTGTAGGTTTGAGATACTTGGATGTGGGGATTTAGGTACCAGGAACAGAATCATAAGTGCAATGAAACAACTAAAGGAATAGTCTAGAAAAAAAGAAGACTGGGACCACCTAGTTTCTATGTGATCATATAGAAAAATTCAGACTGAAATGAAAAGCTGTTGTTTGTCCTCAGCCTATTGTTCTCAGCCACATTATGAGTTAAATTAATTTCACTCATGGAGTAAGGAATTACTCATTATGAGAAAAAGGCAAGAAAACAGAGAGTTCAAGGTATTTCCCTGCAATGAAACAAGCAAGGGTTCAAGGCTTCCTCAGCCAAAGACACAAGTCCATCCAATCGATGAATGGTCAATAGGCCAGGGAACTACTCACTTCTCATAACTTCAGGGGGTGTGTCTACACATGTTATTAATGCTATGTAGGCTTACTGTACAGTAAAATACTGTGTAGAAATCGTTTCCCAGGAGCACGTATATAAGTGCACCCTGTTGGAAGGGAATCTGGTCCCAATAAGCAAGGCTGGTTCCAGTGTGTGCGTGTGTGTCCAGAAGAGCTCTGCTAGCTTCAGTAACAGCTGTCTCCTGGCCCCATGCACATCAGATGGAGTCCTGATGTGCATGGAGCCAAGACACAGCTGCCACTGCAGCTAATAGGGCTCTCCTCGCCCTATGTACAACAGAACACATAGCTGCTAGCAAGCTTGGTGCCCAGATTGACTTCCAAAACCAGCAGGGGGCTCACTGGGAGCTGTCCCACTTGTGGGGCAGCTTTTAGTGAGCACCTGGCTGGGTGGGACAGGAGCTGTCCTGCTTGTGAGGTAGCTGCCACCTGGCCGGGACAGATCCTGGCCAGCCCCCTGGCCATCCCACCCAGATGGGGTTCACTGGCAGCTGCCCCACAAGTGGAACAGATGCCAGAGACCCCAGCTGAGTAGAGAAGCAGAGAGCTTCCCAGCCTTGGTGCTGCTTGGCTCCCAGCTCCTAAAAGACCCCACCTAAAAACAGCACCAGAAAAAGTCAGGAGCTACACAGCACTGAGACCGGGGGGGAAAGAGAACAACCCCATTTACTGCTTGAAATACAGTAGGCTAAAGATTAATATACTGCCCAATAAAGCATCTTATGCCCAGTAAAATCTCTTATGTAAAGTGCCCTGAATGTCATTAGCTATGGACACTAAAGTGTTTTAATAACATTAACCTGATAAACTGCCTAGGTTGGGATTGAGCACTGGACATTGTGAACATACATGACAGACTTATACCATAGACTAACAGACATATACCAAGAGAGTTTGATAAGTCTGGGGTCATTTCAGGAGTGAAGTGGGATCAAGTTGTCATTTCCTAATAGCCAAATTTCTTGCACCAGGTTTAGAAAGGCTACTATATAGGCTATATAGAAACCCCACTATATATCTTTTCTGCCTTTCTTGATAGATTCACCTCAAAGTCTCACCGAATTAAATGAGTTTTGCAAGAAAAAAAAAGAAAACAGAATATCAACAACTTTTGTTTATGGATTTCCTTAAAAAAAAAAAAGCCAGTCTAGCTGAGTGAGAATTCAGGATACATGAATAGGGCAGAGCTGCAAGGAAAGAATTTGATTCCAACCAGGCAGATTTAGACTGCCTGATTCAAAACCTGGCTCAGGGCAGAACTGTTTATCACATCAGCTTCTTCACTGTCAGATGCCAGTTTCTTTGATGTGGGCTGAAGAGCCCATCCCCAGCCAGAGCAAGCTGCTACAGTAAGATTAATGCCAGAATTCATCCAAATGGCTAACACTTCATGTCTTCCCTGTTTTTTAGGATAGGCTTTACACTTAAGACAGTATCCAAATGGATGCTTATCAGGCCATGGTTACAGATCAGTGGTATCTTATGGTTCTCAGGCGGTGAATCAATGATTTTTAACAATGTGTCAGAAAGCTGGACTACCAATTACAGTTTCAGGAACAAGCTTCCAAAGGAACCTCAACCTAGTCTGTTAATCTGTATCCATAATTTTACAGCCACAAATTCTGTACTCTGTGTGTATAAATGGTTGTACATGAAAAACATCAACACAAAATTGAAGCCAATAATATACACAATTATGTCCATAATATGAATATCACAAATCAGTGGCTTTGTTAAGTAAGCACAGAGCCTTTTTTAAGTTCTCATCTGTCGCTGCATGCCATCTTCTGGAGTCAATTACTTACAGAGTATTATAAAATACTCATTATTAATAATTGAATATCAGTAAGATCCAGTGTACACTATTGCAGGAATACAGGAAGTACTGGAATGTAGGGAAAGTTTCTGCCCATCAAAAAGCTCCCAATTCTTATTTTAGAAGAGTTCTCCAGTATCAGGACAAACTCTTATCTTTATTGTGTGGAAAATGATTGACTTCAGTATCAACAATTATTTATGCTCCTATTATTATTAGATGGGATCCCCTGAACATCACATACTCTTGCTAGTGGCAAGAACCCTTAAACCAGAAGCTAGAGTTTTTTACTCCAGGTCAGCACTTTTAAACATGTGTCTTTCTAGCTGAACATCTAAGTAAATGACCTGCTTTGGAAAGTTACTCATTCCCACACAATTCCCATCAGATTAATTTTAAACAGAAGGTACTCAACATATTTGAAAGTCAGACCACATATTTAGGTCCATAGATATAGGCATGCACATATGAAAATGCTGCTCATAGCTTCTCTGAGTCCCTGGGGCTTAATTTTATTCCCACTGAATAGCATATTGTCCAAAATTAGTTAACTCTATCAGTCTGAAAAACTAACGCTAAATCAAACTTACTAATTCCTTTTTGATGCAACAAAATTATAAAATAGTGTTGAATGGCTACACACATTTTTTACTTTACTAACACACAAAAGGTTTGATTCAGTTCAGAAAAGTATCCAAGCTGACATTAACACATATAGGCACATATACAGCGAGATGCAATTTGACACTATAACAGCTTTTAGAAATCAATCAATTCTGCATGCTTTTTTGTATTGAATTTGTGGGCAATACTTCATTTTTGATGAAAAACATTAAAAATAGAACAGAAATGGATTTGGAAGGAGACAGGGAAAGACATGATAAAGCACAGGGGATAGAAATTCCTAACTACAACCTCAACATTAGCTTGTTTTTCTGTGTATGAATGCAATATTCCATGTAGCATAAAAAATCATTAGGTAACTCAGAATATATGGTTTATCCCCTTGGCTACTTGAAATCTAATCCTCTTTGTTTTATTCTGGCTCCAAAAATCCCACAATGCTGACTTTGGATATTCAGTATTTATAATATAATATATACTTGAATCTTGAGATAACGCTACCAGAATGAGCATAATTATGGATACTCATTACCCTTCTAAAAAAAATGCAAGAAAGCCATTCTGGTAGAAGCCATGATATGATATATTTACATGTAATACCTTTTTCGAACCAAAGAGATGCTGTGACTGGGGTAACTTAATTGCATAGCAATTCTACCCAAAGAAATTAAAGCTATATTAAAATGCCACATACAACAAACTCAACTTTTAAGCTAAAAAAAACCACTTTGCTCAAAAGAGATATTTAAAAATATGGGCCAGAAAAGGCCTTTTGAACAAGAAATAAACTAAAAGTAACTACTATATCTTTAAAACTTTGTCTTTAAGGTGCTACTTGCTGGATTTGAACTCTTCCACCTCTTTCATATTTTAGTGATAGGATGAAGAAAGATCCTAAGAGACCTATTTTAAAATTCTTCCACCCATTATAGGGAAGTTTGAAAGAATTTCTTTGCCTCAAAGAAAGTTCACCCCATCAGGAAACTATTACATCTCCCGTAATAATCAAATATTTTTTGGAAGCCGTTATTAAAATAACAACAGCACATCAGTATCCAGATTATTATTATTTTTGTACCTGAATACTTCTCTAATAATAATAATAATAATAATAATAATAAGCTACTTTAAACCAAATAAATGTCACTTTATAAAAATTTCTCTAATTTTTAATGAAAACAAATTATATATTTTAGTGACTCTGAATTACAATCTATCACTGTTGCTTTTGAACTACTTGTCCACCTTGCTAACTGACTCAACTCCTCATACTGTTAGAAAGAGGAGAATAATAATATTTCTACTGTGGTAGCATATCAGGGCCCACAAAGGAGCTGGCAGCCCAGTGCACTAAGTCTTGTACATGTACAAAATTCTTCAAAGTAGCTTCAGCCTAAGTACTGAATATAAAAACAAGGCATTAAAGATTCAACATCTCATATCTTCATTTAAGAAATGAAAGTTCAAACAGGTAACTTGAGCTGTTCTCCTTCTCTGAGCAAAACCAGAAGCAGTCGGACTTTACTTTTTCAGGAAAAAAAATGAAAACCTTTCATGCTTTCTTTAAAATCATAATAGTCAAACCCTTGTCCCCACCCCCACAAGAAGCCCTAAAAGAGCACAAGTTCCATATTTACACAAATATTTTGTAGGTCAGATTAAATGTAAGCACAAAACATTGTATTATATTTCAATTTAATCTCTGCATAGAATGCTCAACCACCTTTTTTTCCCTTTATATGTACTTTTTAAGAACTTTTAGAATTTAAAAAATACTGCATAAACATACTATTTTCAATCCTGAAAAAATACATTTTTTGCAGTCTCCACTATATCAAGAAGTGTGCATGTGATGTGTGTGTTGTGTACTCATGATAACACTGTGGCACTTGGCACGGACTACAAAAATCAGTTGCATCTATAAATATCCAAATCTCACAACAGTTCGGTTTTGGTCCTTTTACTGAAGTGAATAGAAAATAGCAGTGTAACTATAGGTGGGCAAAGGGAGAACCCACCCCAGGCACAGATTTAGAGGAGGCAACAGAACAGTAGCCTCCAGGAAGACTACATCATGGGCACACAGGAAGGTGCCAGAAAGCAGAGCACTCTAATTCTGTTGTAATTAATTGATTAGAGCAACTTTAATGGATAGATGGAGTCATTATCTATAATCTATTTACCAAAAGGGAAAATTAATATCAAAACCCATTTCAGCATAAAGTTGTGTCTCAGGAGTAACAAGGTGAAAGATGTATGGACTGAAGGATGACATTCTCTTTTACCTACCCCATTGTACTGACTTTAGGAATTAGAGGAATTCTGAACAGAGTCATTTTAGATGCTACTTACACTATACTTCACTAATTAGCCTCCAGATTAATGAGAATGTATAATTAAATGTGGCTATGATGTACCTGGCAAACAAATTTCATTTCAGTGTAGCACTGTGAGGAGAGGAAGATTAGAGGTGAATGCTAAAAATTAGTTTCAATAACAGTTACTGAATATCACCAAATTTAAGCCCAATATTAAAGTCATTAACTTTGACTTCTGTTTGCAGGAGCGGGGAAGGCAGCAGGATGCAACGTTTAGCATTTTTTGCACAAAACTGGACATCAAAATAATCAAAGGACTGCATCATTAAGACTTGAGATGAAATTTGGGAGAAAATAGTTAAGGCAGTTTCAGTTGGATTAAAATTTAGGACAAATTTAGCAAACAGCTTCAAAAAAAGAATAGGGGGAAATTGGAAAAATTGAAACCTTTCATTTTTTCTGAGAAATATTTTGACTTTTCATTGTGAATAGACACTTCCATTTTAAAACTTGCTTTTAAAATAACAGTTTAAAATAGTTAAGTAAACTGTTTTTTTAGAGAACCCAAAAGAAAAATCCATTAATTGAACAATTCTAATAGGTAGGCTTACTCAGAGAAGTGAGGTTTGCAGGTATTTTTGAGAAAGTACTAATAACAGTTAAAAGTAGCAATAAGTGTTTGCCTTCATGCAGTGTTTCAGTCAATGATAGCCCAATCCCGCTGCCACTACTAATGAATTCAGTGGGAGTATTAGGAAAATGAAGTACTCTACAGTGTGAGAAAAAACAGCAGAAACAGGTACCAAATAGCACAATGTACCTCAGAGTAATAACAGAATTCCCAAAAGTGGCATATCTTGGAAAACTATCCAAATACTGCAAATGGTTTGAGAAAATACTCAATTTTGAGGTAAATGTCTATGACAACAAAAAATTTAACACAGCTATAATACGATACATGTATTTCAGAAAAAGCAAACTGGTTGCTGAGTAAATGCCATTTGAAAACAACTGCTTGAATTTTGTTACCAGATTGGTGGGAGTCAGGCTAACCCCACAGATATCAACGTTGCTACCTCAGTGTAAAGCTGATGTAAGAGAACAAGTCCCAAGCACCTTAAGTAATTTCTGTATGATGTAAATATCTAAGCAAATACAGGAAGATTATTACATGAGTAATCCAATGCACTGATGTTAAAACAGACTTAAGTCACAGAAATCACTTACTAGAATATCACCACAGCTATATTACTAAGCAGAGCTGAATAATTCGCTCCTATTATTCTGAAATCCAAACAAAGACTGGGTGAGCAAGGGGAAGGAATTTCTCCTATGAGGCTTGATGCAAGTTAGCTGTGCTGCCTCTCTAGAGCAAGTAGTTCAGCCTCTGGGATGGATTAAGGCAATGACCTGGCTAAACAAAAGATTGGGGTCACGGAGTTCGAACTAATTGTGGACTCGCATCAGGCTTACCCAGAGCTACCATAACCTTCCACCACTTTGACCTAAGTAGAGCTTGTATGGAAGTTAGTTTCAAGTGCTGGACTGCAAGGAATTCTGCAATTCTTTTGCTGTTAGGTAAATTTCACCCTTTTTGTAATAGATAACAATGAATATAATGGTATCTCTGAGGTAGCCAGATGGTTGCAAAACACTTGACCAATCATGCTCTGGCCTCTGAACAATGCTTTAGAGATAACGAAAGCAAAGTTCAAATGATTTGGTCTTGTTGTGAGACTGTAGATAAAGTCAATTCCATATAAAGTGCTGCCTAGTTGGGAGTAAAGAGACCAGAAAAACAAATACCATAGGTAGCCTGGAAACTAGAGACCCTCGAGGGACTAGTTTAGATGTAATGTCAACTGACAAGGCTGCAAGAATGCTCAGGAGCTGTAAACACATACAAAAAAAACAAACAAACCCCAGAAACAATTAAACTGAATTCTGTGCTACCATAGATGGTGTGAAGTACCAGGAATCTGAGACAGTTATCTAGTCAGTAATAGAAAACAGCAACAAAACTCAGTTACAGAAACACACTATGAGCGCCTAAGGTGTGGGCTGACAAGAATTCTACCGTTACAGAGTTGGTTATTCAGCCAGAATTATTGCAAACAGTAAGAATGGAGTTAGCCCCTAAGTTCTGCCAGTGACACCCAAGCTACACATTTCACTCCCACCTCTTAGTGTCATCTAAGTTAGTAGCATCCCCCCTCTTTCAGAAGAGCAGGGCAACTTACCAAGTGAGCAGAACTAGCTCAGGGGAAGGCAGGGCCAGGTACAAGGTGTGTTGAAGGGCCCTGTTTCCTTGAAAACCAAATTCAGAGTTGCTCCAAGGGGAACATGTCAAAGGAATCTCTCACCACATGAAACCCTGAGTGGACAGTACTGAGACTGTCAGCTGTTAGCTGCCCACCCCTTCATTGATTTTGTTAAAATGATGCAATCATTACATACCCCATCCTCTGTGCCAGTAAGTGTTACCCACAAAATCCATGAACTTCTCCAAAGAAAGATTATGTTAAGACTCTGTGAGGTACCCCTTTATCTCACCAATACATACTACTAATGTAACTTAATTCATTATTCACATTATTCATTATATCCCTTACTTACCTCTAGTAGCAAGAAACCTTTTATTTCCCTCTCATGCTGAAGCAGTCCACTATTTTTATTATGGTAAGGTATTATGATTTATGAGTAAGAACACTTAGATCTGAACAAGGAGGGTACCCTCTATATATAGATACCCCAAAGATCATAGAATCTTAGAAAATGGGACATAAAGGGACCTTGGGAGATCATCTAGTCTGTCCAGCCCACAGAAAGACCAATTGCTGTCTAAGCCATCCCAGACAAGTGTCCATCTAACCATCTCCTAAGAACTTCCAGAGATATCTGTCATGGTGGGGTCCTACAGGAGGGCTGTGATCTCCTGAAGGCCCTCCGCCTGCACCACGTCTGGCTCAAGGCACCCTCAATTCTCATCTGCCACATCTTTGATCTTAATAGGTATGATGGAAGGCTGCCTTATACCACCTTGGGCACGGCATACCAGGACCTTCATCCCTGTGATCTCCCGGACCCACCAGGATGTTCCCTCTGTATGATGGGTGCCCTCCAGGCACCCTGGCCTTAGGGCTCAAAATGTGGCTTCTACCAGCCCCTGATACCACATCCCAAGCCTGGCTGATGTCGTAGACATTGGTCAGTCAAATGTGTCACCCCTCACGGGCCTCTATGTACTTGCCCGCTCCAGGCTTGACTCCTACCGCAGGGTCTATACCCTCCCCCCCCCCACACGCAACCCACTGGTTGCTCCATCTCGAGCCTCTGACTGTCCAGCCAACTGCACTGCTACCCTCCATTCTCCAGGCCCAACCACAGCACTATCCCCCTTTGCTCTCCGGGGGGGAGGAGGTGGGGGCTGGTAACTGCAGCACCGTAGCCTTCCCAGAGGGCTACTACAGCACACGGCTGCTGCCAGAGCTCGCCACACCAGTCCCGGGCTTCTCAATACCTTCTCCTGCTTGGGGACTTGCTATGCCCACGCTGGGCTCTCTAATAATGCTGCCTCTCTCGGACTTCTCTAAATACCACCCTCCCTCAGGCTTCTCAGCAGTGCCCCTCCTGGGCTGGGGTCTACACACCCTGCAAGTTGTGACCTCGCTGGCACTAGCTGCGCCCCCACAGGCGCCTACAAGAATTCTGTACCCCCACTGGCACTGGGGTCTCCCCACCACTGGGGTAGCCCCTGAGTACGCGGCGCCCTCACTAGCACTAGGGTCCTCCCCCTCTCCCCCTCCCCCTCCCCCTCTCCCTCTC
>JAGPOW010001918.1:35037571-35050638 GCA_030014935.1 Caiman crocodilus | reverse complement strand
ATATCAAAGGAATCCCATAGAGCAAACCAGGGTGGCTGAGGTAGCCATTTGAACACGCATCTGAAATACTGTACTCTAAATATCTAATCGGATCTTGAGAAGCTTACTCACTCTCATCATCTAGAGGTAGTTGGTGTTTCCCTCTGGAGGCAGGTTACTCTTAGAGCATGCAGAGAGAGACCAGTTCAGGTTCACCTGGATGACCATATGGCTAATGGCTGCCCTTCTTCCTCAGGGCCTTTTATCCCCTCTCTGACCTCTGCAGCCTGGTCCAATCGAAGCTTGCCAAAGGAGGAGATCCCCGCCCTGAGGGATTCACCAGCAGCCTCTCAGGCTGGCACAGAGAGAGGTTTCTGGAGAGGGGCACCCATGGTGGCATTTCTGCCACAGCTCTTACCTAAGTTTTGTCTATTGTGTCATGGCCAGGGGGGCATGTCACAACCCAAATCAAGTGAGTGTCCCTAACACAATAGACCACCCCTCTGTATGATTGGCATTGTTACCACCCCTCTGTATGATTGAAATTGTTCTAAATTTGGTATGTTCTGCCTAATTAAGTATTCCTACTTGGCAAATTTTCATTGGCTACTCTAAAGGTATAAAAACCTGCGCAGTTTCCACCCAAGTTGGAGCAGAGCACATTCTGACCACATATCAGGAAAGATCTCACAGAGCTCTGAGCATGCCGTGAAAAGCTCTGAGCATGTGGCAGGTTGACTTTGGTGGACTGATCACCCACCAACGACTCCCCGTCAGCAACCTCCCAACATACCCCTTCCCTACGCGCTTTCGTTTGTACACTCGATGCGGTAACCCAAACTGTAACTACGCAAATGAGCATACAGCCTGCATTGCCGCCACCAGCAGCGTAAGTAAAATCTATTTTGAAACCAATACACTGTTCCGCCTCTCCATCCTCCAGCCCACCTGATGTCTGCTTAGTTCACTGCCATTCCCCTCGGCCGGCTCTGACCAGTTGGCCGGCTGAGACAGTAATGAAGGAAAACTTTCCAAAAATATTCTTAGCAATATGTTTTGACAACACCAAAAGTTATACAGATGAATATTTACAATACCATAAGCCAAAAACCCATTATACCAAACTAACTCAATTCCATAACATTTTGTACAATATATTTGTAATTATGATAATAATTATTCAAAATATGAGGAACAGTCTTACATGATATAAGGCGTATTTACCCCCCGGATTCCAGCTAACAAGGGGTGCTTCTCCTTTTATGGGTCTAGCTGGAAGGGCAACTTTCACCCAGGGTTTCCCTCTGGGTGGGGGTTACCTTATTTCAGAAATGCCTCCTCTGCAGGACCCAACTCCACCGGAAACTTACAGTTTTCTTCGAGGAGCCATTGACTGGGCCTCAGAGCCCTTCACTCAATCAGAAGCCCCACCAGCATGGTTTCCATAACTCCAAGATCTCCCCTCCTGGCCCAGTGCCCTGCTTTGTGCACCAAGAGTTCTTCTAGCTCTCATGGGAGGGAACCTAGCTGCTACTGGCTGGGTTTACCTAGCCTTACATCTAACCTTCCCCTTTCCCAGGCTGTGCTCTAGGCTCCAGAGCTTATTTAGTTCTTTGGCCAGGCCACACTGCAAGACTCCGGTTATCCAGCTTACGCGGGAGCTAGTCTGCTCCCAGGAGAGGTTCTCCATGTGCCAGTGTCCCGGGGCCTTTCAGACAAAAGAGCCCTGAGCCACACCCTAGGGACTCCAGGGATGGGGACCATGTATAAAAACAAAAAAACAAGAAAACTACTCACCTGCAACAGGACGCATGATGCTGCAGGAATGAGGAGTAGAGCCCGCGTGAGTTACAAGCTGCGCCTTTATCTAGCAGAAGCCGAGTGATGTCATAGATCATTACCAGCTGGTGGAAATAAGAAGGATCGCAGTGGGAGAAGTTGGGAGGCAGGAGAGGCGGTGGAGGCTTTCCACACTGCCAGTGGCCACTGCCTGTACAGTAAGGGAAGATCCAGGTAGGGAGCAGCAGCAGAGACAACAGGGTCTCCCTGCTCAGGCGACAGACACCTCAAGGCCCAAGGAATGAAGGATGCCAGGGGTGGGACATCTCAGGCGACACCAAGGGAAAGCGGCACTGCAAGCTGCACTCAGCGTTGTAAAGGGAGCAACGGCCCAGAAGAAGGGGCCATAGCAGACCCAGGGGAGATGATGGGTCATCTTCCTGAATACTCCCAGGTACCAAGTACTGGAGTGGAGGCAAAGAAACTCCCAAGGAAGGTCATCGAGGGGACCCCATCGAATCTTGACAGTGGGACCAGTGGAATGACCCAATAGGCCACCGAGACCCTTACTTTATTTTGTTTATTTTTCTTTTCCCCCTTTATGGGACAGTGACAAGGTATGCAGGCCTCATGAATTGAATCTTTTAGTCTTGAAGGGCTCCGGCTCAGGGAAACGAGTATGGCCGAGGAGTGCTGGCATTGTGGCTTCCTTCCTTTTTTTGTTTCGCGTTCCTTTTTTTGTTTCCCCCTCTCTCTGTGGGTGTCCCAGAGGGGGTAATGACCCAGTCTATGTAACTAGTAGAACTGTGGGCCACTGTAGCCATAAAACACTCAAGACAAAACCCAAGGGAGACATCGAGGCCAAGAAAATATCTACACCAGAGGGATGGTTGCCTCAAGACCTGGGGTCCTGCCTGAGGTTGGCATGAAGCTAGAGTGTAGGGGAGGTAGAGCCCTACAAACAGCCATCAAGCAGAGAACTCACCCCTGAGGGACCTCCAGCAGCTTGACCCCCACTGGTAGTACGTTCAAAGTCATGGCAGGTGAGTTTAGGGGCAGCCACCAAGGTGATATAGACCTACCTCAGGGGCCGCACGAAGCATCGGCACATCCGCTGGTCCAAGGCAGTGTGTGAATGGTTGTTTGAGGCCAGGCAAGCACAGCCAGACTGCACACTGTGTGGGCCCAAGCGGCCTCAAGCTGCTCCTTGGGCCAGCTCTCTGCGTGACAGTCTGCATACTGCTCCATCCAGCCCTCTACTGAAGATGCAGGCTTGAGCTGCCTCAAAGTGGCCCCCAGAGCCTGAGTCCCATACACCAGCCTGCACATCACTGGGGCAAGGAAGGGATCCCATGGAGGCTCTTCCCTCTCCAACATCCCTTGTCGTCTCTGCCCGGCACAACGAGCACACTGAGCTTTGATTTATACTGGATTTATACTTGATTTATAGTACCCCTGAAGTCTGCCAGACCTGCAAAGCACAGTCTTCAATCAAGTCCAGGGGCTCCTTGGCCCCCACACTGTGAGCAGGGGCAGGGCAAGCCCCTCCCGGCTGTTACCCAATTGGTAGAAATGTTCCACCAATTCGCAGTGTGCTTCTCCAAGCTGGGCTTGCCGGGCAAAAGCGGCAAGCCTGCCACATGTGGACTGCTGAAGTTATTGTAAGAATCGTCTGAGGGATAGTGAAAAAAGAGATCCCTTCCCCTGAAAGAGATTCTGGTCTTTCACTTAAAGGTGGTCTGGCAACAAATCTTTCAGGTAACCATGCAGGGCTTCAGTGACTTGAAGAATCTTCACTGAGGCAAGCAGCCTGATATACATGACCAAGCTGCTTCCTAACATTATTTTAACAGCAGTATACCTCAACAAGGTACACCAACCCAGTAATGAATAAATTCAAAGTTTAATCCACCTGTTTTTCTTCCACTCTCCTATTCTTCATTACTGCACTTTTCTTCCCTTTCATCTTAGTTCTTATCTCAGCATGCTCTTTTTTTTTCCAAGTTCCTCCCACATTCCCAATTTGATCTGATTTTCTCCCACACAGACCCAGATTCAGAGAGGGGCTTAACCATACAAGTAATATCTCATGTGTTCTGCCAAAGATTTCCACCATGCTACCTGAATACTTAATGTTAAACTGAGTTCATGTCCCACACATTCATTTTCCTCATCTTCCTCCATCTCATCCCTTTCTATGGATTTGATTCTGCTTGCATTTCCAGCAACAAGAATCATAAGCAGATCTCCAGGTTACAATGATATAAAACTGGTTTAAGTGAAAGCAGACCAGGTCCCTTAACTTTTAATGTAAAAATAACCTTATTTCCCCATCTGTATATAAATGCCAAATGTTAGTTTAACAAAGCTAACTTCTCTAATCCCTTATACTGATGCAATAAGTTACATTCTTTCAGCCATACAGTAAGTCAAATATAGTGTGCAAGATTTAAAAGATTTTATAGAGTATCTTTTAATTACTTTATCATACCATTCTAATTTTTTTAGAAAAAAAAATTGTGCTACCAGTTTAGCTTCTCCACCATAAAGAAAAGTTTTCTAGGCCAAATATCACTAGCGGTAAACAATAGCAGAAATTGTGAAATGGCATATACCTCCTCTGCCAGGCATCATGATGAACTTTTACCTACATAATTCAGAACATGTCAGAAGCCAGCAGAAAATAATTTGCTTCAATGAGACCTCGAAGATCTTTTTGTTCTTGGTAGCTACTTCTTAGCAGCCATCAGCTCTTCTGTTAAACCAGACATCAAAGGTCTGAAATTCCACAATGACTTTTGATGTTACTGCAAGTTTTGCAGTTAAAGTTGAAGACTTGTCACATGAGTTGATGCCAATTAGAAGGCAAAAAAGAAAAAAAAAAAGAAAGCCCACACGTGCAGGCATATGTTCATTATTAAAACAACAGCTCCACAAATGCATATTCTTCCTTTTGAATGTTTGGCTTATTTTATGAGAAAATAAAGATTAAAAAATTGGTTCCAGTTTTCCAGGTAAACTGCTTGAAAGAAAACAATAAACATCAATGGTCTCTTTGCTTGTATGTGTAATCTTTTCATCTTGTAGGTCTCCATTTTCAGCTAAGAAGCACTGGTACATTCTTTAGTTTAACCTCACTCACCCTTTTCATCTTTCTGTTACGGATAACTTTTCCATTTCAAACAGCAGAGCCCTGTTTTTCTACTTTTTGTACCATGATAGGTTGGCTTGCCCTGATTCAGAGAAGCACAAAATGAGTTCCCCTATAATTTAAAGCATAAAAAATAACATCAGAAAGATTAAAAAGATTTGCCCTAAACTTGCAATTTCCCAGGCATCTTTTACCTTGCCTTTTATGTAAGGATTTGGCATGCATCTGTTTATCCACTAATAGATGAAGGGCCCAGTCTCAGCTGAAGTAAATTGGAATAGCTCCACTCAAGTCATTCTCTAAATGTTTATGCAAACAAAGCTTCATTGGCCTGAAGTTTCTGAGAATAAAAGACAGCACCAAGAGGCAGCAAATCCAAGGCTGTAAGAATAAAGTGAACCGCAAAACAGAAATGAAAACTGAGCAAAGCACAAATGTATGTTCTTACTAGGCTGCAAGGGCAAGTTGCCCAGAACTAAGTATTAACTACTACAGTTAACTGCTTTGAGGGAGATTTCCCAAGGAAAACAGGGGAGTTAGACACCCAGATCCTACTAGCTTTCTAATAGAGCTCCTTGGGATTTTTTGATGAAACAGGTTTTGTTTGTTTTTTAATCAGGAAATGCTGGTTTATTGAACCTGAAATGTGTCATGGAAATGAATTGGTTCTGATGAAGTTCCACAAAGGCATAGAGAAATTTCCATTGGAAACACACCTGCATTCCTGCTAGCTCACCTGGCAGTCTACCAGGGACTCATATTTCCAGGATCAAGGCATATGAGACAACACTGCAAGTGGCCTCAGAATCAAGAATCTTACAGGATCCCTGCCATGAAGCCAGGTGCCTGAGCACCCTGGGAACTCCAGCAGTCTAGTAGGGGCTCTCCATGCCGATTCTGAGAGCCCTGAGAACCCCACCGGACACCCCTGGACATCCTGGTGGCAGACTCTAGGCAGCCATGGGAAGAAGACCTCGCCGATTCCAGACTGCATCTGACTGTACAAGAGCATCTCTGGAAGTTTCAATGAGTCAAAGTAGTGCAACTAGTCCTGAGGAAACCAGGCTAAATATTAATCCATTTTACAGGGTGGAGGGATGGGGAGAGGATGAAGGGGAAAGGAGAGAAAATGAACTGCAATTTTTTAATTTTTTCCAAAATTAACATTTTTCAAAATCTCCTTTCTACGCCATTTTTTCTGTGCTTTCTAATTCAGAACAGTAACATCTTTTACAAAGTACCAAAATTGCTGATGTTCTGATTTCAAGCCACCCAGCTTTCTAAGGCTCTTGAAAGTCACCTCACCCCAGAACTGCCTTGGTAACTCTTCCTCTTCACTGTCTATTGTTGAATAAGACAAGGAAGTGCTCACAGCTATCTATCAAATCCCAAACTGCTCAAGCCTTCTCTGTTACCATCATAGTCAATACACAAGCATTTGTTAGAATAGATTTTTGTTGACAGAACAAATGTCTGTTCACCAGTAATTTTTTTTAAGAAACCTTTTGTCTCAAATAACATCTGAAAAGTCATAAAGGAAGAAGAAAAAGGAAAGAAACATTCACATGGTTCTACTGGTCTGTATAACCCTTCCACCTTAGCTTTTCAATTGAATCAAATATAGCACAGAGTATTAATTACGGTCTTTAACAGGAATGTGTCAGGCTTCTGATAGAAGCAGCAGTAAGCTGTGAGACAGTTAGGCCCGCACTGCCCACCTATCACTCAGAGTGGAAGAGTCTTTGATAAGTAAGGGTGGGCTCATTTAAATCAAGTCTCCAGGCAAAGACAGAAGAAAAGCAACTAGCCTCCACAGCAACTTCTCTCAAACTCTTTCTGATGACTAATTTATTCACAAGTTATATTTTTTCTATTTAGGCACTTTTACCTCTTTTTGGCAAGTTTACGGCAGTGTTAATTAGGCCAGGCAGAGTGCTGCACTAATTTAACATGCTCTTTCTGACACCAAAATTAGTTCATTCAGAGCTAGCTCTGGCATCTCTGCATGGCACTACATAATTCCACATAGACATACTTTTAGCTGCTGAGCAGTTCTGGAAATCTGACTATCTGTTATGCACCCATATAGAAGGTGCCTTGTTTGGGATATATATATTTGCCTGTATTTCTTCTTTGGAATGCTGGTCATTTTACTTCTTACTTCTAGGTGTAGTGGCCTTGCTGTAAAGCCAGACAAATGTTAATTATCTTAGTGTTGTTCAGTTTAGTAGAACAGTCACACCTGAAGGCGAAAAACTATCTCCAACTCCTGCACCTGCACAACTATAACTTGCCACTAGATGCTTGGTGAACAGAGACAGGACTAGGACCTAGGGGCAGAACTGGCTTACTGCTTCCTCTGGGCAGAACAAGTGCCACAGCCCTGGAGCACTCAGTAGACACGGTATTTCCCACTACATTTCAGACTGGCACCACTGCATCTCTGTGCACCCTGACTCAGGAGGAGCCACTGCTTCCTGGGATACTAGAGGACTTCAACTTGGGTAGAATAGCTATAGGGAGTAGCCACACCTTAGTGGAACAGGAGCAAAATTAGGCAGATTAGAGATAATCCTGTCCTTGAGTGGAATAATTTTAAATTGAATATAAGCCACATAAAAGTATTAATAGGTAAAAATCCAAGGATTAAGAGCTCCAGAAGATGCTTAAAATTACTATGCAACAAGGCCCTAAAATGACACCTAAATTTGCCACCTATGGAGGCTTGGGTTCAAACCATGGTGTACATATCTAATCTCCCAATAACATTTGCTGGCTTCACATGACCAGTAATCACTTCCTGAAGACAAACAGAATAGCCAGTATGTCATAAAACGTTAAGGTTAAGCTGCTTTGAAAAAACCTTTCCTTTAATTTTAGCAAGTTCCCCCAGTTTTGTAGCCAGTGTTATTAATTCTTTCATAGATGCTGTGTCCCTGCAGTAGACAATTTTGGAAGTATAGGCAAGGGGTGGGAAACATTTCTATTAGCATTGTTGCAGCATGTGCTGCATGGTATTTTACACACACATGCACGCATGCACACACAAACCTGTGCCAAGGCAATTTACAGCTGAAATCTTGGACCTTCAATATATTCTCAGTCAAGTTAGACATGTGCTAAAAGTGCCAGGTTTAACAAGAACACTATGTGAAACTGTAAACTTAAACATACAGATGATAATTAGACCGAGTAGAACAGCATAAATTATATTGTCTAATATATTTTAAGCAAATATTAGTAAAATAATTCCTTTAGAATAAAATATTCACCCATTAGCAGAACAGCTGAAAGAAGTTTGAAAAAGCTAATTGATCTTTTAATATAATAAATATTCAGTTAAAATCCAAAACAACTATGATCAACACAACTGTTTTAAGACATAGCATATTATCTGTAGATAAGCTTGCTTGTTGCCTAACGTTCTCTGATAGTTATCCATCTACTTCCCAACAGGTGACTTTCAGAAACCAGTTTGAAGCATTTTCTTCTTTGGAAGTGCTTTGGTACTATGTGCAAAGTGATCCTGTAGCTAAGAATAACTTTCCAAAGAAAATCAATGCACTCTCATTGTGAAATGCCATAAATGCTGTTTTTAAAAGACTGTATGCTATTTCTCATTTATTTAAATAGTAGTTCTATCAATTTTGTGGCATTCTACTATTTGTGAGTGCTTTCCAAAATGCTTCTAAGAGCATGTGAACTCCTTACGGACCTTGAGCAGTTTTGCTAATTCGTCAGGAAGACACTAAATTGGAGCACTTGGTATATAAAATTAGATCCCATGTCCTATTTAACACAGGTGTCTGTTCCAACAGAATAAAGAAGTGATATTCTTTTCACTAGCTAGTGTCAGTTATTAGGCAGCAGCTATGGCCTTTGGGCTCACTGAAATATTTCAGTTATAAGAATCAGTTAAAAGCAAAAAGGCATTTGCACCAAATGTTGCTCATTCATTCAGTTGACTTCAGCAGCATTAAGCTGACTTAAAATGAAAGCAGAGTTTGGGCCCTCAACTTAGATTTTTGTCTCTCTGGGGCAAGAACAGTCTCTATGTTCTGCATCTGTTTAGTTCCTCACACAATGGACCTCTGGTCCATGACTGAGGCTTTACAGTTCTTTCACTGTAACTATAATAAATCAGTAAGAGCAGTTGCTCTGTAGAGCTATAAAATGTGAATGATGTCATAAGAAAAATATCTCTCTTGCAATATTTATATTTCATTTATCCACATACATACAATAGTCAAGGATCTGATCTTGGTTACAGAGGTATGATTTTGGACTAATTTCACTGAAACTACTGGAAAAAAATTTGACTTACACCTATATAAATTAGATTACAGGCCCTTCACACACATGATTTAAAATACATTTGACACACTTATAGAGGATACATTTAACATGAAATTTAAAATAAAATAAAATTTACTTCTAGATTTCAGAATATCACAGATAGAGCTAAGGATGCTGATGCAAGATACCTCTGGGATCATGATTACCAATGCAAGAAAAAAACAAAAGAATCAAATGAAACATCCCATGGGAACAAGCTCCATGTCATACAAAAATGGAGCCATTTTTTTGAATCACGTAGATAAGTTCTCATTAGTGAAATAAGTACAAACAAAAACATGTGCCATGGCTGCCTTTGTCCTTGCATTTCACCAATCAATCCACAAGTGTCAAAAATTATCAGAAAGATTATATAGCATACATCATATTGATACCAACATGGGTCATCGGCTGTGTTGGACTCTTCAGATGCACTGTGCAGACTTCTGCAATTGATCTAATTGTGAGACTAATAGCAATAGAAAGTTGCCATCATTTGTGCTATTCCTTCCTTCCAAGTAGCACAACCCAGGTGCTCAAGAAAGAGATTAATGTCGGATTCAATAGAATGAATGTTCCTATTAAATGGTAAAATATATCAAGAGCATTAAATGGATGTGGTATACAAATGCAAACACTAAAGAAGCTTAGTGTGTGTTTTAAAATGCTGCACTTGGAAATAATCTTTCTCTAGCCACTTAGTAGATACTTTTGTGCGTATATTTGTTTCTAATAAACCAATTAATGCTGTTATTGAAGCCGTCAGCCAATGTTGTGCTTTTCCTAACTGACATCCACTGAAGTCTCATAATGAGAATTCCTTCCTTCCATTTTCATATTACATATGTTAGAAAGTCTTTGAAGAATCATTTCCTATTTTAAGATGCCTTTCATGGCTTTCTCTAAGTTTTACTTCATATGCAAAACCAGGAGCCTCGTTATGGCTAGACTGATGACATGGCCAAATGTGCAGGTTAAGTGTGACATAGATATGTGGTTTACATGACTTAGTGGTAAACTGTGATATGCCCATATCCTGGTGTATTTGAAAGGAAGAACATGAAAGAAACCTCATACCCAGAATATTTTCAGTTAAGAACTACACCCCTCTGCTCAAGCAACTGCTTGATTTTAGGCATTCCCATGTATACCAGTGTCCTAGAAAAATCAGGGAGGCACTCTCCACACAATTGCTCCACATCAGTCTGCCAATCTGCTCCCACTTTCTGAGGCCCTGCAATGGGCCCCTGCTGCCACCAGGGGAAGCTCCAGGCTTCAGCTGCAGCTGCCAGCCCCCTTGAAAAGGCAGCCCCACTCACTGCTGTCTGGGCAGCTACTTCCCTGGCCAAGAGAAACGTGCACAGTACAGGGACAGCACGCAGCAGTGCTCTGCCTCCCTGTGCCATGGCTGCTCCTGCCCCTGGCAGTGACGACTGGCACCCCATGCTTCTGCTGGCCACTGTGCTGGTCCTGGCAGCCCACTGTGCCAACTGCTACCTGCCCAACAGCCATCTCACCCTTCCCAGGTCCCCCATGTGCAGCAATCACACCACAATCCATGTCAGGACCACCACCACTCACCTGTCTCCTTGATGCAATCTGTCTCACTAGATCCCACCACAGGGCTCCATAATGCCACTGCTGAGGACACCCTCACCCTCCTGGTACTCCAGCTCCACCAGCTCTAGGTTCGTCAGGCCAGCCAGAACTGGTGACAGCACATCATCCAGCACACCTGGAAGGATGAGCAGTAGCTAGAGGCCTTCAGAATAATGGGGGCCAACTTCTGGGATTTCTAGAGCACTTCCAGCTGCACCTGGAGCATCAGGGCACCAAGATCCAGCCGCCCTTCCCCACCAATACCTAACTCCCTGCTCAAGTTGGCCACACCTGCCAGCTTGCACTTCATCGGCCACCTGTTTGGTATGGGCAAGGCCACCACCAGGGAAGCCATCCTGGAGGTGTGCAACAATCTTCAGAACATGCTGGGGAACACCAGGCTCCATGTGCACAACCCCATGGTGGTGGTGACAGGGTTCCATACCCTGGGATTCCCCCTCTGCATCAGGGCCCTGGACAGGACCCATATCCCTGTCACCTGCCTGCCCCACAGAGACCAGCCCTACCACAGTCAGAGGGGCTTTCATTCCGTGGTCCTCCAGACCATTGTGGACCACTGTGGGGCCTTCATGCATGTGACCATCAGCTGAATGGGCAACACCCACACCAACCATGTCTTCAGGAACTCCATCTTGCTGGGCCTGGTAGAGAGTGGGCACTTCGCACCAGGCGTGCTGGATCTGCAGCTGGGAACCATGGCGGTCCTGTCCCTCTTCATCGGAAACTCCGCCTACCCACTCCTACCCTGGCTCATGTGGCCTTAAACCAGCCACTGCATGGATGGGTACAAACCATTCAGGAAGGACAGGTAGGGGAGAAGAGGGGAAGGAGTTGCACTTTATGTAAAACATCCATATGATTTCTCAGAGCTCCTGTCTGAAGCTAGAAATAGGCCTGTTGAGAGTCTGAGTTAGGGTAGAGATAATACCAACAAGGGAAATGTAATAGTGAGGGGCTGCTATACACCACCAGGCCAGGAGGAAGTGGTGGATGAGGCTTTTTTCAAATAGCTAGCAGAAGTTTCCTGGTCACAGGCCCTGGTTCTCATGGGGAACTTCAATCACCCTGATATCTTCTGGGTGAGCAATACAGCAATCTGCTGGCAATCCAGGAAGTTTTTGGAGCGGACAAATTCCTGGTGCAAGTTTTGGAGTGGCCAACTAGGGGCCATGCTCTTCTTGACCTGCTGCTCACAAACAAGGAAGAATTAGTGGGGAATGTAGTAGTGTATGGCAGCTTGGGCAGCAGTGGCCATAAGATGATTGAATTCAGGATCCTGAGGAAAGGTAGGATGGAGAGCAGCAGAGTAAAGAGTCAAGCCCAGGACCCTGGACTTCAGAAAAGCAAACTTCAACTCACTCACAAAACTCACGTGCAGAATCCCCTGGGAAGCCAGACTGAGGGGGAGAGGAGTCCCGGAGAGCAGTCTGTACTTCAGAGAAGCCTTACTGACAGTGCAGGAACAAACTATCCCAATGTACAGGAATACTAGCAAATATGACAGAAGACCAGCTTGGTTTAGCAGGGAATTATTCAGTAAACTAAATCACAAAAAGGAACCTTATAAGAGGTGGAAACCTGGACAAACAACTAGGGAAGAATATAAGAGCATTGCTCAGGCATGCAAGGATGAAGTCAGTAAGGCCAAAACACAATAGGAGTTGCAGCTAGCAAGGGATGTGAAGGGTAACAAGAAGGGTTTCTACAAGCATGTCAGTAGCAGGTGGAGGATCAGGGAAAATGTGGTCCCTTACTGAATGGGGGAGGCAACCTTGTGGCAGAGGATGCAGAAAAAGCTGAAGTGCTCAGTGCCTTTTTTGCCTCAGACTTCACAGCCAAGGTCAGCTCCCAAGTCAGCTTCACCTCTGTCCCTAGAAAAATCAAGTAATCCATGTCTAAGCATTTAGAGGAGAAAAAGGTGATTAGGAACAGCCAGCATGGATGCACCAGGGGCAAGTCATGCCTGATCAACCTGTTTGCCTTCTGTGATGAGATGACTGGCTCTGTGGATTCATAGATGCTAGGGTTGGAAGGGACCTCAATAGATCATCGAGTCCGACCCCCTGCATAGGCAGGAAAGAGTGCTGGGTTTAGATGACCCCGACTAGATGCTTATCTAACCTCCTCTTGAAGACCCCCAGGGTAGGGGAGAGCACCACCTCCCTTGGGAGCCCATTCTAGACCTTGGCCACTCTAACTGTGA
>JAGPOW010001918.1:35014841-35033367 GCA_030014935.1 Caiman crocodilus | reverse complement strand
ACTTGGCTGAGGTCCTGTGACCCTGGCACTCGTTCCTGCCATTGGCGGGGGGTCAGACTAGATGGCCTGCTCTAGGCCCCTTCTGACCCTAGAAACTATTAAATTTCTCTATTGTAATCTCTTCCTTAGCTGCCTAACCCAACATTAATCTTACCACCAGAGTCATCATGTTATCATGTAACACAGTTATATGAAAATTTAGTTGTGCAGCAGTTACAGTACAATTATTTAGTTCCACTCAATGTGAAGTCCTGCATTAATAGGTTTTGTAAACAATTAAGTCTCTTAATTCTGATCACATGAGAAACTTCTAAAACAATATCACAATATAGATTTCCTAATAAATATTGTATATAAGGCAAAACACATTCTATCTCTTGTACTGGAGAATGTTTCATAGATGATAGGGGAGAGCACCACCTCCCTTGGGAGCCCATTCCAGACCTTGGCCACTCTAACTGTGAAGAAGTTCTTCCTAATGTCCAGTCTAAATCTGCTCTCAGCTAGTTTGGGGCCATTATTTCTTGCAACTCCCAGGGGCGCCTTGGTGAATAAAACCTCAGCAATTCCCTTAATGTTAATAAAGTGGGAATGTGAATGCAACTATGTTGCATTCTTTTATTCCAGGGGTGGGCAAAATATGACCTGTGGGCCAGATTTGACCCATTAAGCCATTCTATCTGGCCCATAGGGCCCCTAAAAATGAAAAAAAATAATATTTATCTGCCCCTGGCTGTCTATCAAAGATGACAGGAGCCAGCAGCAGGACTAAGCAGACATAGCAGGCCCCCACCCACCCAGTCCCAGCTCCAGCCTCCACCACCTCAAGCCAGAAGCCTCTGCTAGCCCTGCAACCCTAGGGCTCTTCCTGCCTCCCTGCACCAGAGAGGGACATTCAGATAAGGAGGGGAGGAGGGAGGCAGAGAAGGACCATAGGTGATCACCCCAATCCTCAAGGCTGGGCCAGGATGGCTCCTGCAGTCCTGGCACTGCAGCCAGGAACCATGTGGTGCCAGAGCAGCCAGTGGGAAGTGGGGAGTGGGGAAATGGTTGTGGAAGGTGGGAGAAAGAGGCAGCGAGCAGGTGCTGTGCACAGCAATAGCTGGGTGGGAGTGCAGAGCCAGCACCAATGCACCAGGGCCAATGCCAGAGGGGGCCCAGGCTGGCAGGGGCTCTATGGAGCCTGGCTGGCTCCCCCCTCACCCTCTTGGTGCAGCCCATCCCAGCTCCATAGAGCTTCTGCCAGCCTGCGCCCTGCCCTGGGCCCAGTGCACTGGCATGGACCCCATTCTCCTGCCCAGATGTCACTGCACTCTGCATGCCCACTCACTGACACTCCCCTGCATCCTGCTGCAGCCATTTCCCTGCTTTCCTGCCTGCAGCTGCTGCCACTCCAGTACCGCAGGGTTCTTGGCTGCAACCAAGCTGCAGGACTCAGCAGAAGCCAGCCTGGCCCCTGTGATTCTCACCTCGCTCCAAGCAGCGCTGGCTGGGTCAGTCCAGTTCCTGCTGCATCCTGTGGTCTCAGCCATGTAGCCAGACATGGTGCCAGAGTGGCAAGCAGAGGGGCGGGGGGGAGGAAGTGGCAAGAGAAGGGCAAGATTGGCTGATGGAAGGGGAAGTGGCAGTGAGCAGGAGCATGGGGCCTGTGCTGGTGCCCCAGGGCCATGAGCAGCAGAAGTGCAAAGCCCAGGCTTGGGGGAGCACTGGTGGGGCTTCTGCCTGCTGCAGGGGAGATGGGGGGCAGGTAAGCTGTGGGAAAACCCTTTCTCTCCATGCATGCCACAACCCTCCCCAGCCACTCTCCCCACACACACACCCCTACACATCCACACCCCCCATATGCTCCCCCACCCCACACACACCCATGCCTATCCATCCAACACCCACACCCTCCCCCACACCCCACATCCTCCCACAATAAACCAGAGTAAGACTTCATTTTAAGCTATTATACTATAACCTTTATGTACACTACATGAACACATGTAAATCAGGACAAAAATATTTTTTGAAATGAAATTAATGAATATTGTTGTACATGTTTGATTTTTAGAATATAATTTGTTATTTTTCTGGGTCTGAGATGGCAAAACTGAAAGGAGTACTTCTGGGGGCAAGGGGAGGTACTTCTGGTGGCAAAGGTTAGGGGGCAGGACTTCTGGTCCTAAGATGGTGACCAGGGGTGGATCACCTGTCAAGGGGTAGGACTACCCTTGTCGCCCTCAATGCTTTGGCAAAACTAGGGATGTGGCCCTCCACCCAAAATAACTGCCCACCCCTGTTTTATTAACTAGCAAATGTTGTCATTTGTACTGTTATACAAGCATAAAATTCACCTCAGTCATTAAAAAAAAAATCTTGAAAACCATAATGATAATGAAACTTTCACTTGAACATAGTACCATATGCAGCTATAGTTCCTTGCATAGCAGAAAATCCTTTCTAAAGAATGTTAGACTAGGGTGAAAGTATGATATCTGTATTTAGTCATTTCTTTTCTCAGGAAAACTTGATTAGGATGAAATATCTAATGAGAGTAAACTAATGGGTCGGACTAGATGATCTCCTCAGGTCTCTTCCGACCCTATGAAACTAACTAACTAACTAACTATAATGCCTTTGCTGACAACCACGTATTATTTATTATTAAATTTCACCACCTGGGTTCCTTCTGAATCTTTAATTGATCCTGATTCTCAGTGAGGATTTTTCCATCCACCCCTGGCTAGATGTCAGTAATATTTTATCTTAAATATAGACCATGTATCCTAAAAATATTGTAATACATTCTAGAGCTATCAACAAGGACCACTTTGAAACTTAATCTACTATCAAATGCTTTACCCTGTTTAATTAAAAGTTGTATCAACAATTTTGTACCTATTCTCTGTAGATTTCAATATCTATCCATTTTGTTCAAGCAAATGATTTGAGGTTATAAAATCTACTCAAGCATACTCAGAATAACACTTTGTATTCTCACACACAACTATCAAGCACAAAATTACAAACACTAAGAACACCCTGCAACATGCCATGGTCAAAAGCAGGAGAGAAAAGGGCACATGACAATGTCCTGCCACTGCAATGACAGGGAAAACAGGGCTGTTTAATACACGTTCAGAGGATCCTATGAAAAGGACTACATACCATGCTGCACAGGAAGATCAGGCTATGATATCTGTTTGTTACGCAAATTTAAACTTATTTTTTAATTTGTTAGCCTTGTAATCCAAGTCTAAAGGTTTTAACCTTCAGTTACTAATTAAATGAAACAGTGAAATCATAAACAAAAACATAATAAAACTACTATCAAGTAAAAAATAAGACATAACAGAAGAAGATAAAGCAATTGTTTGAAATTTCCCATGAAAAACTTTGAATCAGAATTGAAATGTCCCTGTGAAAAAGCTGTCCTGAAATAGAACTTCAGTTCCTCGTAAGAAAATCTTTCACAAGAAAAAAAAAAGAAAAGATAAACAAAACTATGCTCAGCCATGTTGCTCACATTCAATAGTACCTCACTTTGTAAGTAACCCCAGTAAATTTGGAGGATCTAATTGCAGAGAAAAGTATTATAAGTGGAGGTGGTAGAATCAGCTAAAACGGTAGGGATAGACATTACACATAAACCAGTTTGAGTGATCAGAAACTGGTTTAAACCTGTAACAGAACTTAAGTTCAGTGCACATAAACCAGTTTCAAAATGCCTGAAACTGGTTTAAAATAAACCTGATTATATGTAGTATCAGACTTAACTGATTTGGGTCAAACTGGTTTATGAATGTCTGTCCCAGACCCCTTTCTGATTTAAGTTAAACCAGAGTCCCCCAGCATCCCAGATGCTTTGCAGCCTTGGGATAAGCTGGGTTGGGCTGTGCTGTGCTGTGCTCTCTACTCCAGAGAATAGCACTGGCCCCGCCCTCTGCTCCCTAGCCAGCGCTCCGGCAGAGACTGCAGGCACAGCAGGGTCTGCCTGGTTTCCCCATAACCCCCCCCCACCACCCTCTTAGCTGTTTGCTGCTCAAACAGGATCTCTGCCTCCCTCCCACCCATCTCCCACAGAATGGATCCCAGCTCCATGGACCTTAGGCATGTGGTATGCTAGCTAATGCTGAGAGGTGTCTGTATGTGTGTGCCTCCATTTCCACTAGGACAAGAAGACAGAACATTGTCCACTCAGGGCATTTTGGAGCTAATCAACAGGTCAGCTGGTAATGTACCTCCATTCCTTCCTTAGAAAAAAGCTGTTTAAGAAGAGCTTGAGCTAATAAGAGAGGATTCTGTTTTGTTAATGGGCTGACAAATGCTGTGTTATCAGCTCCCTGCTGGTTCCCTCACCTGTCACGTTTGCAGACAGTAGGAAGAAGCAGGGAGAGGGAGATTAAAAGCTTAGTGTCATCAACAGATAGATGCATGCACTGAGCACACCCTCTTTGCCTCAGAGTGCTAGCTGTGGTCTGGCAACACTCCCACCCCTTGAGCAGAGAGTGGGGAAAACCCTGGGACTGTGCAGAAGGGTAGGGTTTTAAACCCCTCCCTAATCAAAGCATTCTGCTGAGGCCTGGCCACACCTCCTCAGCTCAGCACTATGGAAGGGAAGAGAGGGCTACTCTAGCACCCCTGGCTTCCAGCCTGAGCCACTGCAGACATATGCTAGCATCTGTTTGGCCCAGAGTGAATGTCTGTGTAGTTGCAAACTGGTTCAACCTAGGCAGGTTAGACTAACCTGCAAAGACTGAATCAATTTAGGCTCCAGCTTTTTGAATGTCTGTCCCTAGCCCAAGTGATGAATTCAGAAGAAACTTTTTCCTTGTGCTTCAAGGTATACAGCTAGTATCTCATGTGTACCAAGAACAAAATAGAGGAATTATTTCATCATCTACAACTGCCTCTATTATAGTGTAAATGGCCTCCCAGGGGCCATTTGCCTTTGCTGCAGGGAAGGGCGGAGGAGCAGAGCAGCCTGTGTTCCTCCAAGGCCTTCCCCCACCAGAAGCTGCCCTGGGCAGCCCAGGCCTGAAACCCTGCCAGGCTGGGAATTGGCTTTGGTCCCACAGTTCCGCCGTCCCGTCTCACGCATTGGCTGGGCCCCTGCTGTGCCTGCCCAAGCACTGCCAAGACTTTGGGCAGCAGTGTTGCTGGTGTGGGCAAGGCTTGGGGAAGCAGTGGCATAGGTGGCCCCTTGGTCTGTGTGAGAACACTGGCTACATCAGTTTGGTCACATATTTTAACACAGCTGTCAAATATGTTCTGCGGCTGCCTTCAAATGGTGGTCATAGTAAACAGAAGGGGGGCCCCAGCTGTTGGGATGGTTGGTCCAGGACACCATTTGCTGTAGTTTGTCACTAGCTGAGCACAGGTGGGGGGTTATGCCAGCTTTGCCTTATTTCAGGCTTGTCCAACATATGGTCCATGGGGTGATAAAATATGAATATGGCTCACCAGCCCACTGGATGATAAAAAGTTCATGATCCAGCCCCACATTCAAAAAGGTTGGACACCCTTGGTGTAAAGTATTTGCCTACTCCATTCTTTGGAGCACCCTGCTTCTCTGTGACTAGAGCACTGGGTTGGCACTGAAGAGTTAAGCATGCCACTTCACTAAGAAACCTCTCACTTCAGCTTACAGCATAGGAAAATAGCTAAATAAATTGTATATAATTTTCACCTCTGCTAGAAAGAAACTCCACCAACACTATCACCACCAAATATACAAAGTTCATGGATTTTGGAAATATGCCTTTCCTCTGAAGTCATCTTTATATACTAGTCAATAAGAAATTAATCATAGTCTCAGTCTCTCTAGTGTGTTAACACTCTATCTGCTATTCTAATGAATGTGATAGGAAAGACCCACTCCACATGTTGAAGCTGGGCTACTTTGCAAAAGAGAATTCAAGATTAATTGGGCTAGAGAGGGAACAAGCAATAGTATTGTTTTAAAATCAATTATATCACTCTAAAATGAAAGGGATTTACTTCTCATAAGTGCATTAGCTGGGGCTGAGATGAGGTGGGCACTAAAGCACATGTTTGACAGCCCAGAGATTGCAAGTTTAAGGCTACAGCAGAAACACTCATGGCACAGCCTTGTCAGATTCCAATGAATCTGTGAATTCTGCTAAACACATTGTCCCACAGGTATTTAAAAAAGGAAAGAACTTGCATTAGCTGATTTGCTGTAACTGCTTCTTCTGACCACATCTATCAGGCAGTAAATTCAGTAATTTGCTCCTGAATGAAACAGGTGATCACTTATTATGGTTTAGTTTCCATTTACCATGGGATACAGCAGACACATGAAATGGCAGGAGCAGATTCCAATTAACTGCAGTAAGCCTCCTCTCTTCCTCCTCCTTTTAAGTCAGTATGATTGTTTCCTCTCTCCATGCCCTTTATAAGCTAGTGTTTAGGTTGCTGAGGTGTGGGGTACAAATGTGGGTTCAATCCCTGCTCCAGAGATTGCTTCAACATTTTAAACAATGGCAATTTCATGGAAAATGCAATCAATTTAAGTCCCACAATGTTCATCAAAAGCATGCTCCTTCCTCTTCCATCCACAAATATTTTATAAGGGGATTTGTACCAGGAAAAATCTTCAGTATTCCAGAACTTAGAAGCTTCCCATGATCTGTGAAATGGCATTTGCCATGTAAAGGCCTAGGCACAACAGCTAAACAAAACCAAAATTCTTATGCACACCAGGACTCAGGCACCCAGGTGGAGTGTCTATATGCTTGTTCCTTGATTATGAGATGGGTAAATCTGCATGTAAAATGATCTTATGAAGTTCTACCAGAAAGTATTTTAAAAGCCTTTAAGTGATTACAGATGCTGCCTCTATTTTGCTCTTACTGAGAACAGCCAAGACTGATGACACAGTAGTTCAAAATGTTTTCCACAAACAACTTGAAGAATATACAAAGTTGTCATGAATATACCACGTCACTGGAGATTTAGAAATTGTTTTCTTCAAGTTACTCTGCATTGCCAGCTCAAGGTCAGCTTCTGCAAGCAATTTCTTCAGCCATTTTTAAGGTGAAGAAATTTTAGGTAAGGTGAAATCTTCAGCCATAAGAGCAGGTATTATCCATAAATCTGATTAGTTTCAGGAATCAGTGATGATAAGATATGATACCAGTGGTGAGAGTACACACAACACAATTTTACTTAAAATAATCTGGCATCTGTGTCCACCTATGTTAGAGCAGCCCAGTTTGCATGGGCAACTGGTGCCTCTTGAGTCAGGGAGGGCTCTGATCAGGGAGGGCTCAGTCAGGGAGAGCTTTTGCTGGTGGTACTGCTCCTCAGCTGCCACTTGCAGACTATAGGGAGCATGGCCTGATGGGTACACCACTTCCAGACTACCCATCATCACTGCCTGTTTGGACACATGATGAGCACTTCATGCTCATGACTTCATTTGTTCATGGGCAGAATGAGTTCCAGGAATCTTTTAAAAAAGGAAAAAATAAAAAAGACTTACCAAATCAGAATATCCTGTATATGTCTACATGTATCTCAGACACTCCCCAAGTTTAAATAATTACACAGAATACAAAAGAGTAGAGAATAAGATCAGTAGATTTTCAAAGACACTCAAAACTTCCCAAAATCAGCCCCTTAATGAGTGTGCAGGGGAGGTGGTATTTTTATGTGGCAGGTACAGCTTTTTGTATTTAATTATGGTCATTTAGTCTCCATCTCTCTCAACACTGCCTGTTGTAAATGTAAAAGACATTTTAAAAACAAAACAAGAAAAACTTAACAAATTGAAGGTTTGACAGGAAGGTTCCCAGAGATTTTTGCAATGGCTAACTTATTATAGAACATCATATAATTTAATTGGAGCAAATTATAGTTATGTTGTTGCACCATTTAAAGTTTGTCTGCTTTTTTTCTGGTCCAGGTTGTTCTGGTTTTTAAATCAGCAGCTTTTGTCTTCCTATTGGCAAAATACAGGCTTCCTATTGGCAAAATATGGGTTTCTATACTCTTCCCTTCAACACTGTATAGTTATTTGTAACTATTTGCACAATCAGTTTCTTACACTACACTTTTAGGGGTTCTGCTGTTTTTTATACATTAGTATATAAAGTAAAAAAAATATGAAACTAAAATGAATCTGTCTCTGGAAATATAGTTCATTCGTTTATCATTATAAATCAGGTAGTATTAACTGTGTTTAATTTTAAAATGTTCTAGCAGCCCAAGATGAATTAGGTTAAGCAAGTTCATTTGCAGGAAGGGGATTTGGAACACTGGAAAAAGTTTCCATCAGAACAAGTGTATCCAGAGCCAGGGCTTTGGTGCTGCTGGAACTATGCTTCAGCAAACCCAGTCATCGTGGTCACAGGTAGGGCTCATTCCAGTGTGGTGGAGCTTTGCCTGCAGTGCTGCTGTGGCTTCCAGTGCTCCAGCTCTCCCTGGAGCATTGGCTGATGCCAGGGAAAGCTCCACCACGAAGACCAGACCCCCAGAATTCTGGCACAGTAACACCCAGACACCCATCAACATACTCATACCCACACACACTGTTCTTGCAAGGTCCCTCACACATGGATGACTGCATGCACACACTCTGTGTCCCTACCCCTTTTGTATACCTGTCTTGGTCCAGGTACAAGGGAGCATGGCTTGGGGTTCAGGGTTGGGTGCTCACAGGTGGGGTTCCTCCACCTGCTCAGGGTGGCGGGGTTGACAGCTTTATAGACCTGAGGCTGTGGAGAGGGGCTGGGTTTTCCCCACCCCTCATCTGTCAGGGGGAGTGGTCTGTGTGTCTCAGGCTACAGCAGTAGAATGGGGCCCAAGTCAAATTGTCTCCTGGGGGTGGGGAGGGTGAAATGAGTTGAGCAATGCATGCTGGGATGCTGGAGGATAGCATGAAAGATTCTGTTAGGGAGGTATGTGTACAAGCAGTTGTTTCTCCAATAGAAATTCTACACAATTCTACAAAAGCACCTTCTACCTCAGGTGGTAGAAGTTTGTACTGGACTTGCCATTTTTAATCCAGTAGAAACTGCTCAACTCGTTTTACACCTTGGCTTTCTACCAGTGGAACTGCAGTTCTACTGGTAGAAATGTAACACCTGTACACACCCTTTGGCAATAGGAAGCATAAGAGAACTCAGGGTTTGGAAACAACACAGCAGTACAGCAAGTGTCCATGAAGGGGGACCTCTCTTAGGGCTATAGCAATCACACAGCTTACAGATAGCATAATTTAGGATTTTTTAAATGCACTTAGTTAAACTGTAATCACAAGTAAATAAGCCCTAACATTACAAAATTAAAGGGACCAGTCAGAAGAGTGGACTGTGCCATTGAGTTAATCATTAAGTTCCTCCAGTGAGACCATCAATATCCAAGTGGATTATAACTATCTTCCCAAAACCTTTCTGTCTTCCTCCTCAAAACCCTAGAAAACAGATGGGCCTTTCTGAATGCCCTGAATACAGTTGGGCTGCAATGCATGAAATAGGGAGAAAATTGCAAGTTATGCACCCTAGCAAGTAACTTCTGGATTTATTTTGTCCCAATCATAGGCAGCGGAAGGCCAAGGCTTAGCTCCCCGCAAATGCAGGACACGGTGGCAGCACAGACGGCCACAGGGCAGCCTGGCTGCAGGTTCCAGGTGGCTGCAGCAGTGGGGGAGAGGTGTGCACAGACACAGACATGCAGCCATAGCAGCCCAGTGGTGTGTAGAGCACTGCTCACCAGAGCTGGTAAGTCTGGCATGGGGAAGAGGTGTGGGGGGGACAGATTGAGGCTCCCCATGGGGAGACAGAAGCAGAGGCAGGGACAAGGGCTAGGGTGAATGGGGCCCAGGGCCAGGGTGGATCATGGGATGCTCAGTGCATGGGTGGCTCATCCAGGGGCATGAGGAGGCTCCTACCACTTTGTGTACCCTGGTGGAGGCCCAGGGGGCACGTGCCCCCTGGATTTGAATGCAGGGTGGAGGCGGGATGCCACTGCAGACTGGGTTCTGCACCCTATTGCTGCTGCCCTGAGAGCCACATGATGCCACATGCCTGCTGATCACTGAGGCCTTGCCCGCCCAGCAGTGGCAGGCACATGGCACTACATGGTTCTCAGGACAGCAGCAGCATGGTACAGAGCCCAGCCTGCAGTGGCAGCCTGCCTACAGCCTGCACTCAAGTCCAGGCAGGGGACCTCTGCCAGGGTGCACACAGCAGCAGGTGCCTCCTTGTGCACCTGGATCAGCTGCCCAGGCTCTAACCATCCCACAACCTGCCCCAGCCCCAGGGCCCCATTCACCCAGCCCCTGCCTCTGCCTCTGCCCACTCCCTCCCTAACCACAGGGTCCTCAATCTTTCCCCAACACATCCCTCCCCCATGACAGACTTACCTGCTAATGGAGGGGTGGGTTGTGTGCAGGCTCAGCCTCCCTCCAAATAATATTTTCTCCCTCTGCCTATGGTCCCAACTCTTCATTTCAAGAGATTCAGCTTGAAGGGATGAAGTACCAAAGTCCTAAGATTTCTTAGGATATCATGTATTTACCAAAAATACAAATAAATGAGAATTTGCACAAGTCCCAGTAGCAGATGTAAAGTGCAGATAAATCCAACTTAAAGCCTGAGGAAATTCCTTGGGAGGAAGCATCCTGAAAGGGGGAGACATATTTTTCATTTTTACCTGGAATGGTTCTTGACTGGTAGCAGTGTCTCATATGAGTATCAGCCAGCTTTTTGCTTCAGCTGCTACAGCATTTCTCTTCATCTTCTCCTCCCCTTTTCCTTACAAGTATCCTAGAGCCAGAGCAGCTGGGTCTAAAAGGGCTAAGATACGATAAGGAGGGTTATTCCTAAATAGTAGAAGAAGGAAGCATTGAAAACTCACAAGATATATAACACTGATGACATTTCCTTTCTAATTCAGCAGGTCCATAGTATTTCGATAACATTTGCCCAAACATTTGGGGAACTTAGTTGAACTGAATTTTTAAATATTTTAAAGGTCTCCTGGTTTCTGGTATCCCCTGGTATGAAAAAGTTGCAGGTAATTTACTGTTCACTTTTCCTGAGCTGAATGTGGATGAAGGAACAAAGGGAACTGAATGAAATGGCAAGCTTTTGGAGCCTGATCTAAAGTTCACTGAAATTACTGGAAACATTTCTGCTCATCTCAGCAAGCCCTGAATCAAGCTCCTATCAGCAAATTCTGTCCTCCTCAAGGGTTTGATCCTGAATGAATAAAATTACAGGGAATTTGATTTCAAGGGAGGATAATCAGGCCCCAAACAAAACTCCTATTATTTCAGTGCGAGTCTCTTTCAATTAAGGAACACGAAATGCATTTGTAGGCCAAAATTTCAAAAAATGCATATTGGAAAATTTGCTTGAGCCATGCCTTATTAGAGTATTTGAGCAAGTATGGACAAATACCACTTAGGTAAGAATTATGACCTGTGTCTAAAGAAGTTCAGAACCCAACCATGTTATTTTCTTGAAATGAATGAACACATCTTGACTGCATAGCTCACTATATCCATATCCATACACTATAGCTAAAGAGTCATTAAATTAAATGCTTCTAAATCTCCTTGATCTAAAAGAAAAGAAAAATGCCCAAATGCTTGTTATCTGTATTCTTTTCTTTATTTTATTGTATTAGTTTTACAACTACCCTGAGTTAGACACAGAGCAACAGTACATTTCATTCTGAATGCTCCAGCTTAAACACAGAAAGAAGAATAACTGTCACAAAGTCACCTAAAGTGGTTCCACAGAACTTAAACCTGATACCATATGTTATTCTAAGCAAGGGACATAACCTCGCTGCACCACATTTGCCCGTATTCTAGGACAAGATGAAGAAATTATGAGCTCAAGAAACAAACTTGAAATACAGCTATGAATCCACCACCCAAATGTACTGGAAACTGGAGTCAGAGCTCAGACAATTGTAAAGCCAGGTGGAAAGTTTGTTTGCTAGATAAGTGTTCCAATAGCTAAATATCAGAGTATGGAGTACTCAAATCTGGGCCTAACTAAAAAAAATGTTTCCAAATTCCAAAAAATTTTCTTCACCCCTTTCTTCCTTTCTGATTCTGTTTCCCTGCTGTTTTTTTCACCTACCCCCCAACTCCAAAGTTCAGAAAGCCTTTGAAATATGCCTAAATTATCTAATAAGGAGCTCAAACCAACCTTCAATATTCAACACCCTTTGGCCTCCTTCTCACACCCACATGCCAAAGTCAGTCTAATGTTCACAACTAGCCTTCATAACTTGATAATAGGCTATGACAGAAATGCAGAGCTGGGCATCCCACTGACTCTAGGGAAGTCTGAACTCAATTCCAGATTTTGTGTGGCTGAAGCCTTCCATTAAAACAAATCTAACCAGACAACACACATGGACTGCTGGAAAAAGCATTCTGTGTATCTAAATCCAGTAACCTTTTCCCCACTTTGCCAGCCCCTGGTGAAAGTGTTTTGGATTCCTGAACTCTAGCTTTCATTTGACTGGCCCATTTCAATACAAATATATCCTGCCACACACAGAAAAAGACATGAAACATGCCAGGATAAACTTTTGTAATATCTCATGAGAGTTTCCTTGCAGTTCAGAATTCACTACTGCATCTTCAAATCACAGAAATTCAAGAGAATGATTCCTCTTGGCATGATGTAGCACATTTTGTGGTAACATTCAAACTCTGTTTCTAACCTTCAAGCTAGGAAGCTTCAAAATCTTACGTTAGCAATTATGGAATTAAGCTTTACATTTCTGAGAGCAAGGGAAAGCTAGAACTCATTTATGAACTAACTTACAGGCAAGACCTTCCAGTTGCTGGAAATCAGATGGATATGGCAGCTGTCTGTCCACAACACCTACTGATTCTTCTCCTCTTTTCTGATTAAATTGCCTTGCCTTCTCCATTATGCTCTTGGACTCTGGATCTTCTCACCCAGTTTTCCTGGATTCTTAAAAATGAGAGGAGTGTTCAGGTGGGAGTGCTTTCAGGTCATTCTCTACATCAGACTCCCTGTATGGCAGCTGAGATACTGTCTGCAATAGCCCCTTTGTGAATCTGCTGTTTCACTCCTGTGCCCTATGTTATCTTTAGGCATCTCCCAAACCTGGCACTCATTTAAAACTGCTACTCAAATGCCAAATGCAGTTGTCTGCTTGGGGTCTTTGAGGACTACAGGGTGGGCATATATAGAGGGGAAAGTCTCTGCATGAGTTTTTGCTTTAACCAAGGGCAAGAGAGGTAGAAACAGCAGTTTAAAATCAGCATTCATTGAGTGTGCTGCTACCGAACACGTGTCAGAATCAGGCTCTGACTAAGAAGCTTAAGATTTAGCCCGGTGTGATGGTCCTAAAACCAACCCACGCCATCTCCTCAGTAGGAAAAGACCCATATATCAATAGACAACAGTTTGTCATCCCTGTATTTTACTGCTAGTCTGCATTTCAGATTCCCCCACCCCCGCCCCCCCATCTCTGGTATTTCCGACTGTGCCCGTTGCATTACGTCCTCAATGGTATCCTGCCTCCCACATTATTTCCCTTGGAACACAAATACGCAAACAGCTAAAGAATTCCAAGAACTACTAATGGCCTCTTTCAGTTCTGCAAAACTCAGAGAGACTGTATCAGTTGGCATTTTTTATTATTCCCATTTCAAGGAACAGCTGCTTTTCCCCTCAACTGGCAGTCCACCAAAAAAACAAAGCAGCCCAGTTAATGCAGAACTGTCAATAACCCATAGAACCTGGGCCTGATAAAGTAATTGGGAGGGAATATCATTTTTATCAGGTCCTAGAAACTATGAAAAATAATTAGGATTACTAATCAGGTAAATGCAGAGAGAATATCTCTGGAATAATTTATGCCAAATACATGGAACACTAACTCAAACCTATCATGTAGAACAGCATTTCTTGCACAGGCATTCCTCATTATGGCTGTGTCATGTTCAATGGGTGCTTTAGATGAGAATCTGTTTTCTTTTTACTCCTGCTGAAGCTGGCTCTTTACATACCACAGTTCTGCTACAGGGAGACACAAAAGCTAGCCAGATTCTCAAGAGAGTATTATTTTCACAAAAGCTTTGATGAGGGAAAGAACAGCGCAAGAGCGCAATGTTTGCTCTCCATAAAACTGACCTGAGGTCTCCCAGACATGGTGAGTTGTCAGGCATGGGGGGAGGGCAAGGGGTGTAAATTAGACTGGATCAGGGAATCTACCTTTGATGATTTCCAGCACCTGCAGCTTTCAGAGAAATATTTACATAGCTTTTAAAGGCAAAAGAATGGATAGCATATGCTGCGGAATAGTAGTCATAAAACTACAGTTCCATATAGCATACTACATACTGTTGATATTGTAGGCAAACCTCA
This sequence comes from Caiman crocodilus, assembly GCA_030014935.1. NCBI lineage: Eukaryota > Metazoa > Chordata > Crocodylia > Alligatoridae > Caiman > Caiman crocodilus. The sequence continues at coordinate 35,018,989 of JAGPOW010001918.1, read as the reverse complement.
AAAGCTTTGGAGGCTCAGTTTGTATTGGCTCTCAAAAGACCACTGGGGAAATCCTGGCTCCACTGAAATCAATAGGAGTTTCACCACTGACTTTGATGGCACCAGCTTCACCCCAAATATTTATATATAATTTATCCAGATCTATTGTGATCTTCCCCTTCTCCACACAAACTTCTATAGTCTGTTCCATACAGTTCCCATTCTCTTCCGTCCTTCCTTCCTTCTGCCAAATATTTTTCTCACCCTTAATTCTATTCCCCTCTATTCATTCTCCTTGAGAAAAAAATCCCTAACCTGAATCTGATAACTTTTTTTTCCTAACTCTAACATTGACTTTCTGTCACAAACAACAGCTTATTTTGCCTACTTCTTCCACCCATTTCTAAAACAAAGGGTTCTACTTGTACTCCATTGCAATACACTTTGATAATTGTTGGATGAAAAAAAATCTCTAAATACCATTTCTGTAACATCTCCTAAAATACTATTTCTCTACAAACCCAACCTCCCTTCTTCCCAGTTTCCAAAAGCCATGCAATTCTTTGCTAATATCCTGCCAAGTACTTCACAGGTTCTCAGCAAATCTATCCCTTTCCAATAGGACAAGCCTTACTCTAAGATTTGATGAGATGAGAAATACCCCAGAATATGTTATGTACCCATGAAATTAGAGTGGAGGAGAGCATTCAGCCAAACATAGCAAAAGCTTAACCTTATAAGACCTCAAATAGAATTTGTGTGGTATCAAAATAGGGCTATAGCTAAGAGTCAGGAAAAGGAAAGCATCACTAAAGGTTCAGTTTGGCTCTGTATCTGAAGAGGTTTTTTACTATTTTCCAGATTATCAAACCCCTCTGAAAGGAGAAAACTAAATTTCACAAAATGGAAGTTAGGTCATAACCAACTTTTTACATTCTGGCCCCAATTCATTGTGTAAAACATAAAAGGGTTTTGCATCATGTGGTTTCTTTCAAATTTCACTAGCTGGATGGTGTATGCTATGATGTTTTATGTAGATTAGATTTCACAAGAGATCATGGATATAACTGTAAACTGCATCTGATTTGACGGCTTGGTGGCAACATGGTAGGGCTACTCCTGGTGGGGCAGATCCTATAAAATATGACAATGTTGCAATCTCCAAAGTAAGGCGAGAATAGGGCACCTGAGAACCCTAGCATCCACTGCCTTATGGTACTCCTTGTTAGAGAAGGGCTCAGGGACATTACCCTGGCAGAAGCACACCCCTGCTGAGGTGTTAGGCAGTCAGCAGTAGCTCTAATCTGTTGTTCTCTGACAGAAGCAACAATTGTTGAGACACTGAACATCTGAACTTGGTCTGGCCTTCGGACTCTGTCTCAATGGTCTAAAGGAGGGATGGTAAGTTTAGGGTGGCCTCCCCTCCTCCATACTTTTTCTAGGTGTATGTGCTGAAAGTCTTGGTGTGATGGTTGCATAGATCTCTTGCATGTACACGATGATCCAGAGAATCAACAGTTGCCAAGAGGTAGGAGAAGTGGGTTTGCATTATTAGCTGGCTAGGTTGCCTGAGGTATTTTCTTGGTGCTGGTGGCTGGTTTCTTTTTATGCATTACTCTTTATTGTTAATATTAAATTACTGTATTTTCTTAGTGTGTATTGCGATTTAGCTTATGGTGAGATATGGGAGAGAGATAGACCAAAGACAGTTGAAATGAATCTATAGCTTGGTGGTTATCACAGCTAACATAGGAGATTCAGTCTGCAACCTCTGTTTCAGTGGCTCTTTAGGTATTTTTTTACCACATGGAAAAACTTCAAAAAAAGAGCAACTGAGAGAGAACAGTACCAAATGCCCAATAGACCAGTGCAGTAATACTCAGTCCTAGGTAAAAACCTAAATGTGCAGTCACTGTTAATCATGGAGCCACAAAAAAGATTTACAACCATAGGTGAATTGTAGCAATTCACTACAGTTTCTTAGTTTCTAGGGTCAGAAGGGACCTGAATAGATCATCAGGTCCAAACCCCTGCCCTCTGCAGGAATGAGTGCTGGGATCATAATACCCCAGTCAGATATCTATCCAACCTCCTCTTGAAGACCCCTGTCATGGCATGGGGTCCTGTAGGAAAGCCACGATCTCCTCAAGGCCCCCTTCCCGTGCCAAGTTGGCCCAAGGGCACCTTCAAATTCTCACCCGCCATATCTTTGATGACACAATATATTTGGAAGGCTGCCTTTTATGCCCTCTTGGTCAAATCTTGATGGACACTAAGACCCCGTGGTTTCCCGGACCCCTCATGGGTCCCATTCTGTAGTGGGTGCTGTAGAGGCACCCTAGCCTTATGGTCTATGCGTGGCTCCAACCACTCCTTTACCACACCCCAAGCCTCACAGATGGAATAGACGTTGTTCCATCTGGGACCTGTTATAATTCGGCACCCTTGTCCTCTCTGGGCCCTGCAAGGCCCTGTCTGGCTCTGCCCCCTTCTCTGGGGCTTCTCATCAACATCCTTCTCTCTGGGGCCTCTCAACTGCCCCCTTTCTGGGGCTGGGGTCAGTGTACCCCAACTGCTGCACCTTCAATGGACCTGGGATCCCCATGCTGTTGTGGGTCCCCTATGAGGCCTCCTCCAACCCCAAATAGCGTCACCCAAACCACCACTTTAAACTGTAGCACAAGTCCCTGGGCTATAACATAAATGGAAGCCACCCAGCTATAACCACATTCAAGCCTACTGGGGATACTTCATCCCACAGCACTGTCAGATGCTGCTCTTGCATTCAGGCTTCTCCTCTCTTCCAAGAGAGAGAGCTCTTTCCTCCTTGGCTACTGACAGGAAACTGCCAGCCTAGCCTCAGCCCTTGGAGTTTATATGGGAGCCAGGCCCTTCCCCTTCTGGTCAGCTGACCTCCTCTGGTTGCCCTGGCAACCTGCAGCTGGGTTCATCCCTCAGCGCTAGGGCTCCTTCCCTAGCAGTTTTTTCCTTCTTAGGAGCAGTGCACCTCAGTGCTCTGTGACAACCCCCAAGCTGGGGGAGAGCACCACCTCCCTTGGGAGGCCATTCCAGAGTCTGGCAGCCCATACCATAAAGTAATGCTTCCTGATATCAAGCCTGAACCTGCTCTCAATCAATTTGTTGCTGTTATTCCTTGTTATCGCAGGTGGTGCCCAGGGGAACAGAGTCTCACCTGTTTTCTGCTGGTCCTCCCTGGTGAGTTTACGGCAACACACTGGTTCAAAAAGACAAAGCTATACGATAAATTAATATTTTAATAATAACAGGAAAATTCTTTAGAAATAGTAATCCTATTAACATTTACTAAATGTATGTACATACTTAGTTTAAACAACTACAAATAGAGGGATGGGTATTGCTAAAGAGAAATAGTTCCAAGTAGGAACTTGTGCTGAGAGAATTAGTGGAGGTCATTGAGGGACACTTGGCACAGCTTTACGAGCACTCGTGGCACTCTGGTGAGATGCCAGAGGACTGGAAAAGTGCCAATGTGGTCCCCATTTTCAAAAAAAGGAGGAAGGATGACCCAAGAAATTATAGGCCTGTTAGTCTTACCTCAGTCCTGGGGAAGCTCTTTGAGAAAGTTATCCAGGTGCATATTTGCAAGGGGCAAGCAGGGGAGTGTACGCTTAGGAGCAACCAACATGGGTTCATTAGAGGCAGATCCTGTCAGACCAACCTGGTGGCCTTCTATGACCAGGTCACAAAATCCTTGGATGCAGGTGTCGTGGTGGATGTAGTCTTTCTGGACTTTAGGAAAGCCTTCAACACTGTCTCTCACCCCATTCTCATTAAAAAATTAGGAGATTGTGGTGTTGATGCCTATGAAGTCAGATGGGTCATCAATTGGCTGGAGGGCCAGACCCAGAAAGTGGTGGTGGACGGGTCATTTTTGACATGGGGGGATGTGGGCAGTGGAGCCCCCAGGGGCCCCAACAAACTGCAACAGGTTCCAAAGAGGATGGAGCTGGAAGCAACATTGCCTGGTTGGGGGCTGCTGCTGAGATCATCTAGAGGTAAGGGAGGAGCTGTAGGGGATGGTCAGGAGGCTCCTGGTCCTGGGCATGACCTGAAACTACACCCTGCCAGGAGTGGGTGGCCTGGTGGGGCTCTCAGTGGCACGGGAGCCCCCAGGAAATGCCAGGCCA
>JAGPOW010001918.1:34997920-35014741 GCA_030014935.1 Caiman crocodilus | reverse complement strand
CTGAAACTACACCCTGCCAGGAGTGGGTGGCCTGGTGGGGCTCTCAGTGGCACGGGAGCCCCCAGGAAATGCCAGGCCAGTTACCACCCTGGTGAAAGGTGGGTTGGGGTGCCTTAACCCCTTGCCCCCACCACTGTGTGGGTAACCCCAGTGTTTATTTGAGAGGCCCAGAGGGCAGACCCAGTGAGAGAGTGAGGGGCTAGAGATCCAACCCGACGAGAGAGTAACCTTGACTGGCCCATGCTGGGGCCAGGACCAGGAGGGTCAGAAGGGCCAGGGGCCCACCATGAGGGATGCCCAAGAGCTGGGGTCCTGGGGTCCCAACTGGCCTGGAGGTGGGCCAGGGCTGGTAGCCAAAGGTCCTGGGGGGACCACACCCAAGAGAGGAAAATGGCTTTGGCGGGCTAGGTAGCCTGGATGAAGGTGGAGAGGCTGCCTGAGTGGAGGGATCATAGAGGGGTCCAGTTTGGATGATTCTGGGGTCCAGTGTGGGGGCTGGTGACTAGGTGAACAGCAAGATGCCATCTGTGAGGCTTGGGCTGTGGTTTTGGGGTGGATAGGAGCCGCAGAGGGTGCCCCCTGGCATCGGGGCACTAAAATGGGCAGCTTCCCACTTATAGGACATCTATAAATGAATCAATTAAGACCAAGATGTGGTGGGCAAGAAGGCGTGTGGTTGGCCCAAGAACAGGTGGGTGGGCCACGGAGATTGGCTCCGAGGAAGCCCCCTGTTACACACGGAAAACATGTTCAGTGCACACAAGGGGAATATAGCCAGTGTTTTCTGCAAAACCTGCAAATGGTAAGTGGGGGAGCCATATGTGGCTCATGAGCTGCACATCAAATATATCACTTCTTAGGGCACTTTCGGAGAAGGCAAGAAACCTGGGTTCATAGCTCTGCTCCAGCTCCAGTAAAATGGGATTCTGAAACTTTCCCACATCCCATGCAAGTGTGCTACCTACTGTACTATTGAATATGAAAAAATTAATTGTTCCCTTCTGTTTGTGTTTTTACTAGATATGACCTGAAAGACATGTTCTGAAAACACCTCATGGTCCTGAAAGAGATATGGGAATCTCATCTCTGTCTTGTGCTGTTTGGTGTTATGAGGGCTTGGGTGATTGTGCACACTCTATTCAGCAGAAATGTAGGCACAATAGAGACCACACTGCCTAGGGAATTTAGATGCCTACAGGGGTAGGTGGAAGCTAAACAGGAGTTCTAAGGATCTAAGTTTGGGTCTACGGCCCCAGCAAACATTCATTTAAAAGGTGCTATGAGGTTTGAACCCCAATCCTATCGATCAGGCCTTGGGCTATGGCAAGAGGTACAATTTTGAGACTTAGAATCAGATCACTTGACAGACCTGCTCTACTTGCTAGTCTCGGGGGAATCTGGGATCATGATCCCAGGCTTCCCTTGCACAAGAAAATTGAAAGCTGGGTGCCTGCAAGAGCCAGGACTTGGACTAACAATCAATCGATTGTCAGTCCTGACACCTAACCATACTGGGGCTAATTTGAAACCAACGTGTGGTCCCTGGCCAGAGTCAACAATCACCTGATTTTCAGTCCTGCCCTAGATGTGCCACACATTCCATTTAAAGCACCATACAAACCAGCCATAGAAATGTTTTATATATGTAGAACATTTTTTTTTTTTATGGCTGGCTTTCCATTTTACGGTGCCTTAAATTGCGTGAATGTATAGCACCCTTGACATTTATGCCACAATTAACATGTTAATAGCAGCATACATATTATGTGTAGAGGGAAACTAGGTGTCAGTAAAGTAGAAATTGGGTGCCTAATTTCTTTTTTTTAGGATCTAGGCCTGAGACCTATTATTTATTAATACAACTTCCTGAATGGAATTTTGTTACAATATTTACATGTTTATTTATGAAGTCAAAATAAGATGTTATACCTATTTGGTTTCAAATTGGACTATTTTTCAGATGAACAGACATGACAGCTGATACTATGCAAATAAGATAACAAAAAAATCCCAGGACTTTGAAAACAAGATGAATACCTTATATTTAGTCACCAATGAATGTACTAAAATCCCCCAAACTAATGACATGTACTTATACAACTGAAGCTAGCTAAAAACTGCAGACTCTTATCCTCTATGTGGTTCAAAATTTAACTAAAGTACCCTTTCAGGTCTTGATGCATCCTTATAAGCTTATTGAGGACACCAAATTGCTTTGTAAACAAAAATTCATAAAGTGCACATTCTTCATTCTCATCAGATTTGGGACTCTACTAGGGCCTGCTCTCCATCCTGTCCTGGCAGATAGCATCAGTTTCCCCTCACTGCTGTTTTTGTTTTGGTTGTTTGTAAAGCATATTAAAATAAGAGGGTTCTTAACATAATGGCTGAAGTCAAAGGAAAGTGTGGAGTGGATATGGCAATGCAGATAGGAACATGAAAATATTTTGCTGAGACAAACGGTTGTTTAGGTTTCTGGTTTAATGGCTGAGACTGTGTATATGGCATGTGACAATGAGGGTGCTATGATAATTGCTAGTTATTGCTGAGTAGCAGAGTAATTATCCTAGCAAATTCCTGCCTAACTTGTCAGCACATAAATTAAAGCTGCCTACAGGCAGCACCTTCCTCTAGACAAATGGTTCCAAGTTATTGGTATTAGGGATTTTGTTTTCCTCAAATGAAATATACAGATTATCCATATTGCCTGGCAACATAGTTCTTTCATGTCCAACTTTATTTTCGGTTCCCTTCCACTCTTTCTACCTTTCCTTGCACAAACAGAAGAGATATGTCCCTAACTTAGGAAAAGAAAAGAAACCTGTGTGCAGGAATCCCTTTAAAGAATATCATAGGGGGAAAACATATTCTGAAACTTTTATACAAAACGAATATTAGAAAATTAAGTGCCAGAATGTCTGTGCCTTTGCGAAGTAATTTTGACCCAAATGGAATATTGTTAGAGATAGAAGATATTACTAATGGCACTGTCAGTTACAGTGTGTAAAGTTAACGCATGGAAGAATAAGCATCAGTATTTAGTATTAGCACTTGGTATGTCTATGTAAATGTACCCTGCAGGTATTCTGATGTCATTTGTGCTAAATACCAACTGACATCCAAGCCTCCAGCTCAGTTCACTGAACTTATCTTAGGGGTACCAAGGGGCATGAACATGCTCATGCAACTTTCAAGCTTGTATTAACATGACCTCTCCTTCAATACATTTTTGTTTCAGAGAAATAGTATTTGTTTTATGAGACAAATGGATGATAGAAGTACGTTGGCGGGAACACTAACTTCTTTTACTAATGTTAGATTTCTACCAGGAAGATCTACAAATACGATTTTTTTCTTCTACTGAAAGTTGCTTGCAAGGTTCTCAAAGAGAATTTTACTTCTACAAAGGACTGCACAACACCACTAGAGATTTGTTTCAGTTGCAATGACATGTCTTAGCCGTTCTACCAGGATTATTTATTTTATTTTTTTTAGAAAAAAGTCACGGGAATTCTCATAAAAGATTATGATTCCTTCCTGTTTATGATCTGCTCACCAGTTAAAGGGTCCTAATAGCATCTGCAAAACAAAACTCCAGGCCCCACATAGAGAGTAATTCAATATCCGGGGGGGTTGTATTTTTGCAGAGTTCATTAAGAATACATTACATTAAAGCATCATAGTGAATGCATTTAGAGGGACACTGATAAACAAGATTGAGAATGAATTATTGAAAACTACTTTCAGGCCATGGAAAAGTTCAATAATTCTCAGACTGAAGTCGAACTAAAAGTTTGATATCCTCAATAATCAGCCAATGGTTTTGAGGTGATTATTTAATTTAACATTAAACAGCATATATTTTCATTAACTCTTTTACATAGCCTTGTCCACCAAATACTTAGAATGTTTATTATTTTCAGATTCACTGGATGAAATTGTGGATCCTCTAAAATTAATAGGAGGTTTGGCATTTAGTTAAATGGAATTAATACTCAGAGCCAGGTCTCCTGTTACACTTAAGACTCATTAATTACACTTAAAATGTGAGTTCCCATGCATTCAAGCAATAACACACATGCTAAGTGTGATTGTATAGTAGCATAATTAGGACATTTTGCGGGAGGAGTATCATATTAAGATCAAGTTAAATAGCACGTGTTCTGCTGTTGTCCAATGACTCCATTGAGATAGTCCAAGCAATTCACAGTTCCAGGACTGGGGCCACAATCAGCTGACTGTGGGCTCCAGCCACAGGACAAAACCTTCAAGACTCTACCCCCCACAATGTTTCCAGCTCCTCAAAGCTGTATTTGAACCACATTGAAGCCAGCTCAAGACTCCAGCGTGGTGCTGGTACTTGTACTGGAACCAGCCATAAGCTGGCTGTCAGTCCCAGACTCCTTGGGAGCTGGCTCAAGACTCCACTGCAGTGCTGGGACTGGGGCTGACAATCAGCAAGCTGGAGATCATGTCAGAGATCACAGTAATCATTACTATGCAACTGCTCAGAGCACATTTTAACTTTTAATAGATGTTTATGTATGATCTAAATAAAACCTGTTTTAAGTGTCCTGTGTGACAAGACTCTCACACTTCAAGTTAGGACCTGGGTCATGTGCTGAACAAACAAATTGTATAAATCCTTACTTAATTTACAATAGATTGTACAATTTACAAGAGATTTTTTTTCTCTTCCCTGATCTTATCAAAATGAAACAATATCAAGTTACGGATCAGTTCTGTCCAACTTCTACGTAGTCGAGGGCCAAGCACCCCACAGATTACACTGGCAGGGGCTACATACCACAGGCCACACTAGGGGAAGTCACAGGTACCTCAGACCATTGAACATATGGATAGTCCTGCACCTTCCCCCAACCACAGTACTGTGTACCTACATGTCATTGCCCACATGCATGCCTGCAGAGCCCCAGGCTCACCCTCAGCTTCCCAGGCCACATTGTGCTGCATTGCCCCGTCCCCAGAGGCAGCAGGACAAAGACAAAAAACCATCAGGAGGAGAAGTGGGGGTGGGAGGCAGAGTCCCCAGCTGCTCTTACAGCCACAGCAATAGGGGGAGGGGTGGCAACATACCTCCTCACAAACCACCACGTGGGCAGTCTTGCTCTAGATCACCTGTCCCAAATGAATAAAATTATAACAATCCTGACATGATACAAAGGGGAATCCCTTACGCAGTAAGAATCAAAGAAGAAAGGACTTTCAGGAATTTTCAGTGAAAGTGGTTTTTGTCCCCCTCAACCCACTGCAAAATCCTGATCCATTTAAAAATAATGTACATGGGAAATGTTGATTTTGACAAATATCTCATTCTGAAAACAATATTAAAAAAGTCTCAACATTTTTATTCAGAATGACTTTTTGTTTTGAAAGTTGTTATTAATCATTTTTTTCTTTAAAAAAAGGTCAAAATGAAATATTTTAAAACAATCAAAATAGAAGTTTAAAGATGTCCTTTTTAAATGGTGGTAAAGTAATTTTTCTATTTCGTTTTTGACATATTTTTAAAATAGAAATGGGTGAACCAATTCAGATGGAATACAAACCAAAACCAAACCAAAAATCTTCTAGGCATAAAAATAATAGATTATTATTTTTCCATTTTGCCTATTTTTATTTACTGCCTAGTTTTAGCATTCAAATATCATAATTGAATATATTTCCTAGGGAATCTAGACCCAAATACAGCAGAAAATAAGAATGCTTGCTCTTTCACGATTTCCATCCTGATTTCTAGAATTAAAACTTTTAGACAAGTTGAGGTGAAGTTTAGATAATTTCTTAAATGTGAAAATGTAAAGCAAGCAGCAGAACATTTTGAAATAGACTTTAATTGCAGTGCACTCTGCTTAAATGAATATCACTTAACTATATAATCTTCTTATGGACTTACAAATCATGCACTCCTGATCCCTTTTGGATCACTGGTGATGCTACTTCTTTAATTAACTGCATATTGACTTTTTGCATAATACAACTATTTGCAAAGTGAAATGATTGCCCAGGTCTACTTCTTAGACTATAAACTTTCCAGGTAAGTGAAAAGACACAGTGCTTGTGCTATTGTGCCTATCCATTTAAAAATGTCAGTGTAATAAATACAAGAACATTTAGGCTGTGTCATGCCAGTCACTGGGCTTGTCTACATGTGAGAGAACCATGCCCCCCTAGCTGTGGGGACACAAGCTTTTCGATAAAGTTTTGTACTTTCTCCTGCCTCCCTGCATGCTGTGCGAGAGGAAGGGAGTGTTCAAGGAGCCAGGCACAGCACAACAGCATGTTTCCTGCCTCTGGGGAGCAGCTGGAGTTGCTGAGGGCCAGCAGTGCCATGGGCAGCCTGGCTCCCAGGATGGGGCTGGACATATGGAGATGACGGCCAGGGACAGGGAGCTTGATGGAACAGGCTCCTGGCAGGCTAAGGGGCCCTCCTCCAGTGTGGCCACCTTCACTGTGGATGCCAGCCACAGTGGAGGCTCAGGCAGGCCACCCATGCTGGAATATGCAGTACAGATACAGCCACGGTCATGGGGCACGAGGATGCAGTGCTTCACAAAGGGCATGGACTTGTGGGCAGCCAGTGGTTTTGGTCAGTAATGATGACCCACTGTTCCTGCAAGGCCTTTACTTTTATGTGGCACTAGCACACTGACCAGTCATGCTTATGGTCCCACATGAAGGCTTACAGGCCCTCGTAGATGTGCATGTTAGAGTGCCTACTCCAAGTACACTAGCTGAGGACCTTATCCTCTCGTCATAGTACAATGAGGTCAGCAGTCTCCTCCTGGGACCAGTTGGAGCTACGGGAGGTGGCGTGTGACATTGGGGAGGATACCAACATGCTTCCATCAATGGCTTGCTGGGCCTCTGCATGGCAGTCTCAGTACTAGCAACCCTGGGCAGGTCTGTGCAGTGCCCTACACAAGGGTACAGTGAAGGACAGGCAGGCACAAGGCAAGGGTGTTCCAGAGACCAGCAGCAGGGTCCAGGAAGGCTTCTGTCATAGATTTCATAGACATTTGGGCTGGAAGGGACCTTGGAAGATTGTTGAGTCCAGCCCCCTGCCCCAGAGGCAGGAAATCAACTGGGGTCATAGGATCCCAACAAGAAAAACATCCAGGTTTCTCTTGAAGGTGTTCAAAGTAGGCGCTTGAACCACTTGTGGTGGCAGGCCATTCCAGACCTTGGGGGCTCAGACAGTAAAGTTCTTCCTTATGTCCAGCCTGAAATGGTCCTGCAGGAGTTTATAACTATTTTACCTTGTAATCCCTTGGGGCACTCTGGTGAACAAATGTTGCCACAGGTGAATACCCCTTATAAACTTATAGGTGGCCATCAGATCACCCCTCTGAGCCTGCGCTTTTCCAGGCTGAAAAGTCCCATGGCTCTCAGCCTCTCGTCATAAGATCTGTTCTCCTGACCTCTGATCATGCACGTGGCTCTCCTCAAGCTTCTCCACATCCTTCCTAAGTTGTGGAGCCCCAAACCGTATGTAGTACTCCAGCTGCAGCTTCACCAAGGCCAAGTACAGCCAAAGAATGCCATCCCAGGATTTGCTTGAAAAGCATCTATGGATACAAGCCAGGGTTTTGCTCGCTTTATTGACTACAGCATCACATTGAGGGCTCATGTTCATCTTGTGGTCAACCTTGACTCCCAAGTCACTCTCATCCGTAGTGCTAGTCAGCATAGCACTGCTGAGACTATAGACATGCTGCAAGTTTTTTCTCCCAAGGTGAAGAACTTTCATTTTTCAGTGTTAAACACCATCAGGTTCTCATCCTCCCATTTACCGAGCCTGTCAAGGTAAATCACCCTCCTGTCCCCAGGTGTGGATGCTTTACCCCAGAGTTTTGTGTTGTCGGTGAACTTGGCCAGTCTATTTCTGACTCCAATGTCCACATCATTAATGAAGAGGTTGAACAAAATAGGTCCAAGGACAGAGCCTTGAGGGACCCCACTGGTCACAGGGCACCATGACAACTGACTTTCGACAACCACCACCCTCTGGGTCAGACCCAGAAGCCAATTCCCCAGCCAGTGGATTGTGGTGGACCTGAGGCCGCAGTTAACTAGATTAGGTTGTCCCCAGTTGCCAGTACCAGGTCAAGAAGTGCTTTGCCTCTTGTTGGCCCGTAGACTTCTTGAGTCAGATAGAACTTATCCATATATGTGAGGAAGCTTTGAAACCATTTGGATTTGGCTAAGCGCTCTTCCCATGAGATGTCCAGGTATTTGAAGTCCCCCATGACAACCATGGACTGGGAGTGTACAGCCTCAGCCAATTCCCTGGTGAACTCTTGGTCAATCTCTTGATTCTGGGAGGGAAGTGTGTAGAAGACTCCCACCATTATATCCCCTATGCAGTGTTCCCCACAGATTGTAACCCAGAGGGTCTCCAGTTGTCCACCCTAGGTGCCAATGTCAGCTTGTAGGGATGCTTAGTTCTCCATGACATAGAGAGTTACACCTTCACCTCTTTTGTCCGCTTGATCCCTCCTGTACATGGTGCAGTCATCTATACCCATGGTCCAGTCATGGGTGGAGTTGGTGTCTTGGGGCCAGCTGGAACAGGACCTAGCAGCCAGAGGCTGGCTACAGGTGCCCCAGGGTGTTGCTGGGCCTGGCAGGTACCTGCAGCACCCAGTGCAGGGGCACAGCATGGTCCTGGCTGTCTATGGCAAGGTGGTGCAAGGGTGTGGCACCAAGGTACAGGTAGGATGCTGCTGCTGGCCTGGGGCCTCTGCAGAGACACATAGTGTCCAGGGACTGCCTGCAGGTAGCTCAGGGTCCTGGTATTCCTGCAGGCTTTTAAGGGCCTGGAGCTGGGGCAGGCAAAAAGCTACCCTAGCCCTGGGGCTACAGAAGCTCTCAGCCCCAGGGTGCTGGAGCTGGGCTGAAGGTGACCCAGGTGGGACTGACCACACATGTTACTGCGCAGTAACTAATCACAAGTAAATTTGCTACTTGTAATTACAAATAGCAAATTTACTCACAATTAGAAAAAAAATTATTGTGTAGTAAGCATCTGCATGTGTAGACAGTGACACTGAATAATCTGCTCTAATAACTAGTAAAGCATCTCATGTACAAGCACCCACTAGGACATCATGAAAATTATGGTTATCACGGTGGCTTCTGTGGCTGGCTGTACAGGCCAAGAAAGGACAATACTATACCTACATTTCTCTGGCTTGACATATATTGCTTGTTCAGGCTGGTTTTGTTATGAAATACCAGTGCTAGCAAGCAAGATGAACCTTTGTGTGGATGCACAAGAATGCAGAACGGAACTATGAAGGGTCTCCCTCTTCTTGTACACTATTCATAGGGATAGTCCAAGAGCTATACCAAGCTGCAGGCCAATACTTCATCACAAAGAAAAGCCTCATAGCTGTCTCTATCCAATACAGACTAATTATACAACTACTCTGCTTTTGAAGGACTTGTGGCTTGCCAAGGCAAAGTCATCTCTGAAGCTCTCACTGCAAGGAGGCACCTACATAATAACCTCAAGATGGGTCCCACTGCATTAGGATAATTTATAGTTTATACGTTTAATTTAGTACAGTAATGACAGTTCTATTGTCAACAGTGTTTTTATTCACCCATCACATGCACAAATACATATTCACTGCTCTAATACCATTATGAAAAGGTTTTACTCTTCATTTTTAAGTTCTCTTTCCAGAGCACCTGATAAATGAAAGAAATGAGAAGCAAATAAAATTAAATATGAGAGAAAGAGAGAGAGGTGAAAAGGGGAGAATGACGTGGGAAAGTAAAGGACAAACAGATAGGATAGAATTGGAGAACGCAAAAACAATTAGATCCAAACGTTGATTCTAGCTAAACAGTGGTAGGAAGATGGAGTCAAAGGTGTCTTTATGCCACCTTTATGTTTCCCTAGTCTTGGGTTAACAATAAATTAGCTCAGCACCAAATACTATATTGTACCAAACTCTAGTGATTCCCAAGGTACAATTCTGGTTCTGAATGAGCTATTCTGGTTTCCAAGGATGTAGCCTTCCACCCAAATCCCCTCTACCAAGGATGCCATTGGAGGAGCTATGTTTCCTAGGCTATGCTCCCTAGGTATCTGTTTAAGACATCTTGTGGCTAAAACAGAGGTGAGGATCTGGCCGAAAGTTACTGCAACCTGTCCCAGAATTTGACCCATTTCTTGTCATTGCAGAGACTTACACTGATATCATTGGAAGTTGGATCAAACTTAAAGTACATAAAATAAGAAAAGGAAAGAAAGAAAATGTGAATTCTTTCCAGAAAGAAAGCTGCTTCCATTTTAGTAGAAAGTTAAAAAATACCAAAGACTAAGTACTAAGGATTAATATTAGAGATGCAAAACCTGTGCTGAACTGTCAGTAACAGGCCTTTGCATCACTTTAAAGACAAATATATGTCTATATAATTCAGTTTAACTTCATTCTGAATACCCAGTTTCCAACAGCCATACAATGTACCTGATACCCACATACAGAAGAGTCCTTAGACTACAGGTACCCAGGTAGATATCAAATATAAAATCTATGGATACCACAGAACATTTAACTATGCAACATATTTTGCAATGCGTAGCAAAAACCTGAAAAAATATGCTTCCAGGTACTTACTATGTAACCTTGGCGTCTAGGGCTGTAGTGGCATAGTGTACAAATGGGGAGGGCTACTGTATTCATGAGTTTAAATGCGGCTAACACAGATAACAGAGCTTGCAATAATTTTTACATACAAGTACGCCAAAGCCCTTCAGGACTTCCTTGGAACATCCTGTTATTTTAGTCCTTTTGCATAGACTTTGCCAGTTGTACCCAACTGTTAACAACTACCCAAATAGGGGTGAGGATGCAACCACCACATTTGTTTTCCATTATGACCTGAATTCAGAATTAGAGTCTTGGTTTTCAGCTATGAAATACAAATGCAATAACCCTCTGCATCAGACAAATTCTAAGCCATGATGCAAAGCCTTCTAAAAAACGATGAGCTACATGCTTTCAGTCAAACAAATGTTCATACTGACATTTCAAAAGAAAATGAATTGTCCCGGTTTGCATCAATATATAAAGTTATATCATAAAATTTTGTTTCCCTTTGATTTTTGGAAAAAAATTGATTTCCCATTTCAGATCTTAGGGAGTATGGGTTGTTTCACTTTGCTTTATTTTGTTGGGTTTTGGGGCGGATTGGGAAGGGGGAGCAAACAACATAATATACATAAATGTACATGAAGCTTCTTTCTCTCTTTTTCTTATTGTTCTTCAAAAAAAGCATGAAAAACATCCCCCCTCACTTTTCACACACTTGTAACCTCAGCCCCTTTTTTTTAGTATTAAAAGAAAGAGTGGAAAATAACAAATGAGCATAGAGAGAGGCAAGAATGAAAATCAAAACCCCAAAACTAGAAAAACAGCCTTTTTCAATATTCAAAAACCTAAATGAAATGACACTTTAAACAAAACAAAAGAAACAAAAGACATTTCAGTTAGCATAGGAACAGACATTGCAATCGTCTTAGGAGATGTTATACCTGTATTTGTCCTGGCATAGAAAAGTCCCAGGATTGTCATATACACATATCACCCTCTCAAGCGGGTTTAGTGAGTTACTGAACGCACTGCTGCTGTCCTGCCTCTGATTCAATGATACAACTGAGGCATTCAGGTGCACTTTGCAATGTCCCAGGACAAACTGTTAGCACTTCTTATGCTGTGAACCTTTTTCAGGTTTGTCTTGGGACAAAAGACATGGGTATCTGAATAATTAAACTTTCTCCTGGGATAAAATGGTTTCTCCCAAGGAAAATGTCATGTTTGTTTGCAGCCTAATTTGAAACATAAGCATTCCTGCAGAAAATATGAAAACTAACTTCAAAATGAAAGATTTCTTGCAAAAATGTTCATGGGCAAAATGTAAGTTTTCCAGATGACTGAAAGTAAGGTTTGTTTCCTACACTCACTGTCAAATATTCAAGGCTTCTAAGTCATGATTGGACATACGGTAAGGTCTGACCATTAATTCCAGTTCCACCCAGAACTTGCATCAGCTTTGCTGCAGGGAGTACAAAAAAGTACAATCAGCGACAGCCTTGTCATCTAAGGATGAAATTCACCCTTATAAAGATAGTCAAACCAAGGCCTGCATGATATTTGAGTTTCACTTCTTCCCTTAAAGACCTTGTTCTGGTTCTATTCAAAGGTGTGAAGTAAGTTGTGATGCATAATAATTCAAACCACTTAATTGTTCATGTATTTTTCTTATACCCTTCTCTGTGTTTTGTTAGATCAAAATTATTACATTGTTATAATTTTGCATGATTTTTCTAGTCCTGAAATTCTTACATTTTGCTAAATATTTTTTAAAAAATTCTTGTTTTAAACGTTAAATCAAATCCTTTCTTTCCAGTTGTTTCTCTTGCTACAACTAGAATGTCTGTGAGAGTTTTTGGCTGTCGGTGGCAAGTTCAGGGCACCCTCTTGTTAAATAAATAGTCCCTAAGCATTTCCTCAAAAAAATTAAGATTTCTTAATCTTCTACCTTCTGTGAGCTAAGGTTTATTTTGTATGTTTGCCTTTAGGGATTCCAAAACTATGTGCAAAATAGAACCCAGGAAGAGAAAAATTTTACCTATACCTCTTATTAAGAAAAAACATGTTTTTTTAAAAAAAGATTAAGGCAATGCATTTCATTAAACATCATTAGCCTGTTCTCATCTCATAAACTTTCCTTATTTAATTTTCAGTTTTATTAATTTGTATCTGTATTTTAAAAGTATGCTTAAAAACAACATCAAGAGAGTGCTGGCTTACAATGTTCATGTTTGAACAGAAACATTAAAATAGAAATAATTTGGTTTTCAAAAATCTTCTTGTGGATCTAATAAAGTATGGCTGGGGCAGAGAACAATCTAGGCTGCCTAGCCAACTGCTACAGTTCTGCAAGGAAAAGACTTTATTCTCTATTGTTAAAAACCATCTGCAGTCCCAAATGATAGACTTCATTTAATAATCCATACCTAGATACACACATACACGCACACCCAAAACTATACATACATTTGACATCCAATTTCAATACTAAAAGTACCCCCTCCACTCCCAATAAAGTTCCATTTGGCAAGTCCTGCCTCACTACTGAAATGTAGAACGCAAGTTAGATGGCTTTAATTTAATTTTTATTTGAATTTTGGAGTCAGATACTCCACTCAAGGAAAATCTCACAGCTGTAATCATCTTCTGCCTGTTTCCCTCTAACTCCCACTGATTTTAATGGAAGCTATTTGTTTCCTCTTCCCCACAGAATGGGGCACTTGGGATACAAACCCATACACAGGAAACCAAAAGTAATGTTTGCATTATCTACTGAAAAATGAAACAATTAAATTGTTCCTAGTACTGTTTTTTAGGTTTAAAAGTTTAATATTCTTAAGGGGAAGAGATACAGGGCTTTGGGAACCATAGGGTTCTATGGACAAGAAATGAAAATTCTTATTTAATATTTGACTTTAGTGAGGAACACTGAACCCTTCTCATAAGCCTCCCAAGATTGGGTTGTGGTCACTGGTGAATAATACACATAGCTTAGTTTTAGACTTGGTTAATTCTTGTAAAAAACAGAAGGAAACTTAGTGAAAGTAAATCTCCACGATTTGTTATTGCCCAGTGGGCATATGATCTGGGCTCCTTGGAATGTTGGAACCTAATTTAATTTCTCTGTCAGAGAACCTGATGGATTTGTCTATAGCATTTTAAATGGAAGATGTAACTCTTCAGTACTTAAAAGAAAGAACACTTTACCTTTCAATTACATGTCAGGGGTTCAACCATTACCTTCTTAGATGGACTCTGCTAATTCAGTTCTCCATTACCGCTAGCCCCGTTGAGCAATCTATCTAATTTTCATTAGTTTAAAATGAAAATTAAAACACCTTTCTGGGTGAGTAAAAGTCTTTCTTTCTTTCTTTCTTATAGGACATATGTCAACAGTAGTCTTCAGTGTGTTTTTCTGTGGAATCACTTACTTTTAAATCACAATCTAGCATTACACTGTAGTACTAACAATGGCACCTGCTTTTATTCAGGCTGCCCACCTGAGGACCTGAGTTTGATACATGACTGTGTGGGCTGGTAGTGGATGGAACTACAGCATGTGCAATCTATTGGACCCCCTGGGAGAGGGAGTACCTTATTTTACTCTATCATGACCAAATCACTCTAGAGTACATTCATTGGCTTTGATGGGCTCTGGCAGATATAGTGGCTGATCTTTCACGCCCAAGCAGTGGTTTATCTTGAACACAGGAGGGAAAAATAAGGAATTCTAGAGGACGTGTTCACCCAAGACTGTCTTCCCTTTCAACTCAGTAAGACAGTGATTCTCAGTAATTCATTGATCAATGATGCATCCAAATGGAAAGACGAGGTATGGTCACACATTTCTAATAATCTTTTTGAAGTGCAATTAGGAAAATGACCTCATCATAGAAAATGTCTGCTTTCATCATATTTTAATGTCTTTTTTCCATTGGAAATCCAAAGAAACCTGAAAACTCCTATTTTTGGCTAGATTTTTTGTTCAATTTTAAACTGACTTTTTCTTGTTGTTCTTTTGGTTTTTCAGCAAAAATTAACCATTTTTTGCAATACAGCAAAAAGTACAAGATTCATAGGACCAGAGATAGTTTAAAAGGAACCTAAACTCTGTAGCAAAGTGATGTGGGTACTCACTTGGCAGAAGAAAATGCTAGATTCCCATCCCTTCTTTAAGGGCACTTTATGAATTTTATATTAAGCAGTTAGAGAAGGGAATTAAGAGGAGCACTTTGCATGATGTATAATTGAATCTTCTTAAAAGATCTTTAAAATTTTTAAAAATTAAGGTAAGCTCCCTTAACAGAAATATCATGGTGGCTCCTATTCTATGTATGGCTTGGCAGAATTCAATTTTTATTGTTTAATAATTTTGACAGATGATAACAATGGGTTTTTTTAAGGCATTTATTTTGATTTTTATCAATTTAAACTTTCAAGATTGTGTGAAATTATGAGGGGGGCAGACAATTTATTAATGGCAGTATACTATTATTACAATGCAGTTTAACCACCTGCTACAACAAGTGTAACTATCTCCAGCTCAGTCCCAAAACTTGCCCATAGTTCCCTCACCTTCTTTGTCAATTCCTTTTCATTTCCTGTCCCTTGGAGTCTCTGGGAGTTGCAGTACAAACTACAGTCAGCATGGTTTTGTAGGACTACTCCCCCTATCATCACACAGTCCATCAGCCATCATTTTTCTTACATCCCCTTTTTATATATTTTGATTATTAACAATGGAAATATTTTTGTGATCCATGAGTGTGTGGTGAAATTTATGTTTATCAACATCTACCAATAAAAATCAAATCCTGCCAAGCCTATCTATGTATTAGGCATCTAAAAGGTACTGACACAAATATCTTTTAGCTGATTTAAGGGACAGGAATGCCACTGCTCAGAAGGATGCATCAGCTGTTATAATCTAACTTTACATCTTCAAGCTCCAACAGAGATAGAAGTGAGATAAATCATCCCAACTGCGGCCCTGAATAAAACTTAAGTTGTGATGGTTTTGCTACATTTGTATTGCTACAGAATCATGTATACATAACAGCAGAATTGTAACAGCTTATATCAGTATTCTTATATATGAATACAAAGGTTATATCTGTCTATACCCTGAGTGAATGTAGGACCAAACTAGGCACCTA
Organism: Caiman crocodilus; assembly: GCA_030014935.1. Classification (NCBI taxonomy): domain Eukaryota; kingdom Metazoa; phylum Chordata; order Crocodylia; family Alligatoridae; genus Caiman; species Caiman crocodilus. Next base: position 34,998,957 of record JAGPOW010001918.1, on the reverse strand, counting down.
TTACATTTTGCTCAAGTCCCTGAAAAAGCCTACGTTTTGAAACACATCATTGTCTTTTTCTAGCCCTAGTCTTAAAGGTAAGATGATCATTTCTAACAGTGGAAGGGAGGAGCTATCACCAAGAAGGAGTTCTCCTCCTCAGCCTGTGAGAGTAGGAGGGCTGTTAGGAAGGCCAAGGCAAAATGGAACTCAGGCTCGCGTCCAGGATTAAGGAGAACAAAAAGTCTTTTTTCAAGTACATTGGGAGCAAGAAAAGAGCAATGTAGGGCCCCAGCAAGATGCAAACGGTAATCTTGTGGCTACGCCAGAAAAGAAAGCTGATATTTTTAACAGTTTCTTTGTCTCTGTTTTCTTGAACAGGGACTGGGACATCCCACCTACCAGAGGTAGGGACAATATCTGGGATAGCTCTGTCAGGCCTTCAGTCAGTGCAGATGTAGTTAAGGATCTTCTGGAAGGACTAGACATTTTTAAATCTGCAGGTCCAGATGCCCTCCACCCAAGGGTGTTGAGGGAGCTGGCAGGAGTCATCTAGGAGCCCTTGGCCTGGCTGTATAAGCATTTGTGGTCATCTGGACAGGTGCAAGGGGATTGGAAACTGGCTAATGTAGTCCCAATTTTCAAGAAAGGGAGGAAGGAGGACCCAAGTAACTATAGGCCTGTAAGCCTTTCCTCAATGCTTGGGAAGATCTTGGAGAGAATCAAGGAGCACATCTGTGGGGGCCTGCAAGGGAGATCATGCTCAGGGGCAATCAGCATGGGTTCATCAAAGGCAGGTCCTTCCTGACAAACCTGATTGCTTTTTATGACCAAGTAACTAAATCCTTGGATGATGGTGTTGCTGTGGACATAGTCTTCCTAGACTTTAAGAAGGCCTTTGACACTGTCCCTCACCCCATCCTCGTCAATAAATTAAGCAACTGTTGCATTGATGCCTACACAGTTGGATGGGTAAAAAATTGGCTGATGGGGCACACCCAGAGAGTAGTGGTGGACGGGTTGTACTCAACCTGGCAAGATGTGAGCAGTGGGGTACC